>JAFEMH010002477.1:0-338636 GCA_022495995.1 Adenophora triphylla var. japonica
CTTTGCCCTACATTGGAGATGATGGGCAATTTTTAGTAGAACCTATTGCAATTTTGGATCGAAGGCTAGTGAAGAAAGGTAACAATCTGGCTAGCACCGAGTTCTAGGACAATGGTCAAATGTCCAGAAGATGCGGCTTGGTAGGGCGCTCCAGTGTCGGCTAATTTCCCCTTTTCTTGAGGAAATTAGCCGCATGTGATCCTCCCAGGTCGCATGCGGGCATTTGACCAATTAACTCAAACCTTTGTCATTTATTAAAATAGGATAGTTTATAATTATTGGCACTTACATTATGCGTTTTCACTTGTTTTCTCTTATTCTGTTTGTTGTTACGAGTAATGGCCCTTTGCGTGTTTGTTACTACTGGCCTTATGCGTAGTCATAATTACTCTAGGTGCTCTCGCAATGGAGGAAGAAAATAAGAATATTGTGGAGTTCTCTTTCTAGTTTTCTCTCTTTTTAAATTCTCTCTAAATCCTCCCTCGATTTCTTTCTTCCTTACTAAGTCTATATTTTGTTCTTCAATTCCCGACCCTTAATTTTATAAAAAATTAGAATCTAAATCTATTACTGAGGTTTGCGCTCCACTGCTGTCCTTGCCTCTGCAAACATTTGATGGAAATACTTTCCCGAAAGAATATATCGAGTTTAATGGAATGAGGTTTCTATTGATAGGTTGTATCCGCCTAACAATTACCCCGAATCCGCCAAGGATTATCCTTAATAAAGGATGAGGGGTTGCACGATAGGCGTGTGACGGTCGAAACGTAAAAGCGTCACATTATCATGACATGAATCCGAATATGAATATCGTTGGGGCATTTCCTTAACGCGGCGTCTTTACACTTCGTAGTGGGATGTGCTTTAAAACTTGAAACATTGGCTCTTTGTGGGGGAGATCGGCGAAATGGTGAAAGTTATAAAAAGTAGGAAGATTCATATAATGTGTGTTCAAGAAACTAAGTGGGTTGGAGAGAAATCAATAGAAATATAGCCTTGGGGTTTTAAGCTTTGGTATGCGGGGAAAGGAATAAAGGATAGGCTGTGGAGTAGGTATCATTATTGATAAGGAATATATCAATGATGTGGTGGAAGTGTAAATGAAAGAGTGACCGGATTATTGATATTAAATTTGTGATATGTGATGAGATTATAATTATTATTAGTGGCTATGCGCACCACTGGTAGGGTTGAATATATATATATATATAGCAAGAGTATTGGGAAGATTTGAAGGAAGTAGTCTGACGGGTACCTACCGGTGAAAAATTAGTCGTTGGCGGCGATCTTGCCAGACAGGTGTAGTTGGAAAACGACTTTGAGAGCATGCGTGGAGGTTTTGGTTTTGGAAAGGTATGAATAAGGAAATGGTATTACATTTTGCGATGAGATGACATATGACATGAGAATAATGAACACTTGGTTCGAGAAGAAAATCTCCTTGGTGACTTGTAGGAGTCGAGATAATGCGAGTCAGATTGATTTCTTCTTAGTAAGAAATGCTTGTGGAAAGAGTTACACTGATTGCAAGGTTATACCGGGTGAGAGTATAGCAACTCAACATAGACTTGTGCTACTTGATTTTCGAAGTAGGAGAATTTTAAGGAAGAGAAAACCATAAGTATACCATAGAATCAAGTGATGGAGGCTTTAAGGGGAGAATCAACAATGATTTTTAACTATAAGATGGCAACTATCGGTATTTGGTAGAATAATATGGAGTATATAGATATACATTCGACTTGGACTAAGATGGAAAATACCATAAAGGATGTGGCGAAAGAAGTCCTAGGAGAATCTAAAAAAAGCATGCCATCAAGTAAGGACACATCATGGTGGAATGAGAAAGTAAAGGAAGCAATAAAAAGCAAGCGAGAATCTTGCAAATTATTGGGAATATGCATTAGCGATGAGAAGTGTGAGAAGTATAAGGAGGATAGAAGAGAAGCTAAGAAAGCAGTAAGAGACGAAAGAGAAAAGGTGAACCAGGAACTTTATAATATATTGTATACAAAAAAGGAAAAATGACATATATAGACTTGCTCGTATGAGGGATAAGAGGATACGAGATATTGGAAGGGTTATTTGTGTAGGATGTTGATCAAAGATTTCTGGTCGGGAGATAAGAAGATAAAAGATTGATGGATTTCGTACTTTGATACCTTTTTCAACGACGATCAAGAGGAGGATATTAGAGATTTAAATATCCCATCGAGTATGATTAATCGAGATTTTATTCGGAGGGAATTCGCCCAGGGGTGATGTGAAAATGGCAATGAAAAAAATGGCATCGAAGAAATTCCGTGAGTAGATGGAATTCCATTTGAGTTTTGAAGATGTTTTAGGCGAAGGGAATAGATTAGTTAACACTATTAAAAAAGATATGGAGAAGCAACACTGGATACCATTAGAGTGAAGGAAAAGTACTATGATTCCTTTGTATAAGAATAAAGGTGATGTCTAAGATTGTACCAACTTCTCCAGGATAGATGATCCCAACTAATAGAGCTATACTATGAAACTTTGGGAACGGGTGATTGCCTGCAAGGCTAAGGAGAATTGTGAATTTTCGGATAACCAATTTAGATTTATGCAAGTAAGATCGACTATGCGAGGCAATTTATTTTATTAGACAAAGTATAGAGAAAAATCGGGATAAAAAAAGATTTCATATGGTTTTCATTGATGCTGCGAGGTACTTTGGTGAGCTTTAGCTTGAAGGAATGCGTTTCAGAGAAATATATTAATATTATTAAGGGCGTGTATAATGGAGTTGGCGCTCGTGTACGGGCTAGTGTTGGGAACGCAGAAGAGTTCCATATTACTATTCGAGTGCGTTAAGGTTCTTCACTTAGTCTATTTCTATTTGTTACATTAACTAATAACGGACGAATTGACGAGGTCAATCCAAGGGTATATACCATGGTGTACGTTATTCGCAATCTCGAGATTTTAGACGAAATGCGAATATTTGGAGTGAAGTTTTAGAAGATTTGGAAGCGGTGAGGCAAGGGTGATCACATTCGATGGAAAGATTGTCCGAGCTTTTGAGTTTTTTTCCAGCTATCTTGGATCGATTATCCAAAAGAATGGAGAATTAGATGCAAATGTGACTCAATAGAATTAAAGTAGGTTGGTTGAAGTGGAATAGTGTCACGGGGTTTCTATGTAATCCCGGCATGCCCCATTATATTAAAGAAAAATTCTACCGCACGTCAATTAGGCCCGGACACCTTTGCTTTATGACATTGAATTTTGGGGCGTGAAAGCTTGATGTCACGTTCAAAGAGACGAATGTATCGGAGATGCGTATGCTCCCGATGGATGTGTGGGCATATATAAGGAATGATCGATTGAGGAACGAGGTGATTAGTGTTAAAGTAGGAGTTGCACTGGCCAAAATTTGAGGATAAAATGAAGAGAGAATCGTATAAGGTGATTTGATATAGTGGGGACGGAGACCGAGTGATACACCGGTTAGAATGCTTGAAGATTGGATAAGTGATAAAATGGCGAGGGATATGGGAAGATCAAAGCAAACTTGGATTAGGGTGATTGAAAACGGATGCGTTTAGCCGAGATTTGATGAAAATATGGCGTTGAAAAGGCCGGGAATTATGGGCAAATATTCAAGTAGGTGATTGGGGTTGAGTGTTTTTTTACTACTATTTTTCATTTTTCCTATCTATTCCATATATATTTTTATATTATCCTTCTATATTTTTTTCTTCTACTCTTCTTTTCATTTTCTAATTTTTCCCACCTATTTCTTTTTTAACTTAATTTTTTCTTTCACGATGATATATGAGGATTCATATTAGACTGAGCCCAAATTATTTTGTTACTAAAGGCTTAGTTGTTGTTTCATTTGTATTGATGACTTTTTCAAATCTGTTTCTACTTTAGCTTGAGTTTCAAATCAGACTACATTTTCTTACTGGCGACCAAACCTTCAATTTCAAATTTTTCTCTTCCTACACTTCAAAGGCCTTCTTCATCCAGGAACCCATTCCCACCCACCTCCATCGAGTATCCTCTTCTCCCCTCAATGCCACTGCCTTGCTCAAGATCGTTGTGAACATCAGTTGACAATTCCCGTCTTCTAGCGACCTTATAACAACGTTTGGTCTAAAACTAATAATTTTAAGGAATAAGAGAGCACTTCCTCAATCCCCAGATTGTTCGAAACCCAAGAGTTTCTTCAAACCAGGTTGAGCTGAGGGGAGAAGGGGGATTTCATTATAAGACAAAACGCGGTTCCTAAGCTCGGTTTCAATTAATTAATTAATTTATTTTGAATTTGCCAATATTTAATTTCTGAAAATAAATGAATTTGGGAAAATAATAAAAACGCGATTGGCAACTGCTTTTTTTTACTAACTTGGTCATTTTGGGCAATAGTTTTACAGCTATGACATATTGGAAAATACTTTTAAAAAAGGAAATAATTGGGTCTTTTGTTCAACTATGGTTGGGGGGGAGGGGGTTGTTATCTTTTGATCAGGTCCCTATATTAATATTATAACTTTGACCACATGGCATTTTCATTCTAGATTCACCGTTGGACTTAATTATTTGTCATTGTTGACATCCTACTTCACTTGTTTCTATTTTAGCCACAATGTTAACTCCGCCCATTTATCGTAAGTGATGATGTATGTTCACCACCTGTCATGCCATGTGCACTCATAAATAAATAAAATAAACATAATTTTGCAGTTTTAGGAAAACATTCACTGCAGTAAAAAGGGCAAGGGCAAACCCCGGTGCGCCAAGCGCTCCCCGCCTTGCGGGGATTGGGAGAGAGAACCATTTGCTAGAGCCTTCCCCTGACAATTGCCAAGAGGCTGTTCGCCGTGGTTCGAACCCGTGACCTTATGGTCACCAAGAAAACATTCACTGCAGTCTGCAAAAAAATAAAAATAAAAATTATTGACATCTCTTTGAGTGACATTATGTTTAGAATGTCACATTATGCATATTTGTTTAGAGCATGCTAATTTAATGGCATACAATAATTCTAGTGACATTGTAAAATGCAAGTATATTGGCTTTAATTACCATTATTTCATTCAGTGTAATTGCTATAGGTGACATTAGGCTAATGTTAATGTCCTAAAAATTCCACTTAAATGCAATTAAATGGCATGACTGTAAATCCCATTTTTCTTGTAGTGACTTTGTTTTATCTTTTTGTGAATGATGTGCTAGTTTTAGAACCGAGCAAAATGAAGAATGGATATTGTTTTGCCTTTGCCTTTGCGGCAAGGGTAATGTTGTTGTTTTTCTTTCTCATATATTGTGTGTGTGAGAGGGAGAGAGATGTTTAAAATACAATGCATTGTAATCTTAATTTTGGTGGTAAATGCAGGCACACCCAAATGTAAAACCCATGGCATATGCCAGCAACTTCCTCCGTATGTTCTCTTAGGGAATGACACGGACCATTGAAGGCTGCTGGTCTAAAGTCGCAATACAGGGGGACGGAGAAGATTTGCTGGTATAAATAATTGCACATATACCAGTTTATAAAGGTCCGGAATCAATTTATAAAGGTAGAGTGATCGGAAAAGTCTAAAAAATATCATAATACCCGACAAGTTTTTCCACTATGTTGTATTAGGTTGAATGATCAAAATATGTAATGTACTTCAGTATTTCTTTTTTTCAATTAAGGCAAGATTATATTCACATATGATTGAATATAATAATGATGCATGCATTATTATATACTAATGCATCAGAATTTTTGAATTTTTTCAATTTAATTAGAAACTTGAGATGTAATGGTTTATTCCCAACAATTTTCCATTTATAAATGTGCGATTGAATTACAATTGACCACAAACAAGAATATTGTATGAGTATTATTAAACACATAAGGAGGGAGTCCCTAGCTAGCCCCTCAATTCCAAGTGTCACGTTTTTTTTTTTTTTTAAATATAAATTTGATTGTTGTACGAAACTATTGAATAACGAGATCAAAATCATATAAAAATCAAAATTCCTACCCGGCGCCAACTTCTCCCCATCAATTCATTCGCCGACTTTCGTGAAAGCAACTCTCTCGATCTCAGTCTCAACCTCCTCCATCTTTATTCTTCCAAACGACACTCACTCTTCCTCCTTGGTCAATCCATCCCTCTTCAACCCTACTACTATTTCCACCTCCACCTTTTCAGATTTTCTCTCCAAAAATACCAATTTGCTTAACACCTGGGTGATACCTCTTTCTCTGCTTACACACGTTATTTTATTATAAGTTGAAGTCTTATATACGGATCCTTCCGTTTATACTTTACCGATTTTGAATAATGTGTAAGCAAAAAGAGGGCTGGACTTACGCCTCATACCATTGATCACTGCAAGTTGGTTCTTAAGTTTCTTGAAGGCACCAATAGCACCTCTTAAAGTATTAAGGTATAAAAGTATTTTTTCAATAATTTCAAAGTAATAAATTACTCTTATATCTAGGTATAAAAGTAATTCCAGTCTTACAATTTTAGATATAAAAGCAGATTTTATTATTGTTTTTAAGAAAATGTGAAAAATTGTGAAAAAAATTCTCTTATACCTAGGTATAAAATTATTTCTAGTCTTATACCTTTAGGTATATGAGCGAATTGTTTGATAAAATATAAGACTTTTATTTTAAGAAAAAATGAAAAATTGTGAAAAAACTACTCTTATACCTACGTAAGAGTAATTTTAGTTGTATACATTTGGGTATAACAGCCCGATTTGGGTATAACGTGACGGGGAGGGGTAATATGCGATCGTGAGTTTGTGTGGGATTTTGTATCCTGCTTGAACTTTTATGACTTTGTATCTCGCCAAGGGTGCTAGGGTCCATGACCCTATTAGTTTCACTTCATCTAAATTGGACCAAATCGAATTGCAGATTAGTTTTCACTTTTAAATAAATGAGTCTCATCTAAATTAGATCGGATCGTACTGAACCTGTCTGAACTATACCGAATATGTATACAACTTGATGATAGGCATCATATCTGTGATTAATTAATTTATTTTTGCAAGTTTCATTTACCAATTATTTTTAAGATTCAAATTTGTTAATCGTAACTAGCAGTGAATGTTTTTTCTATGTGATGGACATATATATGTATATATATATATATATAACGAGTTCTATAATTACCTCGTACGATTAAATCCAAAGCTCGTTGTGTGGAAGAACTACACATGAGCTACAAATCCTCGTATTGATCGATATTGCAATCATCACGGTCTTCTCGTACAATCATTATCACAAGATGGATATTGATTATGCATTCTACTCTCAAATTCAAAGCTCTCGATAGTAGATTAGATAAAGCAATTTGGCCGAGAAAATATATGGGGGAGAGACATATTTTTCACGTACTATATTATTTGGGTAAAATCCATTTATATAGTTAACTTGGTTACGGAACAACCCCACTAGGGTTGTATTAGACCAACCTTATACAACAAGAACTTGATAGTATCATATTTGAACGTATCAAGATAGGTACCAAGAGTCCAACTGCAACATCTCCCACTCGTTCAAAATGAGAATGCTTCTCTTATCGTAATACATTCTCAAGGCCAATGAAATGCTGATCTCTTCATACTGGAAGTGAGGCCTGTGACCATACAAGAAAAGTATAAAAATGGTAGGAGTGCAATATCAAATACCATCTTCCAACATAGCACGTCCTCGTTGGGAAAAAACTTGTCAACGCCCCAGAAAATATGATAACATCAATTTAAACACCTTCAACCCCTCAAATGATGCTTAAACCCCAACCAGTTTACGTGCTCAAGATCAACCTTTTGAACCGTATGTTCAATATGATCGTCCGGACATTAAGTCACTAAACAGAGATGTATATTATAATTGTCTTCCTTAGACCCTCATGCCAATGATCTTTAGATTAACAACTTTCCCAGCAATGCTCTGCGAAGCTGACTGTAAGTGCAAAGCCCTTTAGTTGGCATGCCAAATTAGTATCATTAATCTTTAGATTATTGACATAGTTCTGTGAATGTGGGCCCTCAGGATCGAACCGTTTTTATAGGGTCGCCGCTTCACCTTAGTTTGAAGACACCGGTTTTATTGAAAAACGGAGTCGCCACGCCATTTTGATTTCCTCAAAACTTTGAAAAAATGGATAAGGGTCCGGAGGTTAAGTTACTCCTTGGCAAGAACGGATCGCGTTCACCCAAGGAGCCTTGCAAAAGCAAGTCTTCCTAGATCCGAAGTTTGTGCTTTTTTATGCGGTCGTCTCTGTGTGTGTGATTTGAAAAAGGAGGAAATGTGCCAAGTTATCTGCCGGACATATAAACCATATAAGAAGGTTATAGCTCGGGATTCCTTGGATTTGATGTGTTCGGGATTTTGATCCCGTGCTCATCTTGGACTTGTGATCATCGTGACCTTTTTACCCTCCCGCTGGATTAATCAACCATAGTAGGCGTAAGAGCCTTGGTGTATCTTAAACCAACGTTCTTTGGGGACTTGGTCATATGTGATCGAGAGAGGGACACCTTTTTATAGTCCAAGAATACTCTCTTTAGAAAAGGAGGAGTCTTTGCCCATCAATCCTACATCTTGAGACGATTGAACTTCGTGGGGACATTTATGCCCGTCTCAAGTGATGATCGGAGATGTCGGGACTAAGATTCATCCGCTTCTAAAGGAACTACGACTATGGCATTTTAGTGGCGGAAACTTGATGTAAAAATGAAGTCTTTACACCGATCCACACCACGGGATGCTCAAGAACCAAGGGGGCTAGGGGAAGGGGTATAAAGATTGGATCTTTATACTCATCCTATGTCTTTCGTGCCTTAAAAGGCTACTAGACAATCCTCGGAGAGTGATCCAACCTTAAGGAACATGGGGGAAATGACATTGAAAGTAAAGATTGCATTTTTATATAAAAATTAAAGGGACGTCACATCATCATGTGGTGGATCTTCCCTAGAACAAGCCACGTGTGGATCCTTGTTCATCCTTGGGAGAGGGTCCCCAATGAATCCTTTGTGTGGGGGAAATGACATTAAAAATACAGATCCAGATCAGATTACCACTGAAAATAAAGATTAAAATCAGATTACAACTGAAAGAAGGAAGTTTCTGCAAACTGGCCAATGTTGTCGCGTGACACAGGACTTGCATGGCAAGTTGTGTCACGTGACACCTTTAGCCATTTGCAGAGACTTTTACAAATGAGATTTACAGACACAGCAAGGCAACAATATGGTCAAGTTACATCACAGATGGATCTCAGAGAGCACATATATCAAAATGAACACTTCGAGAGGGTGTGGATATGAGGGATCCACACTCATCTCTAGTGTTTATGCAAAACAATATTAAGATGTTTCGATTATATGCAATACTATGGAAATATCTACTGATTCAAATAATCTAAGGCTAGAACATGCAATCCTAATCAGGATGCATCATGATCAACACATTTAGCATGGAGATCGCATGTAGAAGGAAGATGGAGAGAGATAAAAGGAGAGAGAATCGTTACCCTTGTAGATCCTCAATCCTTATACCAAGTTAGGTATAAGGACCCTCAATTCAGCTTCAGGAGCTGGATTCGAACTCAGAAACTATGGAGGATTGGATCCTCAATATGTATGTAAGTGTATGAAGAAGAGCTTGAGTTGTTTGTGAGAATGTGTCAATTAAGAGAGAATTTGGTGTGTTTGAGGAGAGAGACTAGTTTCTAGGCATATTTTGGCAGAGTGGCACTAAAGGGGGCTGGAAGGGATCCCAAAATGAGAGGTGCAGCCTTTGATTTATAGCTTCATGGGAGGTGGCCAACTATGTCGCACGACAAGACGAGCATAACCGTTTTCCTTCTAGAAATCTGCAAGGTGGCAAATTCTGGAATGCCCTTTCCAGCGAGGTCCTGTCCAAATTCAATATTCCTAACAGGTCCTTACTTGCTTGGAAAGTTTGGAAAAGTTCCCGAATTGCCCCTAAACTTTATGAAAGTTTGGGAAATTGCCAGGAAACTTTAATTGGAAGGCCGGAGCCAAATTTGGGTACTTACAGAAGCCCCTCGGAAATGGTACTTGCGAAGCAAGTGGGGTTGTCGATAAAAGTGAGAATTCAATCTGGCGAATGGCCGAGTTGGATTAGGATTGGGTGATCAAGGAGGTCGAGTGGCTGAACCTTTGGAAGGCTACCTACGTATCCTGGGGGAATCAAGCTATGATCGTAGTTCTGGGTCCACTGGGGAATGGCGAAGAGAAACTGGTCTGTTGCTAGGAAGATGGAAAGGAAGTAACCTAGGAGGTCAAATGGCTGATCCTATTGGGGATATGCCAAATGAAAGGGGTGACCACTGCGGTCGGATGGCTGGACCTTTTTGAAAGGCTCATGCACCACTGAGGAGTGATGAATGAAAGGGGTGACCACTGCGGTCGAATGGCTGGACCTTTTTGAAAGGCTACCTCACCACTGAGGAGTGATGAAGGAAAAGGGGTGACCACTGCGGTCAGATGACTAGACCTTTATGAAAGGCTACCTCACCACTGAGGAGTGATGAAGGAAAAGGGGTGACCACTGCGGTCAGATGGCTAGACCTTTATAAAAGGCTACCTCACCACTGAGGAGTGATGAAGGAAAAGGGGTGACCACTGCGGTCAGATGGCTGAACCTTTTTGAAAGGCTATCTACGTATCCCAGAGGAATCAAGTTGTGGTCGTACTTCAAGGTCATCGCTAGACAGTTAGGAACAGGTCTAGGATCCTTGGAATTTTGACGATTAATGGAGGAGTCACCTTAAGAAACTAAAGCTTACGTCACTATCGCGGAGATAGAGGTATCTAAAGCTATGGGTAATCATGCAATATTTGTGAATGTATACATATTTTTGAGATATGTTGAGGAACTAACTGTGAATGTGGACCCAAGATCGTGGGTTTTTTGTGAACCGCTTTCTCGTGTAAGGGGTCACCGCTTCACATCAGTTTGAAGACATCCGGTTTAATTGAAAAACGGAGTCGCCACGCCATTTTAATTTCCTCAAAACTTTGAAAAAAAGGGATAGGGTCCGGAGGTTAAGTTACTCCTTGGGAAGAACATTTGGCATTCACCCAAGAAGCCTTGCCAAAGGCAAGTCTTCCTAGATCCGATTTTCGTGCTTGTTTTGTGCTTTCGTGTGTGTGTGTGATTTGAAAAGGGAAGGGAATGTGCCAAGTTATCTTCCGGACGTATAAACCATTTTAGTTGGTTATCGCTCGGGATTCCTTGTATTTTGATATGTTCGGGACTTTGATCCCGTGCTCATCTTGGACTTATGATCATCATTAAGTGACCTTTGGTCATATGTGATCGAAATAGGGACACCTTGTTTATAGTCCAAGAATGCGACTCTTTAGAAAGGAAGGACCTTTGCCCATCAATCCTACATCTTGAGACGATTTGAGCTTAGTAGGGGCGTTTATGCTCGTCTCAAGTGATGATCGGAGATGTAGGCGCTTAGGTTCGTCCACTTCTAAAGGTACTTCAACTATGGCATCTTTAATGGAGGAAACGATGTAAAGATGAGACCTTTACACCGATCCGCCCACGGGATGCTTCAAGTACCAAAGGGACAAAGGGGAGGGGTATAAAGATTGGATCTTTATACTAATCCTATGTCTTTCGTGCCTTAGGAAGGTCACTAGACAATCCTTGGAGAGTGATCTAACCATGAGGGACATGGGGGAGTTGCATTTGAAAGTAAAGATTGCATTTTTATGGAAATAAGTGTAATGAACACTATGAAAACTAAGACTATGGATGTAAAGGGAAGACCTTTGAGGCTTTCCTATGTCCTTTAAGAACCTTTTAGGTGGACAATCCTTGGAAGCAAGGTCAAGGGAGTGGAAATGACATTAAGATGGTAAAGATGACATTTTTATGCAATAAAAAGGAGATCTTTCACATCATCATGTGATGAATCCTCCCTAGAACAAGCCACTTGTGGACCCTTGTTCATCCTTGGGATGGATTCTCCATGAATCATATGTGACAAGGGGAAAGGGGGATATGATGTCTACATGGTAAAGATATGATCTTTATGACAATATATCGTATATAATGGCAATAAATGGTAAGATAAATAGTAAATAAGCAATATGAAAATATAACAAGTATATTTCAAGGAGAAAGGAAGGAGAGGTTACCAATGGTGGTTTTCCTCTATCTCCCTTGAGGTTTTCCTAAGGAAGGAGTGGCTTTAGATGGATTTTGGAGAGGAGGGAGGTGATTTTTAGTGAGTTTTGGTTACTGGAAATTCGTGGTTTCAGTTGGGCAGAGTAACAGTGCTCAAAATTGTCTATCAAAATGAATAGAGGAGGCCTCTATTTATAGGCTGATTTGTGCTTCCTAATGAAGCCGTGCGGCATTAACCTCTGGCTAATGAAGCCGTGCGGGATTATTCTTTGGTGACTCAGCCTGTTTCTAGAACCATGTAAGGTGGCGCCTAGAAAATCCCTTCCAGTGAGGGACTGCTTGGAATTTTAAATCCTAGCAAGTTCTTCACCCCTTGGAAGGTTTGGGAAAATTCTAGAATTGCCCCTGAACTTTAGGAAAGTTTGGGGAATTGCCGGAAAACTTAATCGGAAGGCATGAGCCAGATTTGGGTACTTACAGAAGCCCCTCGGCAATGTCACTTGTAGGGCAAGTGGGGTTGTCGATAAAAAAGAATCCAATCTGGTGAACTACCGAGACAGACTGGGTGACCAAGACAGTCGAGTGGCTGAACCTTTGGAAGGCTACCTACGTATCCCGGAGGAATCAAGCCATGATCGTAGTTCGGAAATCTACTGAGGAATGGCGAAGAGAAACTGGTCCCTTGCTAGGAAGATGGAAAGAAAGTGACCTAGGAGGTCAAATGGCTGATCCTACTGGAGATATGCCAGATGAAGGCAGTGACCAATGTGGTCGGATGGCTGGACCTTTATGAAAGGCTACTTCACCACTGAGGAGTGATGAATGAAAAGGGTGACCAATGTGGTCGGATGGCTGGACCTTTATGAAAGGCTCATGCACCACTGAGGAGTGATGAATGAAAAGGGTGACCAATGTGATCGGATGGCTGGACCTTTATGAAAGGCTCATGCACCACTGAGGAGTGATGAATGAAAAGGGTGACCAATGTGGTCGGATGGCTGGACCTTTATGAAAGGCTACTTCACCACTGAGGAGTGATGAAGGAAGAGGGTGACCAATGTGGTCAGATGGCTGAACCTTTATGAAAGGCTACCTATGTATCCCGGAGAAATCAAGCCTTGAGGTTTTGACGATTAATGGAGGAGTCACCTGATTTGACAATTAATGGAGGTTGTCACCTGACTTGACAATTAATGGAGGTTGTCACCTGATTTGACATTTAATGGAGATTGTCACCAGATTTTGACAATTAATAGAGGTTGTCACCTGATTTGATAATTAATGGAGGTTGTCACCTGATTTTGACAATTAATGGAGGTTGTCACCTGATTTGACAATTAATGGAGGTTGTCACCTGATTTTGACAATTAATGAAGGTTGTCACCTGATTTGACAATTAATGGAGGTTGTCACCTGATTTGACAATTAATGGAGATTGTCACCTGATTAAACTAAAGCTCACGTCGCTATCGCGGAGATAGAGGTAGCTAAAGTTGAGAAACTAAAGCGTACTTTGCTATCGAGGAGATAGAGGTAGCTAAAGTTGGAAAACTAAAGCGTACTTCGCTATCTAAGAGATAGAGATGGCTAAAGCTTGGAGAAACTGAAGCGTACTTCGCCATCTAAGAGATAGAGGTAGCTAAAGTTGGAAAACTAAAGCGTACTTCGCTATCTAAGAGATAGAGGTGGCTAAAGTTGAGTTTTGACAATTCGGAGGGTGTCACCTGACGTTATTCCGTTATAATGAAACTAACGGAGGCGTTTCGAGAGAAATCATTATTCTATCTTAGAAATAACGAAGATTTCTTGGGAAACAACGTTACTCTATTAGGAGATAACGGGAATTATACGCCTAAGTGGAAAGTCCAGGGCAAAAGTGTAAATTCAGCTCAGAGCGAATGAAGCCGTCCGGTGTGAGATGGGGAAAAAGAAGCCGTCCGGATTTAAACCTTATTTCACCAGATTAATTTAAACAAAATTGAAACGGGCAACAGCCATTGTTGCTTCATTTTTTGTCGAGGAGAGAGGAGAGAAAAGAGAGAAATTTTCGAAAATTTCCAATTCCTTAGCTTCTATTGCTCAAGATGGATCAAGAGGGGAACATCGTGCCTAGACAAGCGCGTAGAAACTTGTCAGAAGCCGCGAGGAGGAGGCGGAGGGAATTCGTTCGAACCGAGTGAAAATATGACTTCATTACACCTCCTTCTGAGTTCTATCTCGACAAGAGGGATCACAAATCGATGAAACCTCAATCGATTGGGGTAAACATTCTTGATTTGCTTGATTCTTTCATTGAGGCTATTGGTAGAGGCATTCACGTGACCTTTAAGAGCAAGGGGCTGGTCTAGGCCCTTTCGGAGTTCTGGTGGGACACCACTCACAGCTTTCATCTTAGCTGGGGAGAGATTACGGTGACTCCGGCCGATTTCACTGCTATTACCAGCCTGAGGTTCACTGGGAGGCCTGTGACTTGGAGAGATCACATTTCTGCGGCCGAGTTTAGAGCTTTGGTGGGATTTGAACTCCGTCCTAAGGGGCTTGGGATGGAGACGAGGTTTGTTGAGGTGGAGGTTTTGAGATGTATGGATGAGTTTGCAGCCAATGAGGTGACTGCCCACCACCTCGCGAGAGCTTTCTTGTGGTTGCTGCTATCAGTCACCATATTTGCTAACTCTGGGACATTGGCTATGCTTTGCCTGCTTGACTCTATGGAGGACCTGGATGAGGTCGGGGCATTCTCTTGGGGTGAGGCCAGATTGGCTGAGCTCTACATCTTTTTGGATTTGTACAGCCGGAATAAGGCTGCGTCTATGGACTGCTTTTCTTTTGCTCTTGAGGTACTCTCACTTTCTTTTCTCTCTTTTACTTTTCTGTCTTGAGATTTTCATAAGAGAAATGACCTTTTTTGTTTTGAACATGCAGGTCTGGTTTTGTGAGGTTATCGGGTTCTTTCCTTGGAACCAACAAAGTGATCCGGCTACTTTCCCGACTATGATTCGATGGAGGAGAGAGGCTAGGGATAAGTTCACCGGGAAGACCCGGATCACCTTTGATTATAAGATGGTGAGGCCCGTCATTAACAGGGACGGTCACGAGGGAGTGGACTTCTATCCCCGGGGGAGGTATCCAGAGGCTCTGATAGGGGATGCCTTGGTGGTGACCAGGCAGAGGAGATGGCTGACAGGGCTGACCTGTGACATCATTTATCTGGGGGTCCGCTTCTCCAGGCAGCACGGCTATGTCCCTCCTTTGGGCGCTATCACCCCTCATGATCCTCCTCCGCTCATGCTGCAGCCCAGGCATTGGTCGGCGGATGAGATAGAGAGATATCAGACTGGCCTAGCGACTGAGGAGTATTTTGACTTTTCTACTCCGTATGCCACCTTTGTGGAGGCGCGGTTGAGGATGCCGCAGAAGATAGTGAAGATAGCCGCCGCTCAAGGGTACGGGCAAGCAGAGCTGACTGATCTGCCTGTGCCTCCATCTCATCTATCCTATGTGGTGAACAGGGTACCGAGGAGGTTCATGGTGCCTATCCCAAACACGAAGGAGCCCGAGTATACTCTTCCTGTTGACAGTACTGTAAGTATCTCTAGGGTCTCTCCCTTTTCGACTTTCTTTGCTTTATGCAATTTTGAGATTTTCTAGGATTTTCTGAGTTTTTCTCTTCTTTTCTCACAGGTTCCTGCTCGTACCTATGATGGCTTGGTACGGCAGAACAGGGGCTGGAAGGAGGTGGCTCGGTCCCTTCTGAGGAAGCTGGCCTACGCTTCCAGGGCTGGGGCGAATGTGCAGGAGCCCGTGCGCAAGAGGAGGCACAATGGGAGCACGACCTCTTCCTCATCAGCCTCAGGGTATCAGACCTCATCCACCAGCGCCGTGCCTCGGGGGCGGGGGCCCAACACGAACATCTTGGAGCAGATGGCGGAATATGAGCACGTGGCCGTCAACCTGTCTGATGTGAGCGATAATGAAGATTTGATGAGGAATCCTGAGTTCTATGAGCTAAGCAGCGATGAAGATGAATCAGAGGCTTAGGGTTCCTTAGTTTGAACTAGGAGAGGAAGAGAGAGAAAACAGTGAACAAACATGCACAATTTGTTATTTTTTGTTTTATTTGGGCGCCAAGGAGGCGAAAACAATGTAATGATCTTTTATTTGCTTTTCTTATTAATGCTTTATGGTTTTGCATATTACTTGAGCCTCGGGGCAGCTTTTTTGCTCGGAAATGGGGCGAAAATTGGGCCAAAATGGTTTATGATGATATGTGATTGCATGAATGGTGTTTGGGCATGTTTTTATGCAGGTTTTGTTGAGAAAGTGAGGTTAGAACTCCACTTGGGCAGCACCTTTGGCTGCTGCAGATTTTTTTTTCTGCAGAAGCGAATGAGGCCGTCCGGCCAGGTCCTTGGCAAAAGAAGCCGTGCGGCTGGAAACCTTGTCTGAACTAATTTTTTTTCAAATAAAATCAAGGAAGGGCCTTTTCATTTCATTTTCACCCTAGACTTGTCCCAACTGATCCCAGAGCATATTTTTGACCAAAAATCATCAATTTCGATCACAGCCAATGGAGAAACCAGTCCGATTGCAAAAGGGGAAAAGAGACCGTTTTCTGTCCGATCTTCAATCTTGGATGAGACACAACTTTCAATCTCATAAGGGGCTGTTCGACAACGCCTTCAAGATCAAGTCTTTATGGCATTTGAAGGATCTCCCACCCAATTGGGACCTTTTGAGAGCAGCAGCGAGGTTTTGGGACGTCCGGAGACACGTTTACTGCTTTTCATATAATGAAATCGTCCCAACCTTTGAAGACTTCCGGGCATTGATTGGGGGTCCAGAAATTGAAGCCATCTCGATTCCTTTGACCGGGGGTGTACCAGTGACCGTGAAGTTGGCATCTTTTTTGCAAATTTCTACGGAAGAAGCCGAAGGGATGTTGATAGCCCCTGACAGGATCGAAATTTCTGATATCCCGAGCAGGTTTGGGTCTCCAGATACGACTGCGACCATAGTGGCTATGGATGCCTTTATCCTCTGCGTGTTCTCTTTTCTGTTCACTGCCGAGTCCTTCGGGGTCTGCCACAGTGGCCTTTTGGACATGGTCAGGGATTGCAGGGCTGGGAAGGATATTGTCCCACTGATTCTGGGTGAGACTCTGCATGGCATTGACAGGATGGCCAAGGGAGACCATTTCATGAGGTCTGGGAGCCCAGCGGTGCTGACTTTATGGTTACAGGAGAGGCTTGGGGCTTTGCCTGGGGCTTCGCCTACTCAGTTCCCTTGGGTGATTTCCCGGAGGGGTGCACCTAGGCAGCAGGATCAGGGTAGCTGGGAGCTGATGATGGCTAGGCTGTCTACCTCTGACATTCACTGGTGGGTGCCTCACTGGAGGTTGCAGACTCGTAGGACATTTCAGGAGTTCTATATAGTGAGGGTTCCGGGACTTTCTTGGTCATCCTTCTACATCCCTTGCTTAGTGTCTAGGCAGTTTGGGATCTGGCAGGAGCCTTTGGACGATTGGGAGGACATCCGTACCATGGAGGTAGTGCCTTTTGACGTGAGGGATCCAACCAGCTTTTCATTTTTCTCGAGGGCATGGACACACGCTGCTTTTCCACCCAGGGCTATTCTCAAGAGCAGGAAGAATACCATATTGACCACGGCATACTTGGACTGGTATGAGAGGGAAATGGGGGCGACTCAGGTCGTTTTGGGAGAGAGACGTCAGGCTTTATTGGGGGCTGACTGTGACTCGAGCATGACTCTGAGGGAGACTCAGGCCAAGGCTAGCTGCCATAACTAATCAGGCGATCTTATTAGAGATATGGAGGCCAGATATGAGCGATTATCAGAGGTCTCTCCTCTTACTGAAGCTCAGCGGGAGGAGATACGAATTCGTACCAGGGTAGAGAAGGCACTTATTGACACATGCTTGGTGTTGGTCCCAAAGGTGCAACAAGAGTATGAAAACAACTAGAGGGGGGGGGGTGAATAGCTATACAAAAATTTCTACTCTTTTTGAAAATTCAACCTTGGCTTACTTGGGCTGATAGTGTGGTCAAGTAAAAACCAACTTTCAAGCTTAGTAAAATGCACAGCGGAAGTTTTCTAAGTACAAAACTTAGTATTGAAAAATACTGTGGTCGACCGCAAAAGTGAAAGTGTGGTCGACCGCGAGGTTGAAAATGGCTTAGGCAGATTTGTAAGTATAAAAGCTTAGTAGTTGAAAGATAGTGTGGTCGACCGCAAAAGTGAAAGTGTGGTCGACCGCAAAGTTGAAAAAAAGCTTAGGCAGATTTGTACTATAAACACAATTCAATATGAAGTTGGATGCAAGTGAAGATCAAACACAAGAAACAATATGAAAACTTATGAACTTGAAATGTAAAGTGCAGAAAGTAAATGACACGATATTTGGAGAGGTTCAATCGTTAAAGATCTACGTCCTCTACCAAGATGGTTAGTCTTGGATTTTCTAAGGGAGATAGTATATTTGATTTGAGTAGCTGTTACAAAGGAATACAAATTGAGAATCAAACAATCTCAAATCTAACTATCTTTTTCTATGAAGTAAATCCTAGACAATAACCAGTGTATGTGTGTGTGTGCAAGATTCAAGAGCTCTTTATAATATAAATGATAGAGCTTGATGAATCTGGAGTGGTTACAAGGCTTGAGAGATTTCTGGGTAAGTGATATTCTTGAAAGCTTTTGAAGATGAAGAAGTGTTTGAAGATTCGAAGGATTCTGGAGATTTTGAGCTTCAACACTTCTTGATGATTATAACGACGTCTCCAGTAAATCTCTGGCTCTCTAGCTATCTGGCACTCTTGTATATTTGTGTTCGTATCAATATCTTTAGGCTTGATCATAAGGTCTATTTATAGTCTTGGAAATAAAGTAGCCGTTGGAATTTCGTGTTGAGCAAGCTTCAAGGACAATGTGTTGTTGATGTCTAATTGGAGCACGTGTCCTTTTTGTCTCTATGTTGCAGAGTTAGTGACCCGTTGGAATTTTGTGTTGAGCAAGCTTCAAGGACAATGTGCTGTTGATGTCTGATTGGAGCACGTGTCCTTTTTGTCTCTACGTTGCAGAGTTAGTGGCAAGATGGTATGCTGGTATGTCCTTTGTACGAAATAACCCAGCTGTCACTAATTTGAAATTCTCTAAGTGAATTCTGCAACGGTATAATTCTCTGAGTTAACTCTGAGTTGTGATCAGAGTTAAATTCTCAATCTTCAATTTGATGATGTGCGGTCTGGCAAGCCATGCGGTCTGGAATGAGTTGCGGTCTGCCATGGTCTGCGGTTTGCACTGAGGTTTACCTTGTGGTCCATTATACCAACATCAAAATCTTCAAGCACTGAGCTGTGGTAACATTGTATTTTGTGGACAAGGATTATCTTGGGCCAAAATTCAATACCACGGTCAAAACAATTTATTTGCGGTCCAAATAAATATTTTGTGTTTAAATAATATTCCATGCGGTCAAAACTATTCCTTGCTTGCGGTCAACATCTTTTCCTTTTAATATATTCCATGCGGTCAAAACTTGCTTTGTGGTCCAAAAATAAATCTTGAAGTCAATACTTCATTTGAGCCCAAAACTATTGTTAAAGAAATTCCATGCGGTCCATGTGATATTCCATGCGGTCAACCGAGGAGTTATTCCAATGTGGACATACACATATTCCATGCGGTCCATCATATGCGGTCAACCGCAATTTCTAGGCCAAAATTTATGTCATGCGGTCCAAGAGATATTTCCATGTGGTCCAAGCATTTGTGGCCCAATACATTGCTTTTGAAAGCCCAAAACTATTCTATGCGGTCCAAGATGCTTTGGTCCAAAAACACTTTTGGTTAATACTTTGATTGAAGCTTGATTCATGCGGTCCAAAAAAATAATTCCTTGTGATCAAGACATTGCCTTTTAAATTTAAAGAGCCATCTTTTTCAAGCCTAAATAACTAAACTATAAAAATGGACTTAACTAAAATTGAAGTTGTAAAACTTCTTACATAATGTCCTATAGTCCATATAAAAAATAAATTAGGTGATGGTATCAATCAAATCAAGTAATAGGAGGGGTTTATAATAAGCATACCCAACAATCTCCCCCTATTTGATTGAGACCATTACCTACTATGACAAAGGCTAATTCATTGTACTTGGTAAAAACATATCCAAATAATTTAAGAATGGTAAATCATGTCCCAAGTCAATGCACACACTTAAGCCTAAGTCATAGATTTCTAACTTCCTATAAAGATAAAAGAATTTCATATTGGGAAGTAAGAAATAATCATTTAGTGCATTTAATGATGTTAACATGAAGTGCATGAATGCATTTAAACTAAATGTATGAAACATGCATAAGTATGAGATGTGCAAGATAAGCTATATGCATGAGTTATAAAATAATGCAATCATTATTCCACAAACAAGTAGTTTGAATGAATAAAGTTTTCGAAAACCATAATGATGCATTTCAGAATTAGAGATTAAAAATTGTGGCTTACGAAGTTCTTACGGAGTTGGCTTGTGCTTGTCATTTAATGACATGATATTCTTCACAACCTTTGTTATGTGAATATTCTCCCCCTTAATGGTATCAATCAATAGGGAGGGCAGAGAGTTCACTTCCCTTGAACGGTTTTTTAGCATAACTCTTGCAAGGGTATTTTGAGCCAGATCTCTTCTATCAATCACTCAGTCGTGAATGAAGTGGCTTGTATTCTGATGTCTTGAGAGATACGGTTGAACGTGACCTTTAATGAGCCAAACGGTTCACCGTATTGAAGGCTTCTATAAAGCCTAGAAATTATTCAGAGGCTCATGCAGTCCAATCTTATGCACGCGGTCCACTAGAGAATTGATAAAACATTTTGGCATACTAAAGGACTAGTGCGGTCGACCGTGCATTGTATAGGCTTGGTGCGGTCGACCGTGAATAATTGAGCCATTCTTATTGACCTGTCTTTGAGCATGAGCTTAAAACACATAATTGTTAGTTAAAAAAATATGGACAAGATTTACTTGAGTTCTAATATACCCATTTCTCCTCTTAAGAACACGAATCTCTTGGAGTCTAGAGCTTTGGTAAGAATATCTGCAATTTGATTGTCAGTACCAATATGCTCTAAATGAATGTTACCTTTTTCAACATGATCCTTGAGAAAGTGATATTTGATATCGATGTGTTTGGTTTTAGAGTGCATAACAGGGTTATTTGATACTGCAATGGCTGATGTATTATCACAATAGATTGGACAATTTTCTTCAAGAAAGCCATAGTCAACTAGTTGTTGCTTCATCCACAGTATCTGACAACAGCAGCTCCCAGCAGCAATATATTCAGCCTCCGTTGTTGAGACAGACACTGAAGCTTGTTTCTTGCTGGCCCATGAAACTAGTCGATTTCCAAGGAAATGACAAGTTCCACTGGTGCTCTTCCTGTCAATTGTGCAGGCTGCATAATCTGCATCTGAGAAACCTGTAAGATCAAAAGATGGTTCTTTGGAATACCAAAGTCCAAGGTTAATAGTCCCAGATAGATAACGAATAATACGTTTTACAGCTATAAGGTGTGCTTCTCTAGGATCTGCTTGATAGCGAGCACAAACGCAAACACTGAACATGATATCTGGTCTACTAGCAGTTAGATATAGTAAGGAGCCAATCATACCTCGATACAAAGTTTGATCAACTTTCTTACCTTTCAAGTCTTTGTCTAACTTGTTACCTGTAGCCATAGGAGTGTCGTATGCTTTTGCATTTTCAAGTCCAAATTTCTTGATTAGGTCTTTAGTGTATTTTGCTTGGTTAAGGAAGATGCCTTCATCACATTGTTTGATTTGGAGCCCAAGGAAGTAAGTGAGTTCTCCCATCATGCTCATCTCAAATTTGCTTTTCATGAGCTTCTCAAAGCGCTTACACAAAATTTCATTAGTAGAGCCAAAAATGATATCATCAACATATATTTGAACAAGTAGTGTATGATCATTATATTTTGCAATGAAAAGAGTTGTGTCAATTTTACCTCATTTGAATCCCTTTTTTAAAAGAAATTTAGATAGAGTATCATACCATGCTCTTGGAGCTTGTTTGAGTCCATACAAAGCTTTTTGGAGTTTGTAGACATGATTAGGATGTTTGTTGTCTTCAAATCCAGGAGGTTGTGCAACATAGACTGTTTCTTGAAGTTCACCGTTGAGAAATGCGCTCTTCACATCCATTTGATAAAGTTTGAATCTTTTGAAGGAGGCATAAGCTAAGAAAATTCTTATGGCTTCAAGTCTTGCAACGGGAGCGAAGGTTTCGTCGTAGTCGATTCCTTCTTCTTGTCTATATCCTTGTGCAACCAACCTTGCTTTGTTTCTTGTGATGCTTCCATTCTCATCCATCTTATTTCTAAACACCCATTTTGTACCAATTACTCCTTGATCCTTTGGTCTTGGAACTAAAGTCCAAACTTTACATCTTTCGAATTGGTTGAGCTCTTCTTGCATAGCCACAACCCAACTTGAATCTTGGAGTGCTTCATCAACTTTCTTTGGTTCAATTTGAGATATGAATGAAGTGTATTCATCATAGTGAGAACTCCTTGTTTGAACCCCAGAGAACAAATCACCAATGACATTATCAATTGGGTGATCTCTAACCTCATGAATTTCTGGAGGTAAGTCTGGTTGAGTTGTTTGTTGTTGAAGGTCTTCTATTGGAACATCATTTAAGCCATCAAAATAAGTGAGTTGAGGAATAGGCTCAATGGAATTTATGGGGTTAGATTCAACTGCATCATCTTCTGAATGAACATCTTCAGTAGGAACTTCTGATGTTGGATTTGAAAAATTTGGTGCGGTTGAAGTTGATGGATTTCCTTGAGTTGAGTGATTTTCTGATCTAGGTGTATTTTGAGGAGGGTTACCTGTCTCATTAGGCTCAGCAAAATCATCAGCAACATTTGGAGCCAAATGTGGCTCAAGGAGAGAATGTTCATCAAAAGTAACATGAACAGATTCTACTATCTTTAAACTATTTTTATTAAAAACACGAAAAGCTTTAGAATGTTTGGCATACCCAACAAAAATACCTTCATCTACTTTAGGAGCGAATTTACTTCGATGCTCTTTTCCATTATATAGAATAAAGCATTTGCATCCAAATATTTTGAAGAAGGCTATGTTGGGGGTTCTTCCTCTCCAAAGTTCATAAGGAGTTTTGTTGTAGGTCTTGTTGATGAGGGATCTATTTTGAGTGAAGCAAGCTGTGTTGGTAGCTTCAGCCCAAAAGTATTGTGGAAGCTTGGCTTCAGCGAGCATTGTCTTTCCAGCCTCAATCAACGTTCTATTCTTTCTTTCCACAACTCCATTTTGTTGTGGAACTCCAGCAGCAGAGAAGTTATGATCAATACCATGGTCGTCACAGTACTGAGCTACACCGTTATTTTTGAATTATGTTCCATGATCTGATCTAACACTAACGATGTCATCTTCTTTTTGTGTTTGGAGCTGTCTAAAGAATGAGGTCAAAATATCATAACAATCATCTTTGGAGATCATCATTTCGACCCATGTATATCTTGAGTAATCATCCACCACAACTAAAGTATATTTATTTCCTCTAATGCTTGCGATGGTGACAGGTCCAAACATATCGATGTGAAGTAGTTGCAAACATCTTGAAGTTGAAGGCACGGTCTTGCTGGAGAAAGATGCCTTGGGTTGTTTGCTAAGTTGACATGCAGCACACTTCTTATCGTGGTGATCAGCTACTTTGGGTAGACCACGAACTAGACTTTCTCTTCCAATCTTAGATAGATACTTGAAGTTCAAATGACTAAGTCTTTTGTGCCACAGTCAACTATTTTCACTCACATTTTTTTGCTACAAAACAAAGATTAGTAAGATTGCAAGCAGAATTACAATCGATAATGTAAACATTACCCTTACGAATCCCTTTGAGCAAAGTGACTCCGGATGTGCCATCTTTGATAAAGCAATTTGCCGAAGTAAAGTTGCAGTGCAATCCTTTGTCACAAAATTGAGATATGGAGAGAAGATTATGCTTGAGTCCTTTGACTAGAGATACTTCTTTTATAGTTAGATTTCCTTTTCGAATGACTCCATATCCAATCGTCTTTCCTTTGTTGTTATCCCCAAACGTTACTGATGGACCATTTTCTTCACGGACATCTTCCAGCAAGGTGATATCTCCGGTCATGTGTCTTGAACAGCCATTGTCGAGATACCATTCATTTGAATTTGCCTTGGAAGATCCGGCCATGAAGCGAGAGGACTGAAAAATAAACATTTAAGCACGAGGTCCCCTTTATTCTTTTGGGTCCTGGGGTTAGCACCTTTTAACAACCCACACCTGTTTGACCGAAGGCGGATTATGTCTTCGAGCATTAGGTGTGAATCTTAAAAGGCATTCAGCAGCCGAGTGACCATAGCCATCACACATAGAGCAATGGTGAAAGCTACACATATCAAGAGTTTTTACTAACTCCTTACTTTTCTTAGGAGTTGCAAGCTGTTTGGGAGTATAGGTTTTAGATTTGACAAAGGGAACAGGCTTTGGTTTGACCACGTATTTTCTAGGAACATTCTTCTTGCTTTTGAAGGCAGGAGGAATGGTCGAAGAAGAAGGGCGGTCAGCCTTACAGTTGCCAGCACCACTAATTCCACCAGAAGCGGTTGAAGTAGGGATGCGGCCAACTCCATAAGCCATGTTCTCCGAATAATCAATCTCAGAATCCTTTTCTTTTATCTGAGAGTCCTTCCTATACTTTGGATATACATAGTTGAAAATTTGTCCTTTACCCTTAGAATTAGCATGCTTCTCCTTAGGAATTTCTTTAGTTAGTTTTGAAATCTCCTCATCCTTTTCACTATCGGAAGAACACTTCTCTTCTTCAATGGATCCAAAACCTAGACCTTCCTTAATTCCATTGGGAACTTGAGAATCTATGATTTGACCTGCGGTGGATCTTGACTTAAGCCACCCATCAATAATCTTTTGGAGATCGTTGATTTGGATAACTAGGTCATCGTTTCGGAGTTGAAGTGCAGCAACCTTAGTTTCAAGGATGAGGTTTTGATCTGCAAGAGGAATCATACTTTTGATTTGGCCCTTAAGATTTGAAATTTCGGACTTCATCACAGTTTTCTCCGTCTTGAGTTGAGAAATTTCATCAGTTGATAGTGATAGAGCTTTCTTAACATTTTCAAACCTTTGGATCATCACTTCAGCCTTTTTAAACATCTCTTCTTGATCCATGGGGAAATCTCATTAGCCCTTTTTGGGATTGACTTAGTTTTTGAAGGTGCTATATTTTTGGATGGAAAGATGGGGCGAGAAAATGAACAATTTCCAATCTTGGTGCTTGGAGTGAGGTCAAAATTGCTATAGTCCACACTGCTAGCCACAAGCTTGGTTTTCTTTGAAATCACCTCATTCCTCTTTTTGAGCGACTCATCGTGAACTTCATCTTCTAAGTCACTAGAAGCATCCTTAGCAATGAGGTAGAGATTTACCTCTTCGGTACTCTCATCGCTGTCTTCATCAGAATCAGTCTTGATCCAAGTTGCAAGTTCTTTAGAATTCTCATCTTCTTCAGCAACCATTCCCTTTCGTTGAGAAAACTTTGAAGGGAAAGTTTTATTTTTCAAATACTCATATTTGGGTTGAGGACACTCTGAAGCAAAATGACCTGGCTTTCTACAATTGTAGCAAACAAGGTCACTCTTTTTCTTTGAGTCACTCACCCTTGAAGATGTTGCTGGATATTTGCTTTTTGAAAACGGTTTTGAATTTTTACGAAATTTTTGAAAACGTTTTACAAACATGGCAAAGTCCTCATCATCCATATCGATGAGAGAAGAAGTTGAAATACTAGGATCTGAGGTAGGCTTTGAGGGTTTCTCCACATGATCAACAACAGACATAGAAAGTGATTTTCCCTTTCCCTCGACTTCTTCAATATGTTGTAATTTTAACTCATAAACTTTAAGGTTTGCGTATAAATTACTAAGAGTCCATGTATTTAATTGTTTTGAATCTTCGAGGGAAGTTGCTTTGTGCATCCATTTGGATCCCGGAGCGAAAGGAATGTCATGTTAATTTCTTTATCGGTTAAAACTTTACTAGAGATAAGCAAGTATTTACTACCTCAACATAGCGATCGTAGGTTTGACGTAGAGATTCATTGGGTAGTCTGTTGAAGGCTCTTTGTATCTCCTTTCAATTTCAAATTTCTTGCTTTCCTTGCATTGATCATCACCTTCGAGATAGTTTTCAATAGAGTCCCACATCTCCTTTGCGGTCTTGCATTTGAGTACCTTCGATAGGTTGAAGTGGGTAATGTTCGGAAATGATATTTACGGCTTTGCTATCAATGCAACATTCTTTCTTCGTCGATCCATTACGTCTTGAGCTTTTTGACTTCGGGAACTTCGGTATTGGTAGTTGCATCGGTATTGGCTTTCATTGGAACAAAGGTCCGTCGTTGATACAATCAACTAGCCTTTCATCTATTGACTCTAAATGAATTAGCATTCGAGCTTTCCAGATATCGAAGTGATCTTCATCCAACATAGGAATGTGTGAATAGTTAATCGTTGCCATAGCTTTTGAAGTTGCCATGACGAATCGGCACCCAAGTAGTTAAGCTTGAAAAAACGAGAAGAATAGTTTTATAAAGGTGTTTGGCTCTGATACCACTTGTTGGTCCCAAAGGTGCAACAAGAGTATGAAAACAGCTAGAGGGGGGGGGGTGAATAGCTGTATAAAAATTTCTACTCTTTTTGAAAACTCAACCTTGGCTTACTTGGGCTGAAAGTGTGGTCAAGTAAAAACCAACTTTCAAGCTTAGTAAAATGCACAGCGGAAGTTTTCTAAGTACAAAACTTAGTATTGAAAAATACTGTGGTCGACCGCAAAAGTGAAAGTGTGGTCGACCGCGAGGTTGAAAATGGCTTAGGTAGATTTGTAAGTATAAAAGCTTAGTAGTTGAAAGATAGTGTGGTCGACCGCAAAAGTGAAAGTGTGGTCGACCGCAAAGTTGAAAAAAAGCTTAGGCAGATTTGTACTATAAACACAATTCAATATGAAGTTGGATGCAAGTGAAGATCAAACACAAGAAACAATATGAAAACTTATGAACTTGAAATGTAAAGTGCAGAAAGTAAATGACACGATATTTGGAGAGGTTCAATCGTTAAAGATCTACGTCCTCTACCAAGATGGTTAGTCTTGGATTTTCTAAGGGAGATAGTATATTTGATTTGAGTAGGTTTATTCTGAAAGGAATACAAATTGAGAATCAAACAATCTCAAATCTAACTATCTTTTTCTATGAAGTAAATCCTAGACAATAACCAGTGTATGTGTGTGTGTGCAAGATTCAAGAGCTCTTTATAATATAAATGATAGAGTTTGATGAATCTGGAGTGGTTACAAGGCTTGAGAGATTTTACGGGTAAGTGATATTCTTGAAAGCTTTTGAAGATGAAGAAGTGTTTGAAGATTCGAAGGATTCTGGAGATTTTGAGCTTCAACACTTCTTGATGATTATAACGACGTCTCCAGTAAATCTCTGGCTCTCTAGCTATCTGGCACTCTTGTATATTTGTGTTCGTATCAATATCTTTAGGCTTGATCATAAGGTCTATTTATAGTCTTGGAAATAAAGTAGCTGTTGGAATTTCGTGTTGAGCAAGCTTCAAGGACAATGTGTTGTTGATGTCTAATTGGAGCACGTGTCCTTTTTGTCTCTATGTTGCAGAGTTAGTGGCCCGTTGGAATTTCGTGTTGAGCAAGCTTCAAGGACAATGTGCTGTTGATGTCTAATTGGAGCACGTGTCCTTGTAGTCTCCATGTTGCAGAGTTAGTGGCAATGTGGTATGCTGGTATGTCCTTTGTACGAAATAACCCAGCTGTCACTAATTTGAAATTCTCTAAGTGAATTTTGCAACTGTATAATTCTCTGAGTTAACTCTGAGTTGTGATCAGAGTTAAATTCTCAATCTTCAATTTGATGATGTGCGGTCTGGCAAGCCATGCGGTCTGGAATGAGTTACGGTCTGCCATGGTCTGCGGTTTGCACTGAGGTTTACCTTGTGGTCCATTATACCAACATCAAAATCTTCAAGCACTGAGCTGTGGTAACATTGTATTTTGTGGACAAGGATTATCTTGGGACAAAATTCAATACCACGGTCAAAACAATTTATTTGCGGTCCAAATAAATATTTTGTGTTTAAATAATATTCCATGAGGTCAAAACTATTCCTTGCTTGCGGTCAACATCTTTTCCTTTTAATATATTCCATGCGGTCAAAACTTGCTTTGTGGTCCAAAAATAAATCTTGAAGTCAATACTTCATTTGAGCCCAAAACTATTGTTAAAGAAATTCCATGCGGTCCATGTGATATTCCATGCGGTCCATGTGATATTCCATGCGGTCAACCGAGGAGTTATTCCAATGTGGACATACACATATTCCATGCGGTCCATCATATGCGGTCAACCGCAATTTCTAGGCCAAAATTTGTGTCATGCGGTCCAAGAGATATTTCCATGTGGTCCAAGCATTTGTGGCCCAATACATTGCTTTTGAAAGCCCAAAACTATTCTATGCGGTCCAAGATGCTTTGGTCCAAAAACACTTTTGGTTAATACTTTGATTGAAGCTTGATTCATGCGGTCCAAAAAAATAATTCCTTGTGATCAAGACATTGCCTTTTAAATTTAAAGAGCCATCTTTTTCAAGCCTAAATAACTAAACTATAAAAGTGGACTTAACTAAAATTGAAGTTGTAAAACTTCTTACATAATGTCCTATAGTCCATATAAAAAATAAATTAGGTGATGGTATCAATCAAATCAAGTAATAGGAGGGGTTTATAATAAGCATACCCAACACTTGGTGGAGGGTTCAGTGAGGATTCCTGAGATTGGGATGAGGGAGACCGACATCATTGATAAGAAGAGAAAGAACACTCGACGGGGTCGAGGTAAAGGAAAAAAGAGCAAGGAAGACTCGATGAATGACAACTGAGAGACCTGTTTCGAGCATCTACTTATTGCCATTTGCAAACACATTAGATTATTAGGTCTTTTATTGTATATTTTAGTCTTTGTAGCAGGTTAGCAGAGTCAAGAGTAGACCGTGCTTGAACTCATCAAGAAGTTTTTGGCTTGTAAATAACAAATATATTTATCTTAGAACTTATTCAAGACACATTTCATAGAAATTCAGATGTCTTATTTATTGTTTAGACCGAACCATTTCTGGCTGCCTACGTTCCCCTTTTACAAGAAAGACTAAGGGGCTCAGGTCTTCGTAGTTCATTCTGTTGAACTATTGGGATTTTTTTTTATGTGCAACCCTGTCTATTACCTAGACCGCCCTTTTTGGGTTTTCAGCCTAGCTGGGTATTACTCTTTTTGCACTATATTTTTTTCATATATATATATATATATATATATATATATATATAGACATAATACCGGCGAAGCTTGTCACCGTTGACTGGATGAACAAAGGGATTGCCGTCCAGGTCCACAAGCTTCATTGCTCCTCCCGAGAGTATTTTCTGCACCACATACGGGCCGATCCAAACGGGTTCCCACTTTCCCAGAGGGTTGTCTCTGGTAGGGGGCTTTACCTTCAACACTAGGTCACCCTCTTTGATGTCTCTGTCTATTCTTCCACGTAGGCATGATACCTCTGAAGGTTAGGATCCTCAGTCTTCCACTTGTTGGAGACCTGGTTGATGATCAGGGCTGAGTCTCCATAGACCTCGAGTTCCTTGACATTCCTTTCTAAGGCAGCCTCCAAACCAGCAATACAAGCTTCATACTCTGCAGCATTGTTCGTTACAGGGAAGTTCAACTTGATGTCTATTGGCATGTGCTCATCTTTTGGGTCGACCAGTAGCATTCCTACGCCATTTCCCCTTTTGTTAGTAGCTCCGTCAAAGAAAAGCTTCCATCGGTTCTCAGACTCAACTACGAAGATCCCTTCATCTGGGAATTGGGGTTCAGGCCCTCGATCCTCATTGCTAGGGAAGTTTGCCAGATGGTCTGACAGCGCTTGACCATTGATTGCCTTTCTCGTCACATAGTTGATGTCATACTCAGCCAGGAAGAATGACCACTTTGCTAGATGCATCGAAAGGGAAGGCTTGTCGAAGATGTACTTGATGGGGTCCATTTTTGAGACCAAGCTCACAGAGTGGGCCTGCATGTAATGCTTCAGCTTACCGACTACCCAGACCAGTCCTGCACAAGTCTTTTCGCATGCCGAGTAATTGAGCTCACTTCCTTGCAGCTTCCGACAGACAAAGTAAATGGCATTTTCTACCTGAGAGTCCTTCTTTTTCTGAGCTAGCATAGCCTCAACTGCCGTATCAGTGACAGTGAGATAGAGCAGAAGAGGTTTCTGTCCATGTAGGGGGCATAACACCGGGGGGTGTACTAGGTACGCCTTGATTTGGTCAAAGGCATCCTGGCATTCCTCATTCCATTCTGTGTCCTCATTTTTCTTCATGAGCTTGAAGATGGGCTCGCACATGGTGGTCATCTGGTTGATAAAACGGCTGATGTACTGTAATTTGCCCATAAAGCTTTTGACCTCTGTCTGAGTTCGAGGTGGCCTCATATCCATAATGGCCTTGATCTTTTGGGGATTGACTTCAATGCCTCATTCTGTGACTATGTACCCAAGCACTTTTCCCCTTGTCACTCCAAAGGTGCACTTAGCAGGGTTCAATCTCATGGAATGTTGTCTTAACCTTTCAAAGAACTTTCGCAGGTCGACAAAGTGCTGTCCATCCACACCTTTGGAATGGATTATCATGTCATCGACATAGACCTCAATTTCTTTGTGGATCATGTCGTGAAAGAGTGCAGTCACTGCCCTTTGATACGTAGCCCTGACATTTTTAAGCCCAAAAGGCATCACCGTATAGCAGTGTGTGGTGAAGGTTGTCTTTTCTTGGTCCTCCTCGGCCATCTTGATTTGGTTGTAGCCCGCAAAGCCATCAACGAAGGATTTGACTTTGTAGTTGGCAGTGGCATCCACCAGAATGTCTATGTTCGGCAATGGATAGTCGTCCTTGGGACTGGCCTTGTTCAGATCCCGGAAATATACACAGCAGCGCACCTTCCCATTGGCCTTAGTCACAGTCACGATATTTGATAACCATGTCGGGTATTCAATGACCCTGATGAATCCTACCCGCAATAGTTTCTCAATCTCTTCTTTAACCTGTAGAGACCACTCTGGCTTAATCTTTCTTAGTTCCTGCTTTACTGGCTTGGCATCTGGTGTTAGAGGGATTCAATGCTCCACAATCAAGCTATCTAGCCCCGACATGTCCTTATACGACCATGCAAACACATCCATGTATTCTCTGAGCAGATTGACCAGTCTGTCCTGTTCAGCCCCTGGAAGAAGTTCCCAATCTGTGTCTCTTTAGGTTCCTCAACAGTACCCAAGTTAACACTTGTCAAAACCTCCTCGGCAGCTTGGGCCCGGTTTTCCTCTTTATCGGTAACCTGCTTAAAGATTTCTTTAATGTATTGTTCGTTTAGCGTGTTTGCGTCTTGTTCAAATGAATCATTATTAACTGTTGTTAGGTTATTAGTTAATTTGTCATTTGTTAAGTTGGCAATAAGGGAATACTCGGAAAGATCTATCATTTCATTTAAAGCAAAAGGAAAGATAACATTGGCTACATATTCCTAATCTTTAGGCGTGAGGCCTTTAGATGACTGGAATTCGAAGACTCCTGACTCAAGGGTACGGATGACAGGGTGTTTGACATGACTGGACTGAGAGGGAAGGGGGACCAATCCAAGCTCTGTGGTCATTTGCTGTCGGCTGGCTATCGGCCCTGAGAATGTCTCCCAATTCTTTAAAGGCATCTCTGTCTTAGTCACCAAAGTGCGGGGATCAAAAGGTTCTTCACCACCATCTCCAATTACTGCAATGGTCTCTTCATCTGAGCTGAAGTCGATTAAGTCAGGAATCTGTGCTTCTTCATCAAACAACTTCTGCAGACCTGACTTACTGTCCTTACGACTGGCAGTTTCTACCTGGCTGATCTTTGGGAGAGCTAGCTCGAAGGCGGAGAAATCCATTACCCCTGATGGGAAAAGTACTGGCTCTTTGAAGCGGTCTGGGTTTCCCTTGAAGACATACTTGTTCTAAACAGTAGTGGTAGCCCCAGGAATATTCGGCAAGTCAAGAAACATCCTCCGAATAGGATTTGCTAGTTTTCCACGAACTTTCTCAAGGTTTTCCAGAAGAATTTTCCTCAAGGAGAGCTAACTATCACCTTCATCATATTGGGTCTCACCTTTTACGAAGTACTGGGCCAGAGACAAATTGTAAGGACGGAGACGGACCCCTTCATTTCGCTTTTCCTGAACTGTTCCCTTAGCCTTTCTGTCATCCCGAGAATACGGCTTGTATCCCAGGCCGTGTCGGGTGGTCTGTTCCTTTGCATCCATGACGACATTGCGACCCTGAAGTCTTTTACCTAGTCCAAGCCCCGGAAGATAACCCATCTTTTTCATCATTCGCATGGCAGGAGGTATTTTATCAAAAGTAGCAGTGAGGTCCGTGTAACACACTTGTGCTTTAGAGGAGGCTACAGAGAATCCGGTCAAGGTAAGCCCTTCGTCATCATGTTTGATCTCCAGTATTGGGATACCTCATGTGCTGGTTCCTTCCACGGTGACACTGTCTCCATAGATAGTAGTGATAGTCCCATCACTTGACTGAAACTTGACGCATTGGTGCAAAGTAGAGGCTACCCCATTTATCTGGTGGATCCAGGGTCGTCCCAGTAGAGCGGTGAATGAAATGGGAATGTCGATCACTTGGAAGTCTACGTCCATGACCTTCTTTCCGAACCACAATTTTAGAGTTGCAATCCCCAAAACTGACCGAGCAGTGGAATCGTAGGCCTTAATAGTTTGACTGGAAGGTTTCAAATCTGTAGGCTTCAAATCCAACAAATCCATCATTTTCGCTGGCAGGACATTCATTGCAGACCCTCCGTCAACTATCACCCTTGGTAATCGGCGTTCTTCCAACTGAACTGTGATGTAAAGGGGCTCATTATGACTGGCTCCATACTTCGGCAGGTCCAGGTCAGTGAAAGTGATGATATTTCCTTAGTGGATACTTCCAATCATTTGGACAACCTCATCTGGGGTGACATCTATGGGCATCATAGTCTTGGCCAAACTTTCTTCTAGCTTCAACTTGTGAGGGTATGAGGAGGTTAACAGGGACCACAGGGAAATATTGGCTTGTGTACACTTCAACTGAGTCAACACCGGGTCTTCCTTCTCGGCGTCTGGCTTTTCTGCTTCTGGCTTGTAAGGTCTCTTATCTGTCTTTGGTTTGGAGACATCATTTCTTTTGTCACCTTTAGGCTGTTCCACACTCATCTGTCCAGACCGAGTCATCACATAGACGTTAGACTTCTCCGAGTCATTAGTCCTATCGAAAGATTCCTTCAGCTCTTTCAGGGTTAAAGGTGGGCCTTTGCTGGCACATGGCCAACTTTGTGTAAGTACCCAAATCTGGCTCATGCCTTCCGGTTAAGTTTCCCGGTAATTCCCCGGACTTTCCTAAAGTTCAGGGGCAATTTGGGAACTTTCCCAAACCTTCCGAGGGGTGAAGGACTTGTTAGGAATTAAAATTCCACGTAGTCCCTCGCTGGAAAGAGCTTCTAGAATGCCACCTTGCATGATTCTAGAAACAGGCTGAGTCACTAATGGATAAGACCGCACGACTTCATTAGCAAAGGGTTAAGACCGCACGGCTTCATTAGGAAGCACAAATCTGCCTATAAATAGAAGCCTCCTCTATTCATTTTGACATACAATTTTTGCACTGTTACTCTGCCAAAATAGAACCAGGAGTTTCCAGAAAACAGAAACCTCTCAAAATTACCTCCCTCCTCTCCAAAATCCTTCCAACGTTACTCCTTCCTTAGGAAAGCTTCAAGGGAGATAGAAGAGCACCACTGTAAGTACCCAAATCCGGATCGTCAAAATCCGTCAGAAAGTTAACCGAAATCTGTTAACTGGCCCGCTCCAGGTTAACCGGAACTCGTTAAACTCCCCGTTGCCATGCCAACGAGACGTCCCGGGACTGCCCCGTGCATCCCGACGTCGAAGCGTACTTGACACGTGTCATCTCACGTAAAAGTATGGCTTTCCCTGAAAAACGCACTTTCCGGCACTTTCCGGGGGCATTTCGGACATTTTCCGGACTGTTATTTTAAAAAACGGACAAAACCGGGATCGGGGAACGAACTCCCACGCATTTGGTGAGTCATGGGACACGTGGCAGCCATGCCACAGCCCACACATCACCTTTCAATCAGAAATCAAAGGGAAAAGACTAAAATACCCCTGGTATACAGTCAAAGTCCGGCCGGACTCCCTGTGCACATTTTCTGAAATTGCCAGCAAGCCCCTCAAAATTCCAAAATACCAAAAAACCCCTGGAAAACAGTCTAAGTCCGGCCGGACTCTTACTGCATTTTTCACCTATAAATAGGAGGGCTGTCAAAGCCATTTGAGAACAACAAATTACCCCAAAAAATCACCACAGCCCACGGCCCTTACCAGTTTCACCCCTCCCGAGCTCCCGTTTTGCCTCGATTCGCGTGAAACCTCCGTATTTCGATCAAATACGTCCCTCACCACTACGAAACACCGTTTCAAACCTCTTTCCGTGTCCCGTACACACCTTCCGAGCCAAAGGAGTCGACCCTAGCCATAGGTATAACTCCCTCTCTCTAATCTCTCGTTTCGTCTCGGTTTACGCGCCAGTCGCTATAACCGTTTCGAACACCATTACTGAAATGTAGACGCCTACTAACGGGGTCCGATACGTTTTAGCCCCTCAATCCTCTTCTCTTTCCGTAAGAGAAGTAATCACGGGTTAAAACGGCGTTCCGACCCCGTTCCGTTTACTTTTTCTGTCATTTACCATTCCGGATCGATCGATCCGTTGATCGTCATTTATTTTCTGTCATTTACAATTCCGAGCCGTTTTGGCTCGTTGATCGTCATTTACAACTCCGAGCCGTTTGGCTCGTCGATCGTCATTTACGATTCCGGATCGTTTGATTCCGTTGATACTGCTTTAAATACTGTCATTTACAAAGTCCGACCCGTTTGGATCGTGATAGTATTTACTTTTTAAAGTCCGAGTCGCAACCCGATTCGTTGATTGCATGTCATTTAATACGCATTTTTCCCGTAAAAATCGTTAACAATGTAATGCCCGGTTCAAAACCAGAGTTCGTCCTTCGAACTCTCTTTCAAAACGCGCGAAATGACGTTTGGCATCCGAACGCTCATCTTTCAAACTAAAAGCCGCTATTTGACATTCAAAATCATTTAAAACACATTTTTCCCGTAAAAATCGTTAACAATGAATCGCCCGATTCAAAACCAAAAGTTCGTCATTCAAACTCCTTTTCAAAAAAGCTCAAAATCGACGTTTGCCACGCAAACGCTCATTTCAAACTCAAAATCGACGTTTGCCACGCAAACGCTCATTTCAAACTCAAAATCGACGTTTGCCACGCAAACGCTCATTTCCGTCTCAAAACCGACGTTTGTCATTCAAACGATCGCTTTTTCAAAAGTCACCTAATCAACGTTTGACATTCAAACCAAGATTAAGCTTGTCATTCAAGCCCCCATTTCAAAACACACACACACACACAATTTCGAGAAAGGTAGAAAGACTCGTCATACGAGGCGTTTCGGGTGATCTCAATATACTCTTCCCGAAACGTAACGTGACCTCCGAACCTAACAATCTCTGGTACTAAAAAGCTTTTTACTCGTTTTTGCTACCAATAAAAATGACCCCCGTTTTCAAAGCCTTTTCCTAAGTTTTTGCTACCAATAAAAACGACACCATTTTCACAAAAGCCGTTTCTCAACGTTTGGGCTCAAAATACAAAAACCGCGTGGCGACTCCTCATTTTTTCCTTCCCATGAAGCGAGGTCTCAGACACCAACCCTCCGCGAAAGACAACCGCGTTTCGCGCCGCCCGCGCGAAATCCCGGGTAATTTCAGTTGGCGACTCCGCTGGGGATAAGGATACTTTTTTCAAAACTGCCGACGTTTTCAAAAAAGCCTTCCGTGGGTCAAACTTTCGTTTACCCTTCCTCGGTTTCGTGTGCGTGTGTTCCTTTAAACCTCGAACGGTTTTTTTTTAAAAGGCATTACATTGTCAACTTTTCAAAATCATACCATGTTTGTGCATTCCCATTCATGTTTGATTTTCATTGCTGTCTTTTGAACTGCGCATCATAATGCTTTAAGACACATTCTGAAAAATCTCTGTTTTTACTCAGAAAAAGAATTTTAGTGACCGCACACTACGCGCACTTGCTGCCTCGGAACACCGCACTTCACGTGCACTTGCTGCCTCGGTACACTGCACACTACAACCCCTAACCCGGGATGGCCTTATCAGTTGCACCCCGATTGGTCTGCCAGACACCTTTCGGGTGTGCACGGGGTCGTCCCAAACATCCCATCCTAGCCCGTGTAAGCCATGCACTCTTTGTGTCACACTTTGTCTAAGACCCCGGTTGGTTTTTGGCTTAGCTCATGTCATAAAGCCTAAGTGTATGTTTTTTATGCCGGGCCCCGCTCCGAGTCAAGCTCGAGAGGTTGAGACCGAAGGTCGTTCCCGACCCGAAGTCTTGAGCTTTTCAGCCTTGACTTTGACGCGGAGCTCTGCCGAAAAATATACCCGAAGGTTCAATGTGACACCGTGTCACCAAACCTCACCGTATCCACCGTGCCAGCCACAACTTGGCCAACGCCAAAAGCTAAGGTCCCTCGCGCAAGCGAGTCAGGAGAGGTCATGCCAAAATTTTGGCACGATCCCCACCTTAACTTAAGGACGTTGACTTCGACTGTGGCCCATGCGTCACATACGTTGAAAGTTTGCGTGATCAGCTAGCCTTAAGTTCACTTTTTCCTTTGTCGGTGGAACTCGCTTGCCTTATAGGACCTCGTTCGGGATAGTCCGTCTCGAGAAAGATGATCTACAATGGAAACGAGGGGCTTATAAGCGTAGTGACGAGATCCACTGATTAGAGCTCTAGGATTAGTTGCGAAAAAGAAGACCCGCTCTTTTCCAACCGATTAGGACTCTGAGAAAACACGCTTTAAGTAAACATTAATCGGTAACTGCACATTGCACAAGCCCGAAACCTTGAGCCAAATACCCTTTTCCGAAGCCTAAACCCTTCCTTTCGTTCCCTGCAGCGAGCAGAAAGTGGTTCAGATTTCCAGGTCAACGCCTTGCCAGAATCACCAGTAGCGAGGCGTCAGACAGTTCTTCGGTTCCCTCAGTTCCCTCAGCCAGAATTTCCGACATGTCTAGTTCACCGAGAAATCGTGACGGGGAAGGACCCCCGCCACCGGCAACAGATATGACATTGGAAGAAGCCATCCGGGCTTGTGAGGTTCACAAGAGGCAGAAAGAAGATCAGCAGAATTTCGTGGTACAGCTTCTGAATGAGCGTGGTATAGCAGCTATCCCCCAGTCAGACGGTACTTTTGTCCTGGTCGAGGATGACGATTCCCCAAAACCAGTTCACCAAACCTTCAATCAGGTTCCTCCCCCGCCAACTTACGGGATGCCTTCGAATCAAGGAAACAGCCGACCTAGGCTTCACGTTGCCACCTCCCAGGGCAACCCTGTCATATTTGGCCAGCCCAGTGCTACTCCTATCACTCAATACCACCAGCGCACCGCTGGACCATCTCAGGATGCCAATATCCTTCAATACCCTCCCGGGTTCGTCCCATTGCCTATACACGAATCCCAAAACACCGGGGACAAACCCCGATACAGTTCAGAAAAGGCCCCCATATATCCACATATATCAAGCCTTCCACCTCCAATCACTACCGCTCACGTGGTAGCACCCGGCGCCGAGCCTCACAGTCCACCACTGGACCCAACCTTAGCCTGGATGGTCGAACAGATGAAAGACCTGAAAGCCACCATGAGCAGCTCAAAGCAGGAAACGCTCAAATCCACGGATCCGGGAATGGTCACGCCTCTCCCTGCCAAGTTCAGAATGCCGGAGATGGACCGATTCGACGGAACCGAATGTCCTCAAACGCACGTCGACACCTACGTTCTCGGCATGAGAGCAAAAGGAGCAACCCTCCAGCAAATGGCCGACCACTTCCAGCATACGCTTAAAAGTTCAGCGTTACGATGGTTTCTAAGGGTCAAGCCTGCGGATCGCCACACCTGGGATCAGATTAGCAACATCTTCCTGGAACGGTACCGATCCAACTTAGAGTGGGAAACAAGTCGCGAGGACTTAATCACCACTGAGCAGAAAGCGGATGAAAGTGTCGGGGAATTCTACAAGAGGTGGAGTTGGAAACTCTCCGAGATCATGGAGCCACTCTCCAAAGAGGAACAGATGCGGATCTTCAAGTCCTGCTTAAGACCGTCCATCAGAACTCTCATCAGTCATCATTTCTTCCCAGATCTCCGGGCCATGGTCAATGCCGGCTCACAGTTCGAGAAGGATCTCAAGGAAAAGTTGGCTACTGCACAGCCATACAGATACCGCTCAGCAGCTGCATTCAATCCCGCACCGGCCCCCGGCAAAGGGAAAGATACGTCTGTCAACTATATCCATCAGGGACAGCAGTCGGGCAACAGAAACCCAGTCCCACAAAGCAACAACTCCACTTCGAAGCAGCCTGCCGTACACTTCGACAAGTTGGACATGCCGCTAAGCAAGATGTTGGAAGGGTTAATCAAGGAAGGTCTCCTTAAACCCGTTGCAAATTACAAACCCAAGAATCCCGTAGCCAATGCGGACAAGAACAAATACTGCGCCTTCCATCAGTATCACGGCCATACCACAGACAACTGTTTGGGGTTACGATACGAAATCCAGAACTTGATAGAAGAAGGCAAATTGGAGCGTCCCCGTGGGCCCAATACAGTCGGAAACCCCTTTCCGAACAATAACAGTGTGAATTCCATTGAGTGGGTGCCCAAGAAGATTGTCGCAGAGCCAGTTCCTCCGATTCTTCCAGCCGGGTCCTCATCTAATGTCCACATCAGCTACGATGTTTGTGACTGCTCCGCCTGCCTGGAGTACGAGTCCCAAGATATGGTCCGGAGCAATCCTCCGAGAAAACAGAAGAAGAAGTCCTCTCAACAGATGCTGAGAGAAAGATATGAAGCTGGAGACACCAGTGTGGGTACACTCGGAGAGCCATCCGGGAGGTTCGACTACTACGTACTCTACTCTAGCCAGTCCTCCCTTCCTCCAGGCCATGCAGCTTTAGAGCAGACAAGGGTGGAAAAGCCGAAAAGTCCCGCTGAAACCAGAGTTCAGGCCCCAGGGCTCCGGAATACCTCAGACCTTGGTAACCTTACTGCCAGTCAGAGACAAAACCCCCCGCGGGATCAGCTAAGATTCAATTTGTCCAGCTTCCGAGCCCGGACCGGCAAAGGAAGATCAAAGTCAGCTTGGCACTCGCACTCGATCAACGTGCTAACCAAGGGCGGCAACCGCCACAAGCAGCCTCAACGCAATCCCGAGGTTCCTGCAAAGGCTTTACCTCGCAAAAGAAAGACAGGAAACGGATGGCTGGATGACTCTCCTTCTACGGATAGAGATGAGATCTACGATTCCCGACTGTATGGCAGTATGATCACTTTCTGTGACGAAGACTTACCGAGAGATGCCTCGGGGCACAATGAAGCTCTGTACATCACTCTCAAGCTCAACACCATATCACTCCCCGGAGTATTGGTAGATAACGGGTCAGCCGTTAATGTTCTCCCTCTCAGCATGATGCGAGCCCTCCGCATCAACGAAAGCCATCTGATTCCGTCAACCCGGACTATCAGGGCCTATGACAGCACGTCTCGTCCCATCCTGGGGACGGTGACTCTGGAACTCTGGTTCGAGACCCAAATGGTGCCAGCAAAATTCCACGTGATGGACATTCCATCCGAGTTCACAGCCCTCTTGGGACGCCCTTGGCTACATCACATGAAAGCCATAGCCTCCACTCTCCATCAGTGTGTTAAGTTCATTAACCGGCAGGGAGATCTTGAAGTCATCAGAGGGGACAGTTTCCTCATAGGAAACGAAGCCGAGACAATAGCCAAGCGTGCCCGCAGTCAGGCACCGGGGCTACCTCCTTCAAATCAACCAAGGGACTATCGGGGCAAATCTCATCAGAATCCCTCAGAGTCCGGAGATGCTAACTATGTAAACGTACTCGAGCAGGCAGACCCTGAAGCAGTCCGATACATCAAGTTCAACTGTCGTTTCCAACATTTGGAGGCAGATTGGAAAGAAACGCTGAACATCGCCATGATGCGGGCACATAAACCCCCAGTCTCCAATCGGAGATTCGTCAGCATTCTTCAAACCAACTCTCTGGCCCCGCCAGGCGAAGAGATCTTCGTGATAAAGGTCAACAAGCACCGTCATTCTCGTTTTGAATGCATGGAAGTCGTATGGGATGTCCTCCACGAGGAACTACCCGCTGCACCCCTCTTCTCCAATGAAGGGCATGATGTTTTTCTAGCAGCTCCAGCAACGCACCCGGACGCAATACGTCCCTACGTTTGGATTGAGCCGTCAGATGACGACGAATCAGGACTCTCCGGAGTCGAGGATGCGGCAGACCCGCGGGCAGACCTCTGCATTCACATGCTCAGTTTCGAGGACGGCACCCGTTCTGATCAGGTCACCTACGACCAAGGCTCCAACACCATGGAGATTGTCAAGCTCAACGTCCAGTACAGGCAGCTATCCGACAATTGGAAGTTACTGGTTGACACAACGAAGAATCCCTCTGATCAAGTGACTGACGACGACTTCGTCAACATCATCTATTCCAGATATCCCGATGATACCAAGGATCCGGTCCTCATCGTCAGATTCTGCAATGCCAAAGTCACCCTCGACGACTGCCTGCTCATGGTAAACGAGGCCCTGGCTAACCGAGCTCAGAGCTCATCATCACTTCCGAGTACCAGCCCCAGTGGCAACCGGCCCGTGCCATCAGTCAAGCTTATACCCTCAAGCGCCGCCAAGGCCAAGGGCAACAGCGAAGGAGACCAAGCTCCTCACCCTGTCACGAATCAGATCAACCTCGGGAACGCTTCCGGCAGCCACCCTGAAAACATCTGTGAAGGTCTTCCCCGCACGAAGAGTCGGCTTCCGACATTGGAAACGACCACCTCAGCATCAACATGCTCCAGTTCGATTCTGCTCCCAGTCGTCACAGCCCCGAATTCAGACATCCTGCCAGTAGACTACTAGCTCTGATAGACTTGGCGATCGAGCGAGATCACGAGACTGTCAACATTGCAGAGTTCAACACCCCCGTGGGTTCAATCAAGCAAAATTGGGCAAACTTCTTGGTAATCGAGATCAAGGAAGGCCGCATGGAATGTCCCAGTCCGACTTCCTTCGTTAACGTAATCCAAGTGTTCCCGCCATTCGGCGATTTGGATGTGATCACAGTTTTAGACACTAGTCAGACGGCGCGCACCTACGGAGACTGTTTAGCTCTCGCAAGGAAAGCCCTCATGGAACTAGCCGCTCAAGAAAGCCGTCTTTGGGACGAAGACCAAGCTCGAAAGACCTACAGGGACCAAGCCCTTAAAGTGTCACAGCGGCTTCGGACAAAGCTAGAGGCCACTCTAGACCAGTTCGACCTCAGGGGTTTTGCTCACGGCAACTTCCTCGACTACCGTCTGTTCTCATCCAACCCCCTCTGCCACACGAGGGTGGTCAACGGTCCCGATGACCTAGGAGATGGAACGACACAGCAGAATGAATCCCAGAGCTTACCTCCCCGAGGAAAGCAAGTTCTCTGTGAAAGCGATGACAAAGACGATGAAACCATTCTCTTCCAAGCCGGGCATGAAGTCAACAAAACCGGACTCCCAAGGGTCCTGGGAGGATGGAAACGGATCATTTCCACACTCAAATTGAAAGGCCAACTCAGGGAGGAAGGTCTATTTAAAAACAAGAGGAAGATGGAAATTCGTCTCGAGCAACTACTCAGGGAGATTCCACAGTCTACGACATTCGTTTACAGAGACGATCGACTGGGACAGCCACCAGTTACATGGACAGATGTTCGGGAAGCCGTGTACTCACCTTTCGACATACCCGCTACTCAGATAAAGCAGAAAAGAAAGCTCTCCCCGGTGGAAGTTTATCTAGACTGCCGCATGCAGTTCAAAGAAGCCCTGGCTATTCTCACATGGGAAGAAACGCAGTCATTAACTCTCGACGCAGGCTCTGCTGCAAGAAAGTTAATCTGGGCCAAGAGTGGAGGAAGCTTAGCAAACCATGAGTATCGCCAGACCCAACTCCAGAATGCCTTGAGTATGCTCAGCAAGAAGGAAAGGAGCGCGGTATACCGTGAAGAGATCAAGGAGACTGTTCGCCTGAACCTAGAACTCTCCAACCTCCCCCGGAGGGTCAGCAATGCACAGTTCAGCTCCGACGACCATTGTTGTGCACTGACATTCGAACAGCTGCGTCAAACCGTAGGCTACCTCCCCGCAGAGGCACCTAAGCCAGTATCCTGGGACAGAATCCGTCAAGCTGCCGAAGCTTCAGGGAATACATCCACAGTCAATGAGTTGAGGGAAGACATATGGCCCTATGCTACGAGGAATCCTCCTCTAACTATGGCTCAACTCAGAGCGGCCTGTTCAGAAGGAACCAAACCTGATGTCAGCGTTCTAACCCGATCGGGTCAAATCCATGCATTACCACCCAAGGCCACTAAAAAGCCAGCGGAGCCAGAACTGCAATCCGGCCAGCCCGAAGACGCAAGTTCCCTGAAAGAGGACCCGATCCTCACTCAGCTCAAGCAGACTCAGGCGAACATTTCCCTTTGGTCTCTGCTCACCTCCTCTTATCCTCACAAGCTCAAGCTAGAGGAAAGCCTGGCCCGTACCATGGTCCCCGTGGACGCAACCCCAGATGAAGTCATTCAGATGATCGGCAACATCCACTACGGCAACATTATCACCTTCACAGATTTGGACCTTCCAAAATTTGGGGCTGATCACAATGAGCCGCTCTACATCACAGTCCAGCTGGACGAGCGTCGCCTTCCCCGCGTGTTGGTAGACGGAGGTTCCGGAATGAATGTCTTGCCCGCCAAGATGATGGACCTGCTTGACATCAAGCCCACAGATCTGAAGCCTTCAGTCCACACTGTCAAGGCCTATGACTCTACTTCCCGTACAGTTCTCGGAGTTGCTACTCTTAACATCTGGTTCGGCAAGCGGATGATCCCCACCGAATTCCAAGTATTGGACATTCCAATCACTTTCACAGCCATCCTGGGGCGTCCCTGGCTGCATCAAATCAATAGCGTGGCATCCACCCTTCATCAGTGCCTCAAGTTCATGCAAGGCAACGAGCTAACCACGTCTGCGCGACAGTGTCACCACCGAGGGGACCAGCACCAACGACATTCCAGTGTTAGAAATCAAGCATAATGACAACATGGCATTAACTGGATTCACTCTGGAGACCTCCAAGATCCAAATATGCAATGTGGACCTTCCACTATCTCACGACCAGATTCCTCCTACCATGAGGATGATGAAACTCATGAACTTCATCCCAGGAATGGGGCTTGGCAAAAGGTTACAAGGCCAACACCAAGTCATTGAAGTCAAGGACCACACCACGGTCCAGGGGCTTGGCTACGTGCCAACACCGGCTGACATCAAGGAAGACAAAAGGCTCACCCGCACCAAGGCAGCAGCCCGCAAAAGGGGAACCTCTAACGACACACCCAATCTCCGGCCTTACAGCTTTGACCTCGTTCATTACTTCACCAAGGGAACCGACAGCGGGCTGAGGGACCGACAGGGAACCGGGCAGAACTGAAGGGGACCGACAAGGGAACCGGCAAGCGACTGAAGGGACCGGAGCAAGGAAGCCGAGCGAGCTGAGGGGACCGACAGTGAAACTGATGAAGATGAGAAAGAAGCAGGGATAGTCAGCACAGAAACTACAGAAAGAATGGAACAGCTAGCACGGGACCTCAAGCGTTTCAGAGGACTCAAAGCTAATCCGATTAGGGGAGCGTTCCTCGACATCACAGCTCTACCTGGACCAACTGCCACCACAGTCCAGCACGAGTACACATTCAAGGGAATCCCCGACTTGGAAGAGCAACTCAAGGTACTCTCCATGGGAAACAAATTGTTCGGATCAGCCACCGAGGCCACATTCGAGACAGTAACTCCAAAGCAGAAGGAACCAGAATTCATAGAAGACGCTCTCAGTGGACCAGCTCTACAGAGTCTCTTTGAAGAGGTCATGGAGGTGCCGAACCTGATTGACCTGGGCTCCGAAAACAGCATGATTGCCATGGTTGGGACAGCAGAAGCCAAGCCTCTCGATCCCCGAACCCTCATCAAGCATCCAGCAATGCCACTGAAGAACTGGGTAACTTTCACCGGACCAAGGGCAAGCCAGGCAGAACTGGAAGACAAGCTGGGCCCGCACCCACATCTCCCTAAACCCGGTCTCAAACCCTCTGAGTCAGTCCTTGTCAGAGTCCAGTCCTCTGAGTCATCCAATGGCCTTACGCCGGAGGACCATGATAATGTAGCCAACCATGTATTTCCGTTCTTGCTTAATGAAAAGTCTGACCTTTCGGAGTATCCTCTCATTGCCACTTTAACAACTGATAAGTTAACAAACAACTTAAAAGACGTTAATAATTCAATTGATAAAGAAGCAGACACATTAAATGAACAATACATTAGAGAAGTTCTCGAGCGTGTAGTCGACCAAGAGGACAACCGGGCCCAAGCTGCCGAAGAGGTTATGACCAAAGTGAACCTGGGGACAGTGCAAGAGCCTAAAGAGACACAAGTGGGCAGTTTCTTCGCCGATGCAGAAAAAGAAGCCCTGATAAGCCTCCTCCGGGAGTATGTTGACGTGTTCGCCTGGTCATATCAGGACATGCCAGGACTCGATCCCTCGATCGTAGAGCACAGAATTCCCCTGGATCCCGAATCCAAGCCTGTCAAACAGAAGCTGCGCAAGATCAAGCCAGAGTGGTCCTTGCAAGTTAAAGAAGAAATTGAGAAGATGCTCCGAGTTGGTTTCATCAGAGTGATTGAGTACCCGACTTGGCTCTCCAACATCGTGACGGTCACCAAGGCCAATGGAAAGGTCAGATGCTGTGTGGATTTCAGGGATCTCAACAAGGCCAGCCCTAAAGATGATTTCCCACTGCCTAATATCGACATGCTGGTCGACACCACGGCAAATTTCGAAGTAAAGTCCTTCGTGGACGGGTTCGCTGGATACAACCAGATCAAGATGTCCGAGGAGGATCAAGCCAAGACTGCCTTCACCACTCCGTGGGGGACATACTGTTACACGGTCATGTCGTTCGGTCTGAAGAACGCTGGGGCTACTTACCAGCGGGCTGCAACAGCCCTCTTCCATGACATGATTCACAAAGAAATCGAAGTATATGTCGACGACATGATCATCCACTCCAGAGGATCAGACATGCAACACATGATAGATCTGAGAAAGTTCTTCAACAGACTCAGAAAACACTCCATGAGGTTGAACCCTGCGAAGTGTACCTTCGGTGTCAAGCGCGGCAAGGTACTGGGGTACATGGTTACAGAAAGAGGTATCGAAGCCGATCCCAAGAAAATCAAGGCCATCATCGACATGAAGCCGCCTCAGACATTAACAGAAGTGAAGAGCTTCATGGGAAGACTTCAATACATCAGTCGCTTCATCAACCAGTTGACATCTCTCTGCGAGCCCATGTTCAAACTGATGAAAAAGAATGCCGACATCAAATGGGACTCCGAGTGCCAAACAGCTTTTGAGAAGATCAAGACCTACTTGGTGAATCCCCCAATTCTGTGCCCGCCACATGAAGACAAGCCACTACTCCTGTATCTAATAGTAACAGACACGTCAATCGAAGCAATGCTGGCACAAGAACAGAAAGATTCCAAGGTTGAGCATGCAATCTACTTCGTAAGCCGGAAGCTTCAAGGAAGTGAACTCAGCTACTCAGCATTAGAGAAAACTTGTACCGCCTTGGTATGGGTAGTCGGGAAACTGAAACACTACATGCAGTCACATTCAGTGCTCCTGGTCTCCAAAATGGACCCCGTCCGATATCTCTTTGACAAGCCATCCCTGTCAATGCGACTAGCCAAGTGGTCATTCTTCCTGGCTGAGTTCGACATCAAGTACATGGTCAGAAAATCAACAAAGGGCAGAGTAATGGCAGATCAGCTGGCAGACTTCCCAAGCAGTGAACCTAAGGGTCCTGATCCGCAATTTCCGGATGACGGAATCTTTTCACTCGACAGCGCAAACCGCTGGCAACTCTTCTTCGATGGGGCAGCCAACAAGAAGGGGAATGGTATTGGAATGCTCCTTGTCGATCCCAAGGACGAGCACACTCCCATAGCCATCAAGCTGAATTTTGAAATGACCAACAATGCAGCAGAATACGAAGCCTGTGCAGCCGGTCTGGAAGCCGCCCTCGAGCGCAACATCTCAGAACTGGATGTGTATGGAGACTCAGCATTGATCATCAATCAAGTGTCCAACAAATGGAAGATGGTAGATTCTGGCCTTCAGAAGTACCACGCGTACATGGAGGAGCTCATTGCTCAGTTCAAGGACATCTCTTTTCACTATTTGCCAAGAGACAGGAACCGCTTCGCAGACGCCCTGGCAACCCTCGCCTCTCTTGTCGAAATTCTCGATGGGAAAGCAGTAAAACCCCTCAGAATAGGCAGACGGGAAACACCCGCCTATTGCTGTGAGATCGAAATAAAAAAGGAAACGATCGACGAACCCTGGTACAATCAAATTTACCAGTACCTCCAAAGCGGAGAAGCTTCCTTCACAAATGAAGATGGAAAATACAAAGAAGGGATCAAAGCCAAAAACATGATGGCATTAAAACGCCTGGCATCCCATTTCGTCATTCTGGGGGGTATGTTGTACAAGAAGCGCCACCAAGGGCCACTCCTTCGGTGTGTAAACAAAGAAAAAGCCAGCGAGCTAATGAACGAAGTTCACAACGGAACCTGCGGTCCGCACATGAACGCCCGAGCATTGACACAGATCATTCTCCATATGGGATACTATTGGATATCAATGGAAACAGACTGCATCCAGTTCGTCCGAAGCTGCGACAAATGTCAACGGTTCTCCAACCTCAATCACATCCCTCCTCATGAACTCTATTGCATGACTACACCATGGCCTTTCGCCACATGGGGAATCGATGTCATCGGCAAGATCACTCCACCAGGGAGCAATGGTCACGAGTTCATTCTAGTCGCAGTCGACTACTTCACCAAATGGGTAGAAGCCAGATCGTACAAGGTACTGAATTCTAAGAAGGTGGCCGAGTTCATCCGAGAGAACATCATGTGCCGATACGGAGTGCCCAACGAGATCATATCCGACAATGGGACTCACTTCGAAGGAGATTGTGACCAACTTCTGACCGAATTCAGAGTCACACGTCACAAGTCTTCTCCTTACAGACCACAAACCAATGGTGCAGTAGAGGTAGCCAACAAGACTCTCGCCATGATAATCAGGAAGATGACCACCAGAGGTCGGGACTGGCCCGAAAAGCTACATCTAGCCCTCTGGGGATACAGAACATCAGTCAGAACCGCCACAGGGGAGACTCCGTTCGCGCTTACCTATGGAATGGAAGCAATGTTACCCGTGGAATTGGAAATTCCATCCCTCCGAGTCCTCTTGGAAAACGGGATCAATGAAGTCGAATGGCTACAGAGCCGTCACGATGAACTTGCTCTACTCGACGAGCGCAGATTGAAAGCCATGGAGCACACTCGAGCCTACCAAAGCAGAATGGCCCGAGCATTCGACAAGAAAGTCAAGATCTGAGACATCAGAGAAGGCGACTTGGTGCTAAAGGAAAAGCCTCCTACGCAGACCAATCCCCTCGGAAAGTGGGAGCCTACCTGGATAGGACCGTTCGTGGTACAAAGAATCTTCTCCGGAGGAGCCATGAAGCTAGCAGATTTGGACGGAAACCCTTTCGTTAACCCCGTAAACGGAAGCAAGCTCCGCAGATACTTCATTTGAGGAAGAGCACGAGTCAACTCACCTTCCCCATACACCGTCCCCTCAGTAAAATTAAAGTGCTAAAAGAGTAATACCCAACTGGATACATTCCCGCTAATGATCCAGGTAAAAAACAGGGTCGCACTTCTTTTGTCTTTGCTTTTCTCAAAATTCACCTAAAAGTGTCGAACTACGGTGACCTGAGCCCCTTAGTCCAATTGTAAAAGGGGAACGTAGGCAGCCATCATTGGTTCGGTCTAAAAAACAAAAAAATACAATAAGCATCAATTGCTTGTGTTTCGAAAAACTCTTTTCATTTAACCTACAAATTCATTACGGTTAAAACATTCTTTGATGAGTTCAAGCACGGTCAACTCTTGACTCGCTACACGCTAGCAAAACTACAATAAAACATTAATCAATTAATGTGTCTGCAATGACAGTGGGTGGATACTCTGGACAGCAAGGTCAACCTAGTTTCCCGTACTAGGTCCTTCATCCTTCTTCCCCTTCCCTTTCCCGCGACGAGTGTTCTTCACCTTCACAGGAAATATTCCGGTAGGCCTTCTACCTGGCTCAGGGACTCTTCCCGACGCCTCCGTCAACCCTGTGGCTGTCAACGCAGCCCCTTCTCTAGCTCTGTCTCGAGCTGCCTCGCTTCGAGCCATCATAACAGTGCTTTGATTGGCCTCCCGATCAGCATTGGTCTCATAATCAGCCATGGCATCGCCAGTACGATTCCTAGGGTTAGCCCTTGCTTCGGTCCTCCTCAAGGTCGAGCTGTCCAGGTGATCAGCACCCAACAGCTCACTCCGTCTCCACAAGATAGCCATCTGTGTCTCCCCTATACACTCTTCGTACCAGTTCAGATACTGCGTCGACAGAACAGTGCCCTCTCTTCGGTGAAAGAGAACCCTGGCAGGAAAGGACGTGTATTGCCACCACCGCGTGAGCAGCAATAGCGTCGAAGGATCTTCCATCAGCAAAGATCCCACCTCAAAGGTAGCAGCATAACTCAAATCCGTCAGTGGCACCTGCTCCAGCCCGTACTGTCGCAGAACCAACGATGGAATGTAGAAAGACGTCTGAGACAGCCCCGGCACTCTGACAACCAATAGACCCTCCTGAGCGGTCCGACAAGTCTGTAACTTCCAATGGGGAACCCACCATCGCAAGTGATGCGTGCGGAGTCTGGCCATCCAGAGCTCCAGCTCAGCCTGATCGCCCCTATCACCAGAGGACGTCGAGAGAAAGACCAAGCGTCACAGGACATTGGCACCTCAGGCATCATCTGCAGTCTCTCCCTTAACCACATGGTAAGCATAGCGGGACTCCCTCCCCACATGTATCGGCTACCGGTCGCCATCCGACCTATGCCCAGGAACGTCTCGCCCAAGACCAACGGCACGATGTCTCCCCCGCTCCGGCACTGCCTCACCAGGTCCAGTACACTGTGATGGCACACACCCAGAGACGTGAATGTGAACAGAGTAGCAATCGCGCACAGAGCAAACGCGTCCCACGCAAAGACGCTCCCCTCAGCTCCGGCAAATCTTTCGGGCAGTCCCGAAATGTCAACATAATCGGTATTCAGTATCAGCATCCCGTATGCTTCTCCAGCCGAGATACCAAGCAAAGACACTAGCTTCTCAACAGTGGCCATGCCACCAGCATACGGAAGAACTAGCTGTTCCGTCTCAGGTCCTCCCAGAATGGCCCGGAAATCTTCGAATGTAGGAGTGATTTCGTTGTACGAAAAGCTGTACACGTTCCTCCGTACGTCCCAGAACCGAGACGCTGCTCTCAAAAGATCCCAATCTGGCATGAGCTCCTTCAAAGCCCAAACAGATTTCATCCCGTAACAACCTTCAAAAAACCCCTTGTTCTGCCTCGTGTGGTTCCGTACCCACGACTGAAAGTTTTCCAAGTATCGCTCTTGCATCCGAGACGACAACTTAGGAAAGGGAGCCATGACAGAAAGTGAAGAAAAGCCTTAAGAATTGGAAAGGAATTCAGCCAAATGATCGAAACAAAGGCGTAGTCTTTACAAATTGCAAAGCTGAAACTGCAATTTAAAGGAATCTGGAAATTCAATCCTAGTCCGGCCGGACTCTCCTTGCAGTTGACCCGGTCAACTCTGCAGCCAGCTGCTCCCAAATTGGAAGCAATTCCAAACAACGCCCTGTTCACACCTTTATGAAACCAACGTGCCCCTGGTTTCATTTAACCAATGTCAATATCCCTTCTGCCTCGGGCTCGTGCAACAGTGCAATTAATTAATTATCAGTGCATATAGGCATAATTTTTGACCCGTTCAATTTTTTTATGCATGTTTCATATTATTTATTTTTGATCAACCTACTTGCTTATTTGTCGAAAATAAAAGAAGGTAATCACTAAATGGAAGTGCAAAATACAGGTTCCGCCCACGGGCGCCTTCTTCGAATACAGTTCAGATCAAATTGTTCCTGACAATACATGCATTTTGTCTAAACAAAGCAGTAAAAAAAAAAAAAGAAGGGAGGACTACTCCGAGTCCTGCTCGTCATCCGAGCACTCGACGTACTGCTCCGCCGCTGCCGGATCCGTCGCAAACAAGAAGTCGCCAAATTCCTCCAGGCGGGAATATGCAAAAGGCCTCCTCGGCGTATGCGAACTCGAGGACTCTCCCCTCTCGTGCCCCGAGTGCGAAGAAGAAGGAGCTCCAAACCCAGCCGTTCCGCTCGCGAACTGGCCAAATCCCTGTGCAAAGTCCTCCCCACCAGCTGTGGGAGCAGGCGAACCTCTCGGCCTAGACGGCCTCGGCTCACGGACATCCACGCTCCTCCGGGAACTGCACCGCATGAACTCCACGAGTCTCCTAGCGTAGGCGGCCCACCCGTCCACCAGCCTCATAGCCTCATTATACGTACGGCCAGACACCTGCGAACCAGGAAGGTCATCAGAAGACGAACAGAAAGTACAGATGCAACATTTGCAGAATACTACTATCAAAAGCAGAAAATCAAAGAGTGCTCACCGAAGCATTGGGGTCAGCCCTGTATCGTGGTCTCGGCTCATCCGGGAGTGGGATCACCAGTCGTCTGCGTGAGCCATCCAGTCCCTCGTACGCCAGCCTCGCGCGTGGGATCGGAAGATCTCGAGGACCTCCAGGGACCTCGCCCTCCCTATGCTGCACCTGCGGGCTCCTCAGCCTCATCCTCAAGAAAGTATCATAGTCGGCTCCCGCTATGACGTACTCGGTATAGTACACGCCCTGTCTATACCCCTCCAGCTCCTCCATCGGCATCTCCCGAGGATGCTGCATGTGCATAGGAGGATCCACCGGCACCAATGGAAGGGACCCCGGCCTATGCTGACGAGTCACCCTCTCCCCCAGATACATCGCGTCGCAATGAAGTCCCACCAGGAGCTTCCGCCGCCGTGTAGTCTCGCTAGCAATCTGAACGGCGACAGCATCGAACCTACCCCACCAGGTCAACTGGATCCTCTCGGAGAACTCTCGGCTCAGGGCCTGGGACACCTCCTCGTACGACAGTCGCGTACCCACTCTCGACGAGACCGGCTTCTTCGCCTTCTTCTGCCAAACCAGCAGGGCGGGGTACAAGGGTCGATACGCATCCTTAATGTCCCACTCCTGCGGACTGAACACCTCGTAGCACCAGACCTGCCAAGCAAATGGAAAGTTATGTCAGCTACAAAGCAGATACATACGAGTACATAAAAGAGGCAAGGAAGAGAAAAAGACATGAACTTACATCCAAGACAGGTGTGAAGCAGCTCAAGGAACTCTCCTCTCCCCGCGAGAACCTGTCCAGGGAATGATAGAGCTCGGCCAGTCCAGCCTCCCCCCATGCGAACCCCCTCACGGCATCCAGATCTGTCAGCGACCCGAGCAAAGGGAAATGACAGGATGTGTCAGAAGTCGGGAACAAAGTCGCTGACAGCGCAAACCAAATGAACCCTCGAGCCAGGCGCTCCGCGGTCATCCTCAAAGATCCAGCCAAAAAATCGGCGATACCCGCCTCCAGATGCCTCTCCATCGGCCTGTACCGAATGCCCAAGCCCCTGGCATCAGTGATATCAAAACCCAGCAGCTCAGACAACTGCTCCGGGGTATAACCGTCAACCCACACCAGCGTGTTGCCATAGGTCGGCAACCCAGTGATAGCGGCAAAATCCGTGGGAGTCACCGTCGCCTCCCCCCATCTGAAATGGAAAGTGTGGGTCGTATCCCACCAGTACTCGCTCAAGGCAACATACATGGACCTGGCCCTCGGCGTCGTAGCGATCGCAGCTACCGCACTGATGAACCCAGCCAGTCCGGAGTCAACCACCAGCTGCCGTGGACTCCTCTCTCCCTCTCGAGCCACGTTCGGGAGAATCTCCCACAATGCTCTCACTGCCTCAAAGGCTCCCCGACTCTTCTGATTGTCGACGTCAACCTTCCCTTTCCCCTGCAGGTGAACAAGACGAGAGCAACATCAACAGAGTGCATGAACGCATGTCCAAATGATGCAAATGCAATGACAGTTCTCATTCATTTCTTACATATATTTCAAAAATCATTTCGAAAACTCCGTCGAATCCGGAACTTTAAAAACATTTCATTCAAACTTTCATTTGAAAACTCACGAAATTCGAATTCGGAACTTTCAAAACATTTCGAAAACTCCGTCGAATCCGGAACTTTCAAAACATTTCAAAAACTCCGTCGAATCCGGAACTTTCAAAACATTTCGAAAACTCCGTCGAAACCGGAACTTTCAAATTCTTTCGAACATTTCGAAAATTTACTCCGTCCCAAATTAAAGCTACTTTAATTTTGGAAAATGCATCTAGACATGGAATTTTGCAACCAAAATTTTTATGTCATCCACCCATGGTGTCAATTGAACTACATCCTAGTCAATTTCGACAAAGGTTCATGGCAAAGTCAAAAGCCCCAATTCAAGCACCAAAATCCCTAAGTAAATTCCTAATCAAATTTCTAACATTTAAAGAATGCACATTCTTAAAATTAATGGAATTTGTAGGAAGCTTACTTGTCTCTCGATCCCTCCTTTGGAGTTGTGTCTCTCCCTAGCCGGGTAGAACTCCGCCGGATTCAATGGATGAATGATGGTTCGAATGGTCCGAACCAACCGCGTTCTTTCGTCATCGGTCCTTCCATGACGAGCCATTGGGTCCCAATCACCTTCCATATCGATTTTCCTTCGCAAATCCGAGCAAATCTTGCAATTTGGGGTGGATTTTCTCTCCTCCTCTCTCTCCCTCTCGTCGGAATTAATGGAGAAAATGGCTTCTCCTTCCTCGGCCTCGGCGCTGATAAGGACATGGCCAATTTCAATCAAAGTCCGGCCGGACTCTTGTTGCACCAGAAAATTTTTTGCCACTTTGGCCCCTCAGTTTTTCGCAGTTTCAATTTTACCACTTTTGGCCCCCAAAAGTGTAAAATTTCCCCCAGTTAGACCTTTCTAACACCCCATCCCCCGAGGATAAATTCCCAGTTAGTTTTCACTAATGCCCGTCTCCAGACGTTAAATTCCTAGTTAGTTTTCACTAACGCCCGTCTCCAGACGTTAAATTCCCAGTTAGTTTTCACTAACACCCCATCCCCCGAGGATAAAATATCAGTTAGTTTTCACTAACGCTCGTCTCCAGACGTTAAATTCTCAGTTAGTCCTCACTAACGCCCGTCTCCAGACGTTAAATTCGATTCCCAGTTGACGTTTGACGTTCAAACGCTCAATCATGTCTCCGGACGTTCCAGTTACAATCTCGTCTCCAGACGTTAAATTCAATCCCAGTTGACGTTTGACGTTCAAACGCTCAATCATGTCCCCGAACATTCCAGTTATGATTCCGTCTCCCGACGTTAAATTTTCTAATGGTTTTCACCATCATATATTCCCCGGCAGCTGCAATAAGCCTGAACCCCAAGGCACGAACGCCTTGCAACAATCCTTCTTCGGCCATCCTCGTAAGCCCGAACACCTTGTCACTTCAGCAAGTGAACATTCATCTCCCCGGCCGCCAGTCGTAAGCCCGACCGTTCCACCTCAGCGGCCATCAAGGTAAGCCCGCACAACAATCCCTCTTCGGCCATCAAGGTAAGCCCGAATGCTCATCCCCAGCAGGATTCTAAAGAAGAAACGTCGATCCTTCCGAGTTGTTAATAACGCCAGTTTAACATAACCATTCTCATCATTACCGCCCTATCCCCAGCAGGATAAAATTGGCAGTAGCAATAAGCCCAGTACCCAAGGCACGAACGCCTTCATATCAGGATAAACGTATCCTAGCAGCTCCCGTTTGAGGCGCCACACGCCCTCGTCAGTATCAGCAACTCCGGTTTGAGGCGCCACACGCCCTCGTATGTTCAGCAACTCTGGTTTGAGGCGCCACACGCCCTTGTCAGTATCAGCAACTCCGGTTTGAGGCACCACACGCCCTCATCATCAACTCCGGTTTGAGGCGCCACACGCCCTCGAAGGTTACAGAAGTCCCAGGTTCAGACGCCTCCAAACAGTCTCGCTCAGGTCAAGGTCCCCACGCGCGACCCTTGCACCTTCGAACTACGATCGGCTTGATTCCCGCTCGGGATACGTAGGAATCCTTTCGCTAAGGGTCCAGCCAGCTGACCGCCCAGGTCTTTCAAAGTAAGGCATCCCGATTTGGATCCTTATCTTTTTCAACGACCCCACCTCCTTCGGAGGAGACGTCGCTGAGGGGCTAACTGTAAGTACCCAAATCCGGATCGTCAAAATCCGTCAGAAAGTTAACCGAAATCCGTTAACTGGCCCGCTCCAGGTTAACCGGAACTCGTTAAACTCCCCGTTGCCATGCCAACGAGACGTCCCGGGACTGCCCCGTGCATCCCGACGTCGAAGCGTACTTGACACGTGTCATCTCACGTAAAAGTATGGCTTTCCCTGAAAAATGCACTTTCCGGGGGCATTTCGGACATTTTCCGGACTGTTATTTTAAAAAACGGACAAAACCGGGACCGGGGAACGAACTCCCACGCATTTGGTGAGTCATGGGACACGTGGCAGCCATGCCACAGCCCACACATCACCTTTCAATCAGAAATCAAAGGGAAAAGACTAAAATACCCCTGGTATACAGTCAAAGTCCGGCCGGACTCCCTGTGCACATTTTCTGAAATTGCCAGCAAGCCCCTCAAAATTCCAAAATACCAAAAAACCCCTGGAAAACAGTCTAAGTCCGGCCGGACTCTTACTGCATTTTTCACCTATAAATAGGAGGGCTGTCAAAGCCATTGAAGAACAACAAAATTACCCCAAAAAAGCACCACAGCCCACGGCCCTTACCAGTTTCACCCCTCCCGAGCTCCCATTTTGCCTCGATTCACGTGAAACCTCCGTATTTCGATCAAATACGTCCCTCACCACTACGAAACACCGTTTCAAACCTCTTTCCGTGTCCCGTACACACCTTCCGAGCCAAAGGAGTCGACCCTAGCCATAGGTATAACTCCCTCTCTCTAATCTCTCATTTCGTCTCGGTTTACGCGCCAGTCGCTATAACCGTTTCGAACACCGTTACTGAAATGTAGACGCCTCCGTCTAACGGGGTCCGATACGTTTTAGCCCCTCGATCCTCTTCTCTTTCCGTAAGAGAAGTAATCACGGGTTAAAATGGCGTTCCGACCCCGTTCCGTTTACTTTTTCTGTCATTTACCATTCCGAATTGATCGATCCGTTGATCGTCATTTATTTTCTGTCATTTACAATTTCAAGCCGTTTTGGCTCGTTGATCGTCATTTACAACTCCGAGCCCTTTGGCTCGTCGATCATCATTTACGATTCCGGATCGTTTGATTCCGTTGATACTGCTTTAATTACTGTCATTTATAAAGTCTGACCCGTTTGGATCGTGATAGTATTTAATTTTCAAAGTCCGAGTCGCAACCCGATTCGTTGATTGCATGTCATTTAATACGCATTTTTCCCGTAAAAATCGTTAACAATGTAATGCCCGGTTCAAAACCGGAGTTCGTCCTTCGAACTCTCTTTCAAAACGCGCGAAATGACGTTTGGCATCCGAACGCTCATCTTTCAAACTAAAAGCCGCTATTTGACATTCAAAATCATTTAAAACGCATTTTTCCCGTAAAAATCGTTAACAATGAATTGCCCGGTTCAAAACCAAAAGTTTGTCATTCGAACTCCTTTTCAAAAAAGTTCAAAATCGACGTTTGCCACGCAAACGCTCATTTCAAACTCAAAATCGACGTTTGCCACGCAAACTCTCATTTCCGTCTCAAAACCGACGTTTGTCATTCAAACGATCGCTTTTTCAAAAGTCACCTAATCAACGTTTGACATTCAAACCAAGATTAAGCTTGTCATTCAAGCCCCCATTTCAAAACACACACACACACACACGATTTCGAGAAAGGTAGAAAGACTCGTCATACGAGGCGTTTCGGGTGATCTCAATATACTCTTCCCGAAACATAACGTGACCTCCGAACCTAACAATCTCTGGTACTAAAAAGCTTTTTACTCGTTTTTGCTACCAATAAAAATGACCCCCGTTTTTAAAGCCTTTTCCTAAGTTTTTGCTACCAATAAAAATGACACCATTTTCACAAAAGCCGTTTCTCAACGTTTGGGCTCAAAATACAAAAACCGCGTGGCGACTCCTCATTTTTTCCTTCCCATGAAGCGAGGTCTCAGACACCAACCCTCCGCGAAAAACAACCGCGTTTCACGTCGCCCGCGCGAAATCCCGGGTAATTTCAACCACCATTGGTAACCTCTCCTCCTTTTCTCTTTGAAATATACTTGTCATTCTTGCTATATTTCTCCTTGCCATTTATATTGCTATTTACTTGCTTTATATGTGATTTATTGCCATAAAAATCAAGTCTTTACCATGTAGATCATAATACCCCCCATTCCCCTATCACATAAGATTCATGGAGGGTCCATCCCAAGGATGAACAATAAGACCACAAATGGCTTGTTCTAGGGTGGATCTCTCACATGATGATGTGAAAAATGTCATCTTTATCATATAAAAATGTCATCTTTATATTAAAAATGTCATCTTTATTTACATGAATGTCATCCCTTTCCCATAGACCTTGCTTTCAAGGATTGTCCACCTAAATGGTTCTTAAAGGACATAGGAAAGCCATAAAGGTTCTCCCTTTACATTCCTAATCTTAGCTTTCATAGTGTTCCTTACACTTGTTTTGCATAAAAATGTCATCTTTACTTTAAAAATGCATTCCCCCATGTCCCTCATGGTTGGATCACTCTCCAAGGATTGCCTAGTGACCTTCTTAAGGCACAAAAAGGCATAGGATGAGTATAAAGATCCAATCTTTATACCCCTCCCCTTAGTCCCCTTTGGTACTTGAAGCATCTCTTGGGGCGTAATGGTGTAAAGGTCATATCTTTACATCGTTTCCTCCATATAAAGATGCCATAGTCGGATATCCCTTTAGAAATGGATGAACCTAAGCCCCACATCTCCGATCATCACTTGAGACGAGCACAAATGTCCCTATCGAGCTCAAATTGTCTCAAGATGTAGGATTGATAGGCAAAGGTCCTTCCTTTCTAAAGAGTCTCATTCTTGGACTATAAAAAGAGGCGTCCCTATTCCGATCACATGTGACCCAAGGTCTCATAATGATGATCGTAAGTCCAAGATGAGGACGGGATCAAAGTCCCGAACACATCAAAAATCCAAGGAATCCCGAGCGATAACCAACTCATTGTTTATACATCCGGAAGATCACTTGGTACATTCCATCCTTTTTAAACCACACACACACACGAAAGCACAAAAGCAAGCACGAAAATTGGATCTTGGAAGACTTGCTTTGGCAAGGCTTCTTGGGTGAACGCCAAACGTTCTTCCCAAGGGGTAACTTAACCTCCGGACCCTAATCCTTTTTTCAAAGTTTTGAGGAAATCAAAATGGCGTGGAGACTCCGTTTTTCAATTTAAACCGGATGTCTTCAAACCGATGTGAGGCGGTGACCCCTTACACGAGAAAGCGGTTCGAAACACAAAAAAGCGCCGCAATCTTGGGCACCACATTCACAGTTTGGCGACTCCGCTGGGGATCAATCAAAAAGCTTTTATTTTTAATAAAAAAATGATACTTGGTATATAGGTGGAAACCATTAAACTTTCCGTTATCGCCTCCTCACCCGAGTCTGGGATAAAATATGGTCTAACAATGTCACGTACCGGTATCCTTTTGAGAAAAAAAAAAAGAAAAAGCTTTTTGAGTGGGTTAGCCTTCCGTCGCGGATCCATTTTTCGTGCTTGCTTTTCTTTCCTTGCCTTGCATGCATTTTGGTTTTTGGGATCGTGCATATTCTGAATAATGAACAGGAAGCTTTCTGGAGCTGAAAAGGTGCCAAAGTGTTCGGGGAACAACCTGGAAATGAAAAAATTTTGGAACCTGGAAAATTGCTTGATCCAGCCGTACGGCTTGATCCTCCTTGGATCCTAGCCGGGCGGCTTCTTTGGGCAATTCCACCAGGACACAAACTGAGGCTAATCTGGCAGCTTAGGAAGCTTGGGGCTATTCAGTTCCACGACTGACCGGGCTCCAGAAAATTTACGTGCTTAACTGTTGCATTTCCCCCGTCCCGAAAATCATTCCCTTAAAACACATTTCTGAAAATTTCTGTTTTAACTCTAAAAGGAACATTTTTAGGAGGCCGCACACTATGCGCACCTTATATATCCTGTACACTTTGCAATCACTTCCTTTTAACCAGGGGTGGTTGTTCAGCTGCAGTCACGGACAGCATTACGATGCTCCCGGGCGCGCACGGAATCATCCCAAACTCCCCATGGCAGCCAGTGTCGACCAATGCACAGTCCGTGTCACACATTTTAAAACCGTGACTTTTGGTTGGTTTTTGGTCTAGACCGTGTCATACAGCCTAATTGCATACCCCCGTAAAGGTCAAACCTTAGCCCATGACGGAAGTCAGGATTCTTCGCGCAAGCGAAACTCTGCCAAAATTCCGCCAAGGAAAAATTGGCAGAATCTTGACTCCGGCATTGACTTCGACTTTGACCCGCACGGGATACGTAAGAGTCGAGCCCGAGTCCGTGCCAAAAATCAAAAGATCTTTCGCGCAAGCGAAGCTCTGCCGAAATTCCGCCAAGGAAAAATTGGCAAGATCTTGAACCGGCATTGACTTTGACATTGACTCGGGCTACGTATGCAACAAAGTTCAATGTGACACTGTGTCATTCGGCTTTTACCGTCCGACCCATGTCTATTATTTTCTTGGACAAATGCCTAAAGTCAAAACGTCAGTCGCGTAAGCGAAACTCTACCGAAATTCCGTTAAGGCTGAAAGACGAGACTTTCCCGGCATTGCCTTGACTATAATCCGCATCACTCGTGCGTTAAAAGTTCCTATGACCCGCTAGACCCATTAGGAGCGTTCTTCTCTCTCGGTCGGTGGGATCCGCGTGCTCTATAGGACCCTCACCCGGGGCTGTCTACCCTGGGAGGTCGAAATACAGGTGGAAAACGAGGGGCTTATAGACGTAGTGACGGAACCCACTGATCCAGGATCTAGAGTAGTTGCGAAAAAGAAGGGCAACCCCTTTTCCAACCAAATAGAAATTAATAAAAGACACCGTTTTAAGTAAATTGAAAGATTCTTAATTTGCATATTGCTTGAGCCTTCAGCCTAAACACCTACCCCAGAGTCTAAACCTTGCCTATCCCTTTCCCGTAGCGAGAAAGAAGTGGGTGAGAATACCGGGTCAGCGGCTTGTCAGTGCAGAATTCTCAGATAGCTCGCCAAAATCCTCAGTTTTGTCAGCCCAGAGAGTCAGAATGGCAGATTTGACAGAAAACAACAGTGGTTTGGGTAACCCGATGACTAGGGAAGAAGAGCTAGCCTTAGCCTTGGAGAACAGTCGTAAGGTACATGAGGAAAAGCAAGCCATGCTTATCGATGCGCTCCGTCTTCATGGGGTTCAGATAGTGGTTAAGTCCAACGGTTCCCTGGTTATGGTAGAAGATGAGACCCAGAAGCAGCGATCTCAGCTCCCCCAGCCTATAACCAATGCCATCCTCCATCCACGTATGATCCCTTACCAAGGACTACCCCTTTGCCATCCTTTCCAACATCCCAGGCCATCAGGGCTCCAACACCCTCGCCTCCTCAGATAAAACCCAGCCTTGTTCCCTACCAACAGAGAGCAAATGCCACGGCTATCCCAGTTGCTCAGTCTCCGCATTATCCCATGGGACTCACTCCCTCTCCTCAGCATGAACCAAATTTCCTTATCCCGGAACTCCAGTATCAACCTGACCTTTCCAACTTTGTCAATGCTTGTGAATTTGCCTATCTCCCAGACAGTGACAGCAAAGAGTCAGTCGGAAATGAGAATAGGAATGGATGGATTTACAGTGATGATGACAGCTCAGTAGAAGGAATGAACATGGAGCCAATGGAAATGAAACCCGGAGGACCAGATAGGGTATAAAATCACAGGTCTGGAAAGGAAGACTGTATCACCTCAAAGTGTGCCTGTCACCTTTGCAAGGGCTCGGAGGAGAAAATGGATGCGAGCTCAAATGAGGTTGGTTACGTATTCCACATCCTAGAATTCAACACTCCTTACGAAAACTTGGTTGGTGAATGGAGAAACTTGATCGAAGCTTTAGCTGAAAAAGGGATGTGGGCTCCACCCGCCGATCTAGAACACGTAAGTGTCATCGAGGTTGAACCCCTATCGGGAAGAGTGGACTCCATTGTGGTGTTAAGGATCACCCCTGAGACTTTGTCCAAAGAAGAATGTATGGAAGCCCTAGAAAGGGTCTTGAAGTTTGAAGCGACCCCGGTCCCCTTCCTATCTTACGACGACAGTGATATCTTCTTGGTAATCCCTAAGTCAGGGGAAGAATCCAAAATACCCCTTATATGGTGCCAAGTATCCCGACCTGCTTTTTCCCTCATTGGTCATCAGAGTCAAGATGAAAGTTCCCACAGATGTTACTGTAGTGAGACCGAGGAAGACACAGTCGAAATGCCGGAAGGAACGGTGGAAGAGTGGTTAGCCCAGAAGCCAAAAAGCCCAGAAAACCCTCCCGTGAGTAAAGAACAGGAACCTGCCACGAAGTTTGACCCCGCAGAAATCCTTATCGATGATGGAATCTCCCACTTCAGGAAGTGTTTGGCCAATGTCAAAGATGCTGTCAGAAGATTGACCTCGAGGGAGAGAAGGGATATGTTTGACAGTGATGAGGAATTTGACCCTGCTTTGTTGAAGAAATTGCTATGTCAAGATGAGAAAGCCATTAGCAAACCTCCAAACCCTGGGAACGATAATTCCTGTTGTATGTTGACCCTGAAAAGCCTGAATGAAACTGTCAAGGCTTTGAGCGAGGAAGATGAAACTGAAATCAGCCAGTTGCTAAGTCAAATGGGAAGTCAGAATTCAGAAAAGGCCAGGAAGCCGATAACCTGGGATCAGATTCGGGAAGCTGCCTATACCTCTGGTAGTGCTGTTAATCAAATTAATCAGCAGAGTTGGCCATACGCTAGCAAAAGCCCGCCTCTGACCTTGAAAGAGCTAAAGGAATCCTCCGGTAGGACTGATGACTCGGAAAAATCTAATGTCTATATGATGACTCGATCTGGACAGTGAGTGTGGAACAGCCTAAGCGTGACAAAAGAAATGTCGTCTTCGAACCAAAGGCAGACAAAAGACCTTACAAGCTAGAAGCAGAAAAGCCAGACTCCGAAAAGGAGGACCCGATGTTGACTCAGTTGAAGTGTACTCAAGCCAACATTTCCCTGTGGTCCCTGTTAACCTCCTCATACCCTCACAAACTGAATCTAGAAGAAAGTTTGGCCAAGACCATGGTACCCATAGATGTCACCCTAGATGAGGTCGTCCAGATGATTGGAAATATCCCCTATGGAAATATCATCACCTTCACTGACCTGGACCTGCCAAAATATGGAGCCAGTCATAACGAACCCCTTTACATCACAGTCCAGTTGGAAGAACGCCGATTACCAAGGGTATTAGTTGACGGAGGGTCTGCAATAAATGTCCTGCCAGCAAAGATGATGGATTTATTGGATTTGAAGCCCACAGATTTGAAGCCTTCCGGCCAAACCATTAAGGCCTACGATTCCACTGCTCGATCAGTTTGGGGATTGCTACTCTCAAATTGTGGTTTGGGAAAAAAGCCATAGACGTTGACTTCCAAGTGATCGACATTCCCATTTCATTCACCGCTTTGCTGGGACGACCTTGGATTCACCAGATAAATGGGGTAGCCTCTACTTTGCACAAATGCGTCAAATTCCAGTCAAGTGATGGGACTATTACTACTATCTAAGGAGACAGTGTCACCGTTGAAGGAACTAGCACGGGAGGTGTCCCAATACTGGAGATCAAACATGATGATGAAGGGCTTACCTTGACCGGATTCTCTGTAGCCTCCTCCAAAGCGCAAGTGTGTTGCACGGACCTCACTGCTACCTCTGACAAAATACCTCCTGCCATGCGAATGATGAGAAAGATGGGTTATCTTCCGGGGCTTGGACTGGGTAAAAGACTTCAGGGTCGCAATGCTGTCATTGACGTAAAGGAACAGACCACCCGACACGGCTTGGGATACAAACCGAATTCTCAGGATGACAGAAAGGCTAAAGGAATAGTTCAGGAAAAACGAAATGAAGGGATCCGTCTCCATCCTTACAGCTTGTCTCTGGCCCAGTACTTCACAAGAGGTGGGACTCAATATGATGAAAGTGATAGTCAGATCTCCTTGAGAAAAATCCTTCTGGAAAACCTTGAGAAAGTTCGGGGAAAACCAGCAAATCCTGTTCGGAGAATGTTCCTTGACTTGCCGGACATTCCTGGGGCTACCACTACTGTTCAGAACAAGTATGCCTTCAAAGGAAACCCAGACCGTTTCAAGGAGTCAGCACTTTTCCCATCAGGGGTAATGGATTTCTCCGCCTTCGAGTTAGCTCTTCCAAAGATCAGCCAGATAGAAGCTGCCAGTAGTGAAGACAGTGAGTCAGGTTTGCAGAAGCTGTTTGATGAAGAAGCGCAGATTCCTGACTTGATCGACTTCAGCTCGGATGACGAGATAGTTACCGTAGTTGGAGACGGTGGTGAAGAACCTTTTGATCCCCACACTTTGGTGACTAAGACAAAGATGCCTTTAAGGAATTGGGAGACATTCTCAGGGCCGATAGCCAGCCGATAGCAAATGATCACAGAACTTGGATTGGTACCCCGTCCCTCTCAGTCCAGTCATGTCAAACACCCTGTTGTCCGTACCCTTAAGTCAGGTGTCTTCGAATTCCAGTCCTCCGAGTCGTCCGAAGGCCTCACACCTGAGGATTATGAATATGTAGCCAATGTCATCTTTCCTTTCTCTTTGAATGAAATGATAGATCTTTCTGAGTATCCCCTTATTGCCAACTTAACAAATGATAAATTAACTAATAACTTAACAACAGTTAATAATGAATCATTTGAACAAGATGCAAACACACTAAATGAACAATACATTAAAGAAATCTTTAAGCAGGTTACAGACAATGAGGAAAACTGGGCCCAAGCTGCCGAGGAGGTTTTGACAAGTGTTAACTTGGGTACTGTCGAGGAACCTAAAGAGACACAGATTGGGAACTTCTTCTAGGGGGCTGAACGGGACATACTGGTCAATCTTCTCAGAGAATACATAGATGTGTTTGCATGGTCATATAAGGATATGCCGGGGCTAGATAGTTCGATTGTGGAGCACAGAATCCCTCTAACACCAGATGCCAAGCCAGTAAAGCAGAAACTGAGAAAGATCAAGCCAGAATGGTCTCTACAGGTCAAAGAAGAGATTGAGAAGCTACTGCGGGTAGGATTCATCAGGGTCATCGAATATCCGACATGGTTATCCAACATCGTGACTGTGACTAAGGCCAATGGGAAGGTGCGCTGTTGTGTAGATTTCAAGGATCTGAACAAGGCCAGCCCCAAAGACAACTATCCCTTGCCGAACATAGATATCCTGGTGGATGCCACTGCTAACTATAAAGTCAAATCCTTTGTTGATGGCTTTGCTGGATACAACCAGATCAAGATGGCCGAGGAGGACCAAGAAAAGACAGCCTTCACCACACCGTGGGGAACGTACTGCTATACGTTGATGCCTTTCGGGCTTAAAAATGCCGGGGCTACGTATCAAAGGGCAGCGACTGCACTCTTTCACGACATGATCCACAAAGAGATTGAGGTCTATGTCGATGACATGATAATCCATTCCAAAGGTGAGGATGGACAGCACTTTGTCGACCTACTAAAGTTCTTTGAGAGGTTGAGACAACATTCCATGAGACTGAACCCTGCCAAATGCACCTTTGGAGTGACAAGGGGGAAAGTCCTCGGGTATATGGTCACAGAACAAGGTATTGAAGTCGATCCCCGAAAGATTAAGGCCATTATGGACATGAGGCCGCCTCGAACCCAGACAGAGGTCAAAAGCTTTATGGGCAAATTATAGTACATCAGCCGTTTTGTCAACCAGCTGACTACCATGTGTGAGCCCATCTTCAAGTTTATGAAGAAGAATGCAGACACAGAATGGACTGAGGAATGCCAGGATGCCTTTGACTAAATCAAGGCGTACCTAGTACATCCCCCGGTGCTATGCCCCCCATATGGACAGAAACCTCTTCTGCTCTATCTCACCGTCACTGATACGGCAGTTGGGGCTATGCTTGCTCAGGAGAAGAAAGACTCTCGGATAGAAAATGCCATTTACTTTGTCAGCCGGAAGCTGCAAGGAAGTGAGCTCAATTACTCAGCGTGCAAAAAGACTTGTGCAGGTTTGGTCTGGGTAGTCGGTAAGCTGAAGCATTACATGCAAGCCCACTCTGTGAACTTAAATGGACCCCATCAAGTACATCTTTGTCAAGCCTTCCCTTTCGATGTGTCTAGAAAAGTGGTCGTTCTTCTTGTCTAAGTATGACATCAACTATGTGACAAGAAAGGCAATCAAGGGTCAAGAGCTGTCAGACCATCTGGAAAACTTCCCTAGCAATGAAGACCGCGGGCCTGAACCCCAGTTCCCAAATGAAGGAATCTTTGTAGTTGAGCCTGAGAACCGATGTCAGCTATTCTTTGACGGAGCTTCTTACAAAAGAGGAAATGGCGTAGGAATGCTACTGGTCGATCCGAAAGATGAGCACACGCCAATAGCCATCAAGTTGAACTTCCCTGCCACGAACAATGCCGCAGAGTATGAATCTTGCATTGCTGGGTTAGAAGATGCCTTAGAAAGGAATGTCAAGGAGCTTGAGGTCTATGGAGACTCAGCCCTGACCATCAACCAGGTCTCCAACAAGTGGAAGACTGTGGATCCTAACCTTCAAAGGTATCATGCCTACATGGAAGAGTTGACTGACCAGTTCAGAGAAGTAACCTTCCATTACCTGCCAAGGGACAAGAACAGATTTAGGGACAAGAACAGATTTGCAGATGCCTTAGCTACTCTAGCCTCATTGGTAGAGACCCCCGAGGGAAAGGCAATAAAACCATTCAGAGTGGGTAGAAGAGAAGCCCCGGCTTTCTGTTGTGAAATAGACTTGGGACCCGAGCCTGTCAAGGAACCCTGGTACAGTCAGATTTACCAGTTCCTCAAAGATGGGGAGTCAGCTTTCAGAGATGAAGAAGGTAGACCAAGGGAAGGCATCAAGGCCAAGAGCTTGCGAGCCCTGAAATGGTTGGACTCTCACTATGTCATCCCAGGGGGTGACCTGTACAAGAAATGATACCAGGGACCACTCCTCCTAGTGTCACCCAAGAAAGGGCAAGAGAGTTAATGACCGAAGTCCACAATGGTCCCTGTGGTCCTCATATGAATGCCAGAGCATTGATGCATGTTATCCTCAGAATGGGCTACTACTGGATTTCCATGGAAACAAACTGTGTCTAGCATGTTCGACAGTGCGACAAATGCCAGCGGTTTGCCAACCTCAACCATCTTCCGCCTCATGACCTGTACTGCATGATGACTCCTTGGCCGTTTACAACTTGGGGTATTGACGTGATAGGGAAGATATCCCCGATTGGAAGCAATGGGCATGAATTTTTGCTAGTGGCGGTCGACTACTTCACAAAGTGGGTAGAACCCAAGTCCTACAAGGTCCTTACCTCCAAGAAGGTGGCCCAGTTTGTCAAAGAAAATATCATGTGCAGATACGGGGTGGTCAATGAGGTCATTTCAGATAACGGGTAGCACTTTGAAGGGGACTGCAATAGATTGCTATCAGAATTCAGAATCACTCGCCACAAATCATCCCCTTACAGACCTCAGACCAATGGAGCAGTGGAAGCTGCCAATAAGACGCTCGAACGGATTATCAGGAAAATGGCCACCCGTGATCGTGACTGGCCTGAAAAGCTGCATCTGGCACTCTGGGGCTACAGAACGTCTGTTAGAACAGCCACGGGAGAAACTCCCTTTGCCCTTACTTACGGGATGGAAGCAGTGTTGCCAGTAGAGTTGGAAATCCCGTCACTAAGGGTCCTCCTGGAGAACAGCGTCAATGAAGTAGAGTGGCTGTGCATCCGGCATGATGAATTGGCCCTGCTTGATGAAAGAAGGCTAAAATCCATGGAGCACACTCGAGCCTACCAGAGGCGAATGGCCAGGGCATTCGACAAAAAGGTCAAGGCCAGGGACATCAAAGAAGGTGACCTAGTACTGAAAGTGAAGCCCCCCACCAGAGACAACCCTCTGGGAAAGTGGAACCCGTTTGGATTGGCCCGTATGTGGTGCAGAAAATACTCTCGGGAGGAGCGATGCAGCTTGCAGACCTGGACGGCAATCCCTTTGTCCACCCAGTCAACGGTGATAAGCTCCGTAGGTATTATGTCTAAATATATATATATATATATATATATATATATACTCCCTCCGTCCCAGTAAGTAATTAGTTCACCCTTTTTGGCCCTGCACGCAAATTAAGGGTGGAGAAAATGTTGTGAGTGTAATAGTAAAATAGGAGAGAGAATGAGTGGAGAAAATAGTAAATTTGAAAAATGTTGTGAGTGTAATAGTAAAATAGGAGAGAGAATGAGTGGGTGGAATAGTAAAGATTCTTTGTCAAAAAAGGAAAGGTGAAGCTTTAAATGGGACACCCAAAATGACAAAAGGTGAAGTTATTAATGGGACGGAGGGAGTATATAAAATAAAAAAAGAAGAAAAATACATAGTGCAAAAAGAGTAATGTCCAGCTAGGCTGAAAATCCCAAAAAAAGGACAGTCTAAGCAAAAGACAGGGTTGCACACAAAATAAAAAAGAAAAAAAGAGAGAAAAATACATAGTGCAAAAAGAGTAATGCCCAGCTAGGCTGAAAACCCCAAAAAAAGGCGGTCTAGGCAAAAAACAGGGTTGCACATTAAAAAAAAAAAAAAAAGAACAAACAAACAAAAATCCCAATAGTTCACCAGAATGAACTAAGAAGACCTGAGCCCCTTAGTCTTTCTTGTAAAAGGGGAACGTAGGCAGCCAGAAATGGTTCGGTTTAAACAATAAATAAGACATCTGAAATTTCCATGAAATGTGTCTTATAAATTCTAAGATAATATCCTTGTTAATTACAAGTTAAAAACTTCTTGATGAGTTCAAGCACGGTCTACTCTTGACTCTGCTAACCTGTTACAAAGATCTAAAACATACAAAAGATCTAATAGTCTATTGTGTTTGCAAATGGCAATAAGGGAATCCTAGGAATAGATCTATCAGTTGTCATTCACTGAGTCTTCCTTGTTCTTCTTCCCTTTACCTCGACCCCGTCGAGTGTTCTTCCTCTTCTTCTCAATGATGTCGGTCTCCCTCATCCCAATCTCAGGTATCCTCACTGGAGCCTCCACCAAGCCTGTGTCAATAAGTGCCTTCTCTACCCTGGCACGAGCTCGTATCTCCTCCTTCTGAGCCTCAGTAAGGGGAACGACCTCCGATAGCCTCTCATATCAAGCTTCCATATCTCTAATAAGGTCACCTGACTGGTTATGGCAACTAGCCTTAGCCTCAGTTTCCCTCACAACCCTGCTCGAGTCATAGTCAGCCCCCAATAAATCCTGAGGCTCTCTCCCAAAATGATCTGAGTCGCCCCCATCTCCTTCTCATACCAGTCCAAGTAGGCCGTGGTCAAGATAGTACTCTTTCTGCTTTTGAGAATGGCCCTGGGTGGAAAAGCAGTGTATGTCCATGCCCTCGAGAAAAATGAGAAGCTGGCTGGATCCCTCATGTCAAAAGGCACTACCTCCATGGTACTGATGTCCTTCCAATCATCTAAAGGCTCCTGCAAGATCCCAAACTGCATGGACACTAAACAGGGGATGTAGAAAGATGACCAAGAGAGCCCCGGAACCCTAACTACATAGGACTCCTGAAATGTCCTTCGGGTCTGCAACCTCCAATGAGTCACCCACCAATGAATGTTCGAGGTGGACAACCTAGCCATCATCAGCTCCCAGCTACCTGTGAATGTGGTGCCCAAAATTTTGGTTGGATTCACGCGAGTTTGAAGACATCCGGTTTAATTTGAAAAACGGAGTCGCCACGCCATTTTGATTACCTCAAAACTTTGAAAAAAAGGTTTTTACTTGGGTTCGGAGGTTAAGTTACCCCTTGGGAAGAACGTTTGGCGTTCACCCAAAGTGCCTTGCCGGAGCAAGTCTCCCAAGATTTCAGTAATCGTGCTTGCTTGCGTGCTTTCTTGTGTGCATGTGTTTGAGAAAAAAAGGGGGGAATGTCCCAAGTTGTCTTCCGGACGTACAAACCATTTGTTGGTTGTCGCTCGGGATTCCTTGGAATTTTATGTATTTGGGATTATGATCCCGTCCTCATCTTATGACTTGTGATCATCGCATTTTAACCTCGGGACCCTCGGGACTTGCGTGATCGAGAGAATGACTCTCTTTTGGTCAAAGATGAGGTTCTTTAGAAAAGGAGGGTCCTTAGCCCATCAATCCTACGCTTTTAAGACGGTCGAGCTCGTATAGAGGCTTCATACTCTTTCTTAAGCGATAATCGGAGATATAGGGTTCAAGGTTGTCCCTTTTCTAAAGAAATCGTGAACCTTTAATGGAAGGAACGATGTAAAGATAGGATCTTTTACACCGGTCCATTCCTAGGTTGGGGGAATGGGGGAAATGCATGATGAAAAATGACCCTTTAATGAAAAGATGACATTTTTGGTTTTAGCAAATGATGCTTTTTGATTGAAAGAAATGATCTTTATGCAAGTGATGCGTAAAGATAGGATTTTTATGCAAATGATGCATGAAAAAGGTTTTTTGAATGCAAAGGATGCATTTTTATTGAAAAGATTGGATTTTTATGTGCAAATGATGCATAAAATGACATTTTTATTTGAAAATGGGGGGTTTTAGGTGCAAAGGATGCACCTTTATGAAAAAGACTACATTTTTATGACAAATGAGGTCTTAATGCATGCAAAGGGGAAAGGGGGTGATAAAGATGTGATCTTTATGAATAAATGCCAAGTCCCAAGCAAGATATATGAATGCAATGAGCAAGTATATCAATTAAAAGCAAGGTTAGGGCGTGCGAGGTTACCAATTGCTTCCTTTGCTTCTTTGGTCGGATCTAGGAGGAGAGGTTGGTCTTGGATCTTCAAGGAGGAGGGAGGGAGCTTCTTGGCCTTCTTCTTCACCTTCTTGAGCCTTCACTAATATTCTTCACGTCTTGGGAGTGACTGATTGTGAGTGTATTGCTATGGATTGTGTGTATTGTGTGTTGAAATGGGTAGAGGAGGGCTCTATTTATAGGCAGTCTGGATAAGGCTAATGAAGCCGTGCGGCTAGGGGCAGCGAGCTAATGCAGCCGTGCGGGCTTATCCATTGTGACTCAGCATTTCTAGAACCATGCAAGGTGGAAATTTCTAGAACCCTCTTCCTAATTAAGAAAAACGTGTTTCTTAATTAGGAAGGCTCTCTTCAGCCCTAAATTTAATTTGGGACTGTTCCAGAACATTTCCGGAACACTAGGAAGGTCCGGGGAATTACCGGGAAACTTACCGAAATTGCCGGGAAATTTAACCGGAAGGCATGAGCCAGATTTGGGTACTTACAGAAGCCCCTCGGCAACGTCACTTGCAAGGCGAGTGGGGTTGTCGATAGAAAAGGATCCGATCTGGCGAATGCCGAGACGGATTGGGTGACCAAGGTGGTCGAGTGGCTAAACCTCTGGAAGGCTACCTACGTATCCCGGAGGAATCAAGCCAGGCCGTAGTTCGGAATTAGGATCCGCTGGGGAAGGAAGAAGAGGAACTGGTCTCTTGCTGGGGAAATAGAAGAGAAAATGACCTAGGAGGTCAAGCAATTGATCCTACTGGGGATATGCTAGGAGTGACCAAGGTGGTCGGATATCTGAACCTCTATGAGGGGCTGCTTTATCACTGAGGAGTGACAAAGAAACAGGGTGACCAAAGTGGTCGAATGGCTGGACCTTTTATAAAAGGCTACCTACGTATCCCGGAGGAATCAAGCCTGGCCGTAGTTCAAGCATCACTAGATAGTTAGGAACGATGTCTAGGATTCTTGAGATTTTGACAATTAATGGAGGCTGTCACCTGATTGACAATTACTGGAGGATGTCACCTGATTGAAACTAGAGCTTACGTCACTATCGAGTGGATAGAGGTAGCTAGAGTTTGGTGAACTTGAGCATACGTCTCAATCTCTTTCGAATCAGAGATATGGGTTGCTAAAGTTTGAAAAACTTGAGCATACGTCTCAATCTCTTTCGAATCAGAGATATGGGTTGCCAAAGTTTGAATGATTTAAGCATACGTCTCAATCTCTTTCGAATCAGAGATATGGGTTGCCAGAGCATACGTCTCAATCTCTTTCGAATCAGAGATATGGGTTGCCAATGACTTGAGCATACGTCTCAATCTCTTTCGAATCAGAGATATGGGTTGCCAATGACTTGAATGGCTTAAGCATACGTCACTATTCGGGATAGAGGTAGCTTAAGTTGATAGAAACTTGAGCGTACGTCACTATTCGGGATAGAGGTAGCTTAAGTTGATAGAAACTTAGCATACGTCACTATTCGGGATAGAGGTAGCTTAAGTTGAGAGAAACTTGACAATTCGGAGGTTGTCACCTAGCGTTATCCCGTTATAACGGAATTAACGGAGGCGACTGAGAAGAAGGCTTAATTGCTAAAGAGATAAGGGATATTTTCTGAAAAAGATGTTATCTTGGTTAAAAGATAACGGAAATTGCATGCCCAAGTGGAAGGTCCAGGGGCAGGATTGTAATTTATGCTCAGAGCGAATGAAGCCGCCCGGCATGAGATGGAGAAAAAGGAGCCGTACGGCTAGAGACCTGTTTTTTCCAGATTATTTAAAACAGGTTTGAACGGGCATTGGGCATTATTGCCGCCCAAGAACTGCCGAGGAAGAGAGAGGAGAAGGGAGAGAAATTTTGAAATTCCTTCAATTCCCTTTGGCTCTACTGATTTGGAATGGATCCGGAGGGGAACCCAATGCCGAGGCAAGCTAGAAGGAACATCTCCGCGGCTGCGAGAAGGAGGAGAAAGGAGCTCGTGCGAACGGAAAGAAAGTATGACTTTCTTACGCCTCCGTCGGAGCTTTATCCGGGGAGAAGAGAGCATAAATCAACGAACCCGCGATCGGTTGGGGTAAGCATTCTCATTTTGCTCAAATCCGTCGATTTTGCTTGGTTTTTGAATGATTTAGGGCTTGACCCAAATTTTAGGAATTTCCTAGGATTTTTCTAGGATTTTTGAATGATTTTGAGATGCATGAACAACCTATGAGTCTAAGAATATGCATGTGCGATTTATTTGATGAAAATTACGAGAATGACTCACTTTTTTCTCGCAAATGAAGTAAGAATGAGAATTGTCTAAATATGAGACGGAGTTCTTGCCTTGTGCTAGAACTAGGTCAAAATTCTGATTTTCAATGATAAAACATGATTTTGGAAGATGAAAAGGATTCATGCATGCCATTTTATTTGAAAAATAATGCTTATGTGCAAAGAATCGTGAAAATTATGATTTTGTGCCTTAGGAAAACAACGTGCTTAAAATGACGTGTTTCAAATGATGAAAGTCACGTTTTTTGATGCAAATGATGCTAGAAAAACTTTTGTGAATGATTTTCTTTTGAAAACATGTGCACTTTCGTGAATATATGCATGCTTTTGAAAATGACGAATGATTGACACACTTCTTTTTGTGCTTGTCTACAGGAGAACAAGTCTAGAGGACCATCTGAGATAGCGGTCAGGCTTTGGCAGAGGATGCCGGATTTTGAGAAGAATGGGGTGAACCCCAAGAATTTGGTGAGGGCTACCGGTCTGGACGCGTTTGTGGAGGCCATCAGCACGGGGATTCACATCACGTCTAAGAGCAAGGGCCTGGTCCAGGCTCTTTCTGAGTTTTGGTGGGACTCTACTCATAGCTTCCACCTGAGCTGGGGAGAGCTGACAGTGACTCCCGCTGATTTCACAGCTATTACTGGCCTACAGTTCACCGGGAGGCCCGTGACTTGGAGAGACCACATTACAGCTGAGGAGTTCCAGGCTTTGGTTGGATTTGAGCTGATTCCCAAGGGGCTGGGTATGGAGACGCGGAACGTCGAGGTGGCAATTCGAGACTTGGATGCGAGCTTTCTTTGCTAATGATGTGGCCTTGCCCAGCTGGCTAGAGCATTCATATGGTTGATGCTATCAGTCACTATCTTTGCTAATTCTGGGACGCTGGCCATGACTTGCCTCCTCGACTCTCTGGAGGATGTGGATGGGATAGGGACGGTCTCTTGGGGAGAGGCCGGATTGGCGGAGCTCTACTTCTCGTTGGACATGTACAGTCGGAACAAAGCTGCTTCCATGGACTGCTTCTCATTTGCCCTTGAGGTAGTCTCCTTTCTTTTCTCTTTTCTCTTTTCTGTCTTGAGACTTCTTATGAGAAAAATGACCTTTTTGATGTTTTTTGAACATGCAGGCCTGGTTTTGCGAGGTGATCGGGTTCTTTCCTTGGAACCAGCAGAGTGATATCACCATTTTCCCTGCGATGGTTCGCTGGAGGGGAGATGTGAGGGATAGGTTCACGGGGAAGACCCGGATCACTTTCGACTACAAGATGGTGAAGCCTGTGCTCAACAAGGATGGACCGGATGGAGTGGACTTCTACCCACAGGGCGGTATCCGGAGATTTTCTTTGGGAGATGCTATTGAGGTGACAAGGCGAGAGGAGGTGGCTCACTGGGCTGACTTGCGACATCATATATACGGGGACCATTTCTCGAGGCAGCATGGTCATGTCCCTCCATTGGACGCCATTACTCCACACGATCCTCCGGCCACGGATCTTTGCAGCCCGGGGACCTGGCGGGCGGATGAGATTGAGAGGTACCGGGGAGGTATAGGCTGCGGAGGAGTATTTTGACATGGGTACTCCCTATGCCGTGTTTGTGGAGCGGCGCCCGAGGACGCCACGGCCGAAGGCGGCGGTCACTCGGGGATATGGGGAGGATGAGCCTGCGGCCCGCCTATCCCTCTGCACACCTCTCATAAGTCGTACACGGAGTACCGAGGAGGATGAGGATTCCTGTCCACGACACGAGGGAGCCCCGGTATACCACCTGCCACTGATAGCACTTTGTGAGTATACTCTTAGGGTCTTATTCCCTTTTTAGCTTTCGATTTTACGCTTTTTGCAATTTTACGAGATTTTTACGAGATTTTACGAGATTTTCGAGATTTTCTTTTCTTTTCTCGGGTTCCGGCTCGCACCTATGACGGGTTGGTCGGGCGAACGGGGCTGGAAAGACGTGTGCCGATCCTTGGTCAAGAAGGCGCTGCGCTACTAAAGCGTCAACAAGCGTGCAGGAGCCTGTGCGCAAAAGGAGGCATGTCGGGCGCGGCATCCTCTTCCTCGGCTTCGGAGTATTCGTCAAAGTGCCGGAGCCTCGGGGCGAGGTCCTAATGCCGACATATTGGAACAGGCGGCGGAGTACGAGCACGACAACATCCCTCTTTCCGATGCGGCGACCCGGGAGGACGTGATGAGAGAGCCTAGCGTCTATGAGGCGAGCGGCGATGAGGAGGAAGAAGAATGCTGAGGCCTAGGGGTCTCTAGGATAGATTTGGAAAAAAACAAACAATGAACAATTTTTATGCACAACTTGTTTATTTTTTGCTTTATTTTGACGCCGATGGGGCGAAGACATTGTATTTATGTTTTATTTGCTTTTCTAATTCATGCTTTTTCAATTTGCATATTATCTAAGCCTCGGGGCGACTTTTTTGCTTGGAATCGGGGCTGAAACTGGGCCAAAATGATTTATAATGGTGTATAAATGCTTGAATGGCTTACGGATATGTTTTTGTACGGGTTTTGGTTGAAAAAGTGGGGTGAAAACTCCCTTGGGCAGCAACTTTGGTTCTTTGCAGAATTTTTTTTTGCGAGAGGGCTAATGTAGCCGTGCGGCATGGCCTTGAGGGCAAATGAAGCCGTGCGGCTCACGGTTCTGTCGGAAGCGGTTATTTTTCGAATAAAAGCAAGGCTTGGCCATTTCATTTCATTTTCACTCTAGACTTGTCCCAATTGTTCCCAGAGCACGTTTTGGACCTAAAAGCACCATCTTTGATCACTTTTACGATGGAGAAGCCCGTTAGACTACAAAGGGGGAAGAGAGACCATTTTCTGTCCGGTCTTCAATCTTGGGCGAGACATAACTTCCAAAATCACAAGGGGTTGCTTGATTCTTCCTTCAAGATCAAGTCTTTATGGAATTTGAGGGATCTCCCGCCCGATTGGGACTGTTGAGAGCCGCGGCAAAGTTACAGGACGTCAGGAGACATGTTTCTTGCTTTTCTTACAACGAAATCGTCCCAACGCACGAAGACTTCAGAGCCTTGATTGGGGGTCCCGAGGCGAGGCTATATCTATTCCGCTGATCGGAGACGTGCCGGTGGCGGTAAAGCTTGCATCTTTTACGCGAGATTCCTCTGGAGAGGGCGAGGAGATGATGGTAGCTTCGGACGGGATTGACCTTTACGAGATCCCGGGCGGGTTTGGATCTCCGGCTATGGCTGCTACCATGGTGGCTATGGATGCTTTCATTCTCTGCGTATTCTACATTACATTCACTCTGAGTCCGTGGGGATGCAGTCATAGTGGTCTCCTGGACATGGTCGAGAGGCTGCGAGTGCAGGAAGGATATCGTCCCACCTTTGGTTTTGGGGAGACTTTGCATGGGATCGACGGGATGGCTCGGGAGATCAATTCATGAGGTCCAGGGAGTCGGCTATGTTGACTTTGTGGGCTGCGGGGAGAGGCTCGGGGCTTTGCACGGGGCTTTGCCGACTCGGTGCCCTTGGGTGATTTCTCGGAGAGGTGCACCTAGGCGGCGAGGAACGGGGTAGGCGGGAGGCTGATGATGGCTAGGCTATCCACTTCGGACATCCGTTGGTGGATACCACACTTTGGAGGTTGCGGACCCGGGAGGATATTTCGGGAGTCTTATCTTTGTGAGGGTTCCGGGATTACATGGTCATCCTTCTATATACCCTGCTTGGTATCCGGGCGGTTTGGGGCTTTACGGGAGCCTTTGAGTGGCGGGAGGACATCCGGACCATGGAGGTGATGTCTCTAGACATGAGGGACCCGGCCCGGACTTCTCTTTCTTCTCGAGGGCTTGGACATACCTTGCTTTCCCACCCGGGGCTATCTTTAGGAGCGGGAAGAGCACGATCTTGACCACTGTCTACTTGGGTGTACGAGAGGGAGATGGGAGCGACTCGGGTCATCTTGGAGGAGAGACGTCGAGCTTTATTGGGAGGCGACCGCGACTCGAGTAGGACTTTGAGGAGACCGAGGCTAAGGCGAGTTGCCATAACCAGTCAGGTGACTTGGTCGGGGATATGGAGGCTCGGTACAAGAGGTTGTCAGAGAGTCGCTCCTTTGGCGAGGCTCGAGAGGGAGGAGGTGCGGACTCGTGCTCGGATAGAGAGAGCACTTATTGACACGGGTTTGGTGGAGGCTCCGGTGAGGATACCGGAGGTCGGAATGAGGGATACCGACATTATTGAGAAGAAAAGGAAGAAGACTCGACGAGGCCGAGGAAAAGGGAAGAAGGCGAAGAAGACTCGGCGAATGACGGCGACAAGTCTTTTCTCAAGATCCTCTTATTGCCATTTTGCAAACACATTAGTTTATTTAGGCTTTTATTGTATTTTAGATCTTTTTAGCGAGGTTAGCGAGTCAAGAGGTAGGCCGTGCTTGAACTCATCAAGAAATTTTTGACTTGTAATGAACAAGAAATATTATCTTAGAAATTAGTCAAGACACATTTCATGGAAATTCAAATGTATTTTTTTTTTTATTGATCGGGACACATTTCATGGAAACTTAATCGTCCTTTTTATTGTTTAGACCGAACCATATATGGTACCTACGTTCCCCTTTTACAAGAAAGGCTAAGGGGCTCGGAGTCTACGTAGTTCATTACGGTGAACTAATTTTTTCATGTTCAACTGTTTTTGCCTAGACCGCCCTTTTTGGGGTTTTCGGCCTAGTGGGCATTACTCTTTTTGCACTAAGATTTTTTTCCTTTTTTTTTTTATGTGCAACCACCGTCTTTTGCCTAGACCGCCCTTTTTGGGGTTTTCACTTAGTTGGGCATTACTCTTTTTGCACTAAGATTTTTTCTTTTTTTTTATGTGCAACCCTGTCTTTTGCCTAGACCGCCCTTTTGGGGTTTTCGGCCCTAGTGGGTATTACTCTTTTTTGCACCTTTTTTTTTATTTTTTATTAATTTTTATTAATTTTTTTTTTTTTTTTTTTTTTTTTTTAGATATAGTATCTTTTGAGCTTATCACCGTTATTTGGGTGGACAAAGGGATTGCCGTCCAAGTCTGCAAGCTTCATTGCTCCTCCCGACAGTATCTTCGCACTACATAAGGGCCGATCCAAACGGGTTCCCATTTTCCCGGGGTTGTCTACGGTAGGGGCTTTACTTTCGGCACTAAGTCACCCTCTTTGATGTCTACGGCCTTGACCTTTTTATCAAACGCTGCGGCCATTCGCCTCTGGTAGGCTCGGGTATGTTCCATGGCTTTTAGCCTTCTCTCGTCAGCAGGGCTAACTCATCATGCCGGTGCGCAACCATTCTACTTCATTGACACTGTTTTCCGGGAGGACCCTTAATGACGGGATTTCCAACTCCACTTTGGTAACACTTTGCTTCCATCCCGTAAGTTAGGGCAAAGGAGTTTCTCCTGTGGGCATTACGACGGACGTTACGTAGCCCCGAGTGCTAGGTGCGGCTTTTCGGGCCAATCACGACCATGGGTGGCCATCTTCGGATGATCCGCTCGAGTGTCTTATTAGCGGCTTCCACGGCTCCATTGGTGCGAGTGCATGCGGGGACGACTTGTGGCGAGTAACTGCGGGTACGACGGCGAGTCTATCGCGATCTCCTTTGAAGTGTGACCCATTATCGAAATGATCTCGTTGGGCACCCCATATACGCACATTATGTTTTCTTTGATGAGCTAGGCCACTTTTACGGAAGTGAGGACCTTGTAGGACTTGGCCTCTACCCACTTGGTGAAGTAGTCGATGGCTACCAACACGAACTCGTGCCCATTGCTTCCTGTCGGGGCTATTTTCCCTATCACGTCAATGCCCCAAGTTGCAAACGGCCAAGGAGTCGTCATGCGGTACGGAGTCATGAGGTGGGAGATGGTTGAGGTTGGCAAACCGGCGGCACTTGTCGCGAGGTTCGGACGTCTTTGGACACGATCTGTCTCCATGGAGATCCGGTAGTATCCCATTCGAGGATCACTTGCATCGGGGCTCACGGCATTCATGTGAGGACCGCAAGGACCATTGTGGACTTCGGTCATCAACTCTCTGGCTCTTTCTTGAGTGACGCATAAGAGGAGTGGTCCCTGATAGCGTTTCTTGTACAGGTTGTCTCCTAGGATGACATAATGGGAGGCCAACCTTTTCAGGGCTCGTAAGCTTTTGGCTCTGACACCTTCTTTTGGTCTACCTTCCTCGTCTCTGAAAGCTGACTCTCCGTCTTTGAGGAATTGGTAAATCTGATTGTACCAAAGTTCCTTTATAGGCTCGGGTCCCAGGTCCACTTCACAACAGAAGGCTGGGGCTTCTCTTCTACCCACTCTGAAGGGCTTTATGGCTTTTCCCTCGGGGATCTCTACCAATGAGGCTAGAGTAGCTAGGGCATCTGCGAATCTGTTCTTTTTCCTCGGCAAGTAGTGGAAAGTCACTTCTCTGAAGCATCCGATCCAACTCCTCCATATGGGCATGATACCGTTGCAGATTAGGGTCTATAGTCTTCTACTTGTTGGAGACTTGGTTGATGATCAGGGCCGAGTCTCCGTAAACTTCGAGCTCCTTGACATTTCTTTCTAAGGCAGCCTCCAAACCAGCAATGCGGGCTTCATACTCGGCGACATTGTTCGTGGCGGGGAAAGTTCAACTTGAGGGCTATGGGGGTATGCTCATCTTTCGGATCGACCAATAGCATTCCTACACCATTTCCTCTTTTGTTAGCGGCTCCGTCAAAGAACAATTGCCATCTATTCTCGGGCTCAGTTTGCAAAGATCCCTTCATGCAGGAATTGGGGTTCGGGCCCTCTGTCTTCATTCTTTGGGAAGTTCGCCGGGTGATCGACAATGCTTGACCCTTGATGGCCTTTCTGGTCACATAGTTGATGTCGTATTACGCAAGAAGAAGGACCACTTCGCTAAACGCATCGAGAGGGAAGGCTTGTCAAAGATGTACTTGATGGGGTCCATTTTCGAGACCAAATTCACGGGGTGGGCTTGCATATAATGCTTCAATTTGCCGACTACCCGGACCGATCCTGCACGAGTCTTTTCACATCTTGAGTAATTGAGCTCACTCCCTGTAGCTTCCGGTGACAAAGTAAATGGCATTTTCTACCCGAGAGTCTTTCTTTTCTGAGCAAGCATAGCCCCAACTGCCGTGTACGTGACAGTGAGATAGAGCGAAGAGGCTTACGTCTATGTGGGGGCATAGTACGGGATGTACTAAGTATGCCTTGATGCGGTCAAAGGCATCTTGGCATTCTTCGGTCCATTCTGTGTCCACATTCTTCTTCATGAGCTTGAAGATGGGCTCGCACATAGTGGTCAACTGATTGTGAAACGGGCGATGTCTTGCAATTTACCCATGAAGCTCTTGACTTGATGCAGGTTTGAGGTGGCCTCATATCCATGATGGCTTTGATCTTTCGGGGTCAACTTCTATACCTCGCTCCGTGACCATATACCCAAGCACTTTTCCCCTTGTCACTCCGAAGGTGCATTTGGCGGGGTTTAGTCTCATGGAATCTTTGTCTCAACCTCTCAAAGAATCTTCGTAGGTCAACAAAGTGCCGCCCACCCTCTCCTTTGGAGTGGATTATCATATCATCTACGTAGACCTCAATCTCCTTGTGGATCATGTCATGAAAAAGCGCGGTCATTGCCCTTTGGTAAGTAGCCCCGGCATTCTTGAGCCCGAATGGCATTCTTGTATAACAGTAGGTTCCCCATGGTGTGGTGAAGGCTGTCTTTTCTTGGTCTTCCTCGGCCATCTTGATGCGGTTGTAGCACAAAAACCATCAATGAAGGATTTGACTTCGTAGTTGGCGGTGGAGTCCACCGGGATGTCTATGTTTGGCGAGAGGGTAGTCATCTTTGGGGCTGGCCTTGTTCGGATCTCGGAAATCCACACGGCGGCGCACCTTCCCATTGGCCTTGGTTACGGTCACGATGTTGGACAACCATGTCGGGTATTCAATGACTACGATGAACCCTATCCGCGGGAGCTTCTCAATTTCTTCTTTGACCTGTAGAGACCATTCCGGCTTAATCTTTCTCGGTTTACGCTGCGGCTTAGCATCGGTGCTAGAGGGATTACGTGTTCTACTATCGAAGTGTCTAGCCCCGGCATATCCTTGTATGACCATGCAAACACGTCGACGTATTCTCTGAGTAGCTCGATCAATCTGTCCCTTTCAACCCCTGGAAGAAGCTTCCAATCTGTGTCTCTTTAGGTTCCTCAATAGTACCCAAGTTCACACTTATCAAAACCTCCTCGGCGGCTTGGGCCCGGTTTTCCTCTTTTGAAACACCTTAAAGATTTCTTTAATGTATTGTTCGTTTAGTGTGTTTGCATCTTGTTCAAATGATTCATTATTGACTGTTGTTAAGTTTTGAGTTAATTTATCATTTGTTAAGTTGGCAATAAGAGGATAATCGAAAGATTTGTCATTTCATTCAAAATAAGGGGAAATATGACATCGATTACATTTTCATAATCCTCGGGCGTGAGGCCTTCGGATGACTCGAGGACTGGAATTCAAAGATTCCTGACTCGGCGAATAGACGCTGCGACTCTGGACCCTACGCTACTTATTGACTCGAGGGGGCTTGACAAGGGTTGGGACCGGGATCTCACTCCTTCTTCTTTGTTGCCACAGGGAGTAGCGGTCTTGCAGCGTTGTCATTTGATTGTGCACTCTGCGGATCATTATTGCCTTTGTCGACACCAATTCCATAGGAAGTACTCGGGCGATACGGCGGAATCTCCTTTACGAACTTAACTTCATCCATTTGTACCTCTGGGGCGGTAGGACCGGTTGTGCTTTCGGCATACGAGATACAACTTTCTTCATCCCAAAGTCTTACGGCTTGTTCACTCTTCTTTCTACCTTTTCCCAAACGGGGTTGGGAATGATCCTCGGGAGTAGTAAGAGCCATTACAAACACATTATGCTCATCATGGGTGATGAAGGGTTACGGAGAGACTTTCATTAACATGGCTTGTTTTACTTCAAACTCGCAGTCTTCATAAGTGAGCCTTTCTTACGTAATCTTGACCATGGTTCTTGGTTCGATGTCGTAGAAAAGAGGCCGAGCTCGACAACATTAACGAAATCGGTTCCGACTATGGGTCCAAACTGTTCCTCCATGGCGGCGGCATTAATCGGATCTTTCCATTTCCCTGTAATTCGGCATAAGGAACATTGAATTTCGGGATATCTATGACCTCTGGATTTCCAAAACCGTTTCCATTTGTTCCTCCGAACTCGATCATGTTGACTCGATTGTTAGCGGGAAGAGGATTCTTGACCACATTGGGACCCCGAGGCGGTTCTAGCTTGCCTTCTTCAACTAGGCGAGAGATCGGGAGCTTCGGGTAGGTGCAATCATTAGTGTTATGGCCATGATATTTGTGAAAGCGACAGTGTTTGGTCTCGTCCATTACGATCTTGGGGTTCTGGGATTCCGAGTTTTCCAAAGGTCGATGAGTCCTTGGGCTACCAAACCGTCGAAGACCTTTTCTAGTGGCATTCCGAAATCTTCGGCGGTATAGAAAGGAGCTTTGGCTTTGTAGCGGCTTGGCCGTGCATTGTCCCGCTTTCTCATCTTGAATGTAATTAACGGCGCCAATCACTTCTTTTCCTTTCACGGTGGACAGTGGGGCATTTGACACCGGTGCTTTGTAGCGATAAGAAGCCGGGCATTTCTGTGGCGGGGGCCATATTGAAGGCATTCTCAAACTTGGTGCCGGCATTTACCATTGCCAGAAGGTCGGGATAGTAGTAATTGCCTATTTGGACTCTTAGTTGAGGTTTCAAGCAAGATTGGAAGATCTCCATCTCGTTCCTCTTCATTGAGTGGGGTCATCATTTCACCGAGCTTCCAATTCCATCTCTTGTAGAATTCACTTACTGGCTCATCTCGAACGTTGTAGGGTACCACTGTAGGTCATTCCGGCTAGTTTCCCAATTCAAATTGGCCTTATACTTTTCTAGGAACGCTTCCTTGATCTGGTCCCAAGTAGCTCGGGCCTCTGGTTTCACATGCGGGAACCACCTAAGAGTCGAACCTTTTAATGATAGCGAAAATGGTCGGCCATTTGTTGCTGCGTACAATCTTTGGCTCTCATGGCAAGAATGTAGCTTTCAATGTGAGTCAGGGGACAATCGGTGCCGTTGAACTTTTCAATTTCGGCATTCGGAATTTTGGAGGGAGAGGGACAACTTTCTTTGGGATCGGTGATGCGGTATCTTTGTCCTCTTGGTGTCTATTTCCCCAAACTTCTCTTGCATGGACCTAACTTGTTCCATTAGCCAAGCCATGTCGGAGTCGGGGATGGTTTAGGATTGCTCGATTCCGGAGAAGGCTTATCGATTTGGGTGGAAGGACGGTAGGTGGCACAGTGGTAGGCGATACCAAGGTTGGGGATCTTTGGAGGGAAGTAAGTGTAAACTTGACCAGGTCCGTGTTCCCGTGAGACGGGCGGAGGCATAGGAATTAGGCTCATAATTTCCGAAGTAGGAAAAAGGATACGGAACCTCCTGGGGTCTGTTGGCAAAGTTGGAGGTGGAAGATCTGCGTGGCGGGACATGGATTGAAAGGATCATTGAGCTGATTTTGAGGCCTAGGGAATGCACAGGATGGACCATGCGAGGAGAGGGAGTGAATCCCATGGGGTAATACGAGAGGCTGCATGCTTAGGGATAGGCGAGGCGTTTGCTTTACGTTGATAGGGAACAAAGTGGGTCTCATTTGAGGAGGTGAGGGTGTCGGGATCCTGATGGCTTGAGATGTTGGAAAGGGTGAAGAGGGGTAATCCTGGATAAGGGATCGTATGAGGATGGAGGAGGGCATTGGTTATAGGTGATGGAGCCGAGATGGCCACACAGGCTCATCTTCTATCATTACCAAGGAACCGGGCTTGGGCTAGACCACTATTTGAACTCCATGACGACGAAGCGCTTCAATGAGCGTGGCTTGCTGTTCCTCATGGGCCTTACGACCGTTTTCCGGGGCTAAGGTTAGCTCTTCTTCCCTAGTCATCTGGTTACCCAAACCGGCCTTGTTCTCTGTCAAATCGGCCATTCGACTCTCGAGCGAGGATTACGGCGAAGCGTGCGAGGATTACTGCGCTAACAAGTCGGCGGCCCGGTGTTCTCACCCACTTCTTTCTCGCTTGCGGGAAAGGGATAGGAAAGGTTTAGACTCGGGGTAGGTGTTTAGGCTGAAGGCTCAGGCAATATGCAAATTAGAATCTTCAAGTTTACTTAAAACAGTGTCTTTTATTAATATCTATTTGGTTGGAAAAGGGGTTCTGCCCTTCTTTTTTCACAACTACTCTAGATCCTGGATCAGTGGGTTCCGTCACTACGTCTATAAGCCCCTCGTATTCCACCTGTATTTCGACCTCCCAGGGTGGACGGCCCCGGGCGAGGGTCCTATAGGGCACGCGGATCCCACCGACCGAGAGTAAAGAACGCTCCTATCGGGTCTAGCGGGTCATAGGACCTTTCAACGCACGAGCGATGCGGATTATAGTCAAGGCAATACCGGGAAAGTCTCGTCTCTGCCTTGACGGATCTTTGGCAGAGTTTCGCTTGAGCGAATGACGGTTTCTGACTTTCGGCAATGTCCGAGAGAATAATAGGCATGGGTCGGGCGGTAAAAAGCCGGATGACACAGTGTCACATTGAACTTCGTTGCATACACGGTGCGTGGGTCGAAATCGAAGTCAATGCCGGTCAAGATCTTGCCAATTTTTCCTTGTCGGAATTTTGGCAGAGCTTCGCTTGAGCGAAAGATCTTTTGATTTTTGGCAAAGACTCGGTCTTGACTCTTACGCATTCCGTGCGGGTCAAGGTCAATAGTCAATGTCGGAGTCAAGATCCCACCGATTCTTCCTTGTCGGAATTTCGGCAGAATTTCGCTTGAGCGAAAATCTTGGCTTCCGTTATGAGCTAAGGCTTGACCTTTACGTGGGTATGCAACTGGGCTATATGACATGGACTAGACCAAAAACCAACCAAAAGTCACGGTTTTTTGAAACGTGTGACACGGGTGTGCATTGGTCGACACCTTTGTTTGCCATGGGGAGGTTGGGATGATTCCGTGCGCGCCGGGAGCATCGTAAAGGCCGTCCGTGGCTGCAGTGGAACCACCCTCGGGTTTGAAGGACGTGCGTGCAAAGTGTACGGGATATATCGGAGTGCGCGTAGTGTGCGGTCTCCTAAAAATGTTCCTTTTGAGTTAAAACAGAGATTTTCATAAATGTGTTTTAAAGGAATGATTTTCGGGACGGGGAAAATGCAACACGTAAGCACGTAAATTTTCTGGGAGCCCCGATCCGCCATGAAGCTAAGTAGCCCCAAGCTGCTAGGATCGCCAGATTAACCATGATTTTTCTGGTGGAATTGCCACTGAGGTCGCCCGGTCGAGAATCCAAGGAGGATTGAGCCGTACGACCGCATGGATCAATTTTCCGGGTTCCACTCCTTTTGCTATTTTTCGGGTTGTTTCCCGTTTCAAAGTATGCACAGATTTCCAAGATGCAATGAATGCAATGCATGGTAAAGAAAGCAAGCACGATTAATGAAATCGGCGATGGGAGTCTAACCCGCTCAAAGGGAAAAGCTTTCTTTTATTTTTTTCAAAATTGTTTTTCGAAAAGGGATACTGGTACGTGGATTGTTAAACCACCGGTTATCCCAACTCCCACGTCGAGGAGTGTACGGGGAAGGGTAAGTGGTTTCCACCTATATACCGAGTATCGATTTTTTTGTTTTGAAAATAGAAGCTTTTCTCCTTTGGGATTGTCCCCAGCGGAGTCGCCAAACTGTGAATGTGGTGCCCAAAATTTTGGTTGGATTCACGCGAGTTTGAAGACATCCGGTTTAATTTGAAAAACGGAGTCGCCACGCCATTTTGATTACCTCAAAACTTTGAAAAAAAGGTTTTTACTTGGGTTCGGAGGTTAAGTTACCCCTTGGGAAGAACGTTTGGCGTTCACCCAAAGTGCCTTGCCGGAGCAAGTCTCCCAAGATTTCAGTAATCGTGCTTGCTTGCGTGCTTTCTTGTGTGCATGTGTTTGAGAAAAAAAGGGGGAATGTCCCAAGTTGTCTTCCGGACGTACAAACCATTTGTTGGTTGTCGCTCGGGATTCCTTGGAATTTTATGTATTTGGGATTATGATCCCGTCCTCATCTTATGACTTGTGATCATCGCATTTTAACCTCGGGACCCTCGGGACTTGCGTGATCGAGAGAATGACTCTCTTTTGGTCAAAGATGAGGTTCTTTAGAAAAGGAGGGTCCTTAGCCCATCAATCCTACGCTTTAAGACGGTCGAGCTCGTATAGAGGCTTCATACTCTTTCTTAAGCGATAATCGGAGATATAGGGTTCAAGGTTGTCCCTTTTCTAAAGAAATCGTGAACCTTTAATGGAAGGAACGATGTAAAGATATGATCTTTTACACCGGTCCATTCCTAGGTTGGGGGAATGGGGGAAATGCATGATGAAAAATGACCCTTTAATGAAAAGATGACATTTTTTGTTTTAGCAAATGATGCTTTTTGATTGAAAGAAATGATCTTTATGCAAGTGATGCGTAAAGATAGGATTTTTATGCAAATGATGCATGAAAAAGGTTTTTTGAATGCAAAGGATGCATTTTTATTGAAAAGATTGGATTTTTATGTGCAAATGATGCATAAAATGACATTTTTATTTGAAAATGGGGGTTTTAGGTGCAAAGGATGCACCTTTATGAAAAAGACTACATTTTTATGACAAATGAGGTCTTAATGCATGCAAAGGGGAAAGGGGGTGATAAAGATGTGATCTTTATGAATAAATGCCAAGTCCCAAGCAAGATATATGAATGCAATGAGCAAGTATATCAATTAAAAGCAAGGTTAGGGCGTGCGAGGTTACCAATTGCTTCCTTTGCTTCTTTGGTCGGATCTAGGAGTAGAGGTTGGTCTTGGATCTTCAAGGAGGAGGGAGGGAGCTTCTTGGCCTTCTTCTTCACCTTCTTGAGCCTTCTCCAATATTCTTCACGTCTTGGGAGTGACTGATTGTGAGTGTATTGCTATGGATTGTGTGTATTGTGTGTTGAAATGGGTAGAGGAGGGCTCTATTTATAGGCAGTCTGGATAAGGCTAATGAAGCCGTGCGGCTAGGGGTAGCGAGCTAATGCAGCCGTGCGGGCTTATCCATTGTGACTCAGCATTTCTAGAACCATGCAAGGTGGCAATTTCTAGAACCCTCTTCCTAATTAAGAAAAATGTGTTTCTTAATTAGGAAGGCTCTCTTCAGCCCTAAATTTAATTTGGGACTGTTCCAGAACATTTCCGGAACACTAGGAAGGTCCGGGGAATTACCGGGAAACTTACCGAAATTGCCGGGAAATTTAACCGGAAGGCAAGAGCCAGATTTGGGTACTTACACTACCCTGATCCTGTTGCCTAGGTGCACCCCTCCGAGAAATCACACAAGGGCACTGAGTAGGCGAAGCCCCAGGCAAAGCCCCAAGTCTCTCCTGTAACCATAATGTCAGCACTACTAGGCTCCCAGACCTCATGAAATGGTCTCCCTAGCCATCCTGTCAATGCCATGTAGAGTCTCACCCAGAACCAGTGGAACAATATCCTTCCCAGCCCTGCAGTCTCTAACCATGTCCAAAAGGCCACCATGGTAGACCCCTAAGGACTCGGCAGTGAACAGAAATGAGAACACGCAGAGGATAAAGGCATCCATAGCCAACGTGGTCATAGGCGTATTCGGAAACCCAAACCTGCCCGGGATATCAGAAATATCGATCCTGTCAGGGGCTACCATCATCCCCTCGGCCTCTTCCAGAGAGATTCGCAGAAAAGATGCCAACTTTACAGTCACCGGCACGTCTTCGGTCAAAGGAATCAAAACGGCTTCAATTTCTGGACCCCCAATCAATGCCCGGAAGTCTTCAAAGGTTGGGACGAGTTCATTGTAAGAAAAGTAGTAAACGTGTCTCCGGACGTCCCAAAACATCGTTGCGGGTCTCCAAAGGTCCTAATCGGGCGGGAGATCTTTCAAATGCCATAAAGACTTGATCTTGAAGGTGGTATCGAATAGCCCCTTGTTAGATTTAAAGTTGTGTCTCATCCAAGATTGAAGATCGGACAAAAAACGGTCTCTTTTCCCCTTTTACAATCAGACTGGTTTTTCCATGGCGAGTGATCGAAGTTGATGATTTTTGGTCAAAGATATGCTCTGGGATCAGTTGGGACAAGCCAAGGGTGAAAATGAAATGAAAAGTCCATTCCTTGATTTTATTTGAAAAAACTTGTTCAGACAAGACTTCCAGCCGCACGGCTTCTTTTGCCCTGGACCTGGCCGGACGGCGTCTTTCACTTCTGCAGAAAAAAAATCTGCAGCAGCTCTTGGTGCTGCCCAAGTGGAGTTCTCACCCCACTTTCTCAATAAAACCTGCATAAAAACATGCCCAAACACCATCCATACAATCACATATCATCACAAACCATTTTGGCCCAGTTTCAGCCCCATTTCCAAGCAAAAAAAGCTGCCCCGAGGCTCAAGTAATATGCAAAAACATAAAGCATAGATAGGAAAAGCAAATAAAGGATTAATACATTGTCTTCGCCTCCTTGGCGCCCAAATAAAGCAAAAAATAAAAAAAGTGTGCATGTTTGTTCACTGTTTTCTCTCTCTTCCTCTCATAGATCAACCCTAGGGAATCCTAAGCTTCCGACTCCTCGTCGTCACTGCTTAGTTCATAGAACTCTCGATCCTTCATCAAATCTTCATTATCACTCACGTCAGACAAATTGACATTCACGTGCTCATACTCCGCCAGCTACTCCAAAATGCCCGTGTTGGGTCCCTGCCCCCGAGGCACAGCGCTGGTGGATGAGGTCTGATACCCTGAGGTCTGGTACTCTGAGGCTGATGAGGAAGAGGCTGTGCTCCCAACGTGCCTTCTCTTGCGCACGGGCTCTTGCACATTCGTCGCAGCCCTGGAACCGTAGGCCAGCTTCCTCAGAAGAGGCCGGCACACATCCTTCCAACCTCTGTTCTGCCGTACCAAACCATCATAGGTACGAGCAGGGACCTGCGAGAAAAGAGAAGAAAAACTTAGAAAATCTCAAGAAAAGTTCAAAATTGCAGAAAGCAAAGAAATTCGAAAAGGGAAGAGACCCTAGAGATACATATAGTGATGTCAGGTGGCAAAGTATACCGGGGCTCCCTTGTGTCAGGAACAGGCACCATGAACCTCCTCGGTACCCCATTTACCACGTAGGAGAGATGAGCAGAAGGCATAGGCGGATCAGTCGGCTCAGCTTCCCCGTACCCCTGAGCAATATCTATCTTCACTAGCTTCTGCGGCGTCCTCAACCGCTGCTCCATGAAGGTGGCGTACGGGGTAGCAAAGTCAAAATACTCCTCGGTCGCCACGCCAGCCTGATATCTCTCTATCTAATCCGCCGACCAATGCTGGGGCTGCAGCATGAACGGAGGAGGATCAAGAGCAGTGACGGCATCCAACGGAGGGACATAGCCATGCTGCCTGGAGAAGCGATCTCCTAGATAAATGACATCACAGGTCAGCCCTGTTAGCCACCTCCTCTGCCTAGTCGCCACCAAGGCATCCCCTAGCAAAGCCTCCGGGTACCTCCCCCAAGGATAAAAATCCACCCCCTCGTGACCATCCCTGTTGATAACCGGTCTCACCATCTTGTAATCAAAAGTAATCTGGGTCTTCCCGGTGAACTTGTCTCTAGCCTCTCCCCTCCAGCGAATCATAGTCGGGAAGATCTTTGAATCACTCTGTTGGTTCCAAGGAAAGAACCCAATCACCTCACAAAACCAGACCTGCATGTTCAAAACAAAAGGGTCATTTCTCTCATAAAAATCTCAAGACAGAAAAGTAAAAGAGAGAAAAGAAGGTGAGAGTACCTCAAGAGCAAAAGAAAAACAATTCATAGAAGCAGCCACGTTCCGGCTGTACAGATCCAAATAGAAGTAGAGCTCAGCCAATCTAGCCTCACCCCAAGAGACCGCCCCAACCTCATCCAAATTCTCCAAAGAGTCAAGAAGTCAAATCATTGCTAATGTCCCAGAGTTCGCAAAAATGGTGACTGATAGCAGCAACTACAGAAAAGCTCTCGCAAGATGGTGGGCAGTCACCTCATTGGCGGCAAACCCCTGCATACACTCCAGAACCGCCACCTCCACAAACCTCGTCTCCATCCCAAGCCTCTTAGGTTGAAGGTCAAAACCTACCAAAGCTCTGAAATCGGCTGCAGTGATGTGATCTCTCTAGGTCACGGGCCTCCCAGTGAACTGCAAGCCGGTAATAGCAGTGAAATCAGCCGGAGTCACCGTGATCTCCCCCCCCCCCAGCTAAGATGAAAGTTGTGGGTGGTGTCCCACCAGAACTTTGAAAGGGCCTGGACCATCCCCTTGCTCTTAGAGGTCACGTGAATGCCTCTACTGATAGCATCAATGAAAGAATCGAGCCCGGTAGCCATCACCAGCTGCTTAGGATTCACCCCATCCTTTTCAAAGTCGGGCATCCTATCCCACAACTTCACAACCACCTCAGAGGGTCCCCTCGACTTGTTCTCCTATAGGAAAACACAACAAAAAAATGTGTCAGTCCTTCATCTCATCTCAAAAGCATGCATATATTCAAAAAGTGCACAAATTTTCAAAGAAAAGCATTCATAAGAGATCTCTAACATCCTTTGCCTAAAAAACGTGTCTTTCATCATTTGAAGCACGTCATCCCGAGCACATTGCTCCCTCAAACACAAATTTCCAATTTTCACAAAAATTCTTTGCACATAAGCATTAATTTTTCAAAATGGCATGCATGAATCCTTTTCATCGTCCAAAATCTAACTTTCTCATCCATGATCAGAAATTGACCTAGTTCTAGCACATGCAAGGACTCCGTCACATTTTAGACATTATTTTCCTTACTTTATTTTTTAAAAAAATGGGTCATTCTCATTTTTTTTTTTCAAATAAATTGCACATGCATGTTCATTTATCTCCTTAGCCTCATAGGTTAATCAGCAAACTCCCAAAATAATCAACAAAATCACAAGGAAAATTTGAAAAATTCCTAAAAATCGGGTCAAGCCCTAAATCAATCAAAATTCAATCAAAATTGACAAAATCAAGCAAATCAAGAATGCTTACCCCAATAGATTGAGGTTTCGTTGATTTGTGCTCCCTTTTCTCGAGATAGAGCTCGAAAGGAGGCGTGTTGAAGTCGTACTTTTGCTCGGTTCGAACGAACTCCCTCCTCCTCCTCCTTGCGGCTTCCGACAAGGTCCTTCGTGCTTGCCTAGGCACAATGTTCCCCTCCGGATCCATCTAGAGTAGTAGAAGCAAAGGAATTGATGAATTTTGAAAAATTCTCTCTTTACTCTCTCTCTTCTCCTCGGCAGGAACAAGGCAACAATGGCGCCTGGCCCGTTTCAATTCTGTTTAAATAATCTAGTGAAAATAGATTTCAAGACGGACGGCTTCTTTTTCCACATCTCTCACCGGGCGGCTTCATCTACTCTGAGCTGAATTTACACTTTTGCCCCTGGACTTTCCACTTAGGCATACAATCCCCGTTATTTCTTAACCAAAGTAACGCTATCTCCCAAGGATACCCGTTATCTCTAAGGAGAATAAACTTTCCTCTCGAGACGCCTCCATTACTTCCGTTATAACGGAATAACGCCAGGTGACAACCTCCATTAATTGTCAATTCAGGTGACAACCTCCATTAATTGTCAAATCAGGTGACAACCTCCATTAATTGTCAATTCAGGTGACAACCTCCATTAATTGTCAATTCAGGTGACAACCTCCATTAATTGTCAACCAGGTGACAAGCTCCATTAATTGTCAAACCAGGTGACAACCTCCATTAATTGTCAAATCAGGTGACAACTTCCATTAATTGTCAAACCAGGTGACAACCTCCATTAATTGTCAAATAAGGTGACTCCTCCATTAATCGTCAAAACCTCAAGGATCCTAGACATCATTCCTAACTATCTAGTGAGACTTAAAATACGACCAAGGCCTAATTCCTCCGGGATACGTAGGTAGCCTTTCATAAAGGTCCAGCCATCCGATCACATCAGTCACCCTTTTCATTCATCACTCCTCAGTGGTGAAATAGCCTTTCATAAAAGGTCCAGCCATCCGACCACATTGGTCACCCTCTTCATTCATCACTCCTCAGTGGTGCAGTAGCCCCCCATCAAGGTCCAGATATCCAACCGTCACTCCCTTTATCTGGCATATCCCCAGTAGGATCAGCCATTTGACCTCCTAGGTCACTTTCCTTCTATCTTCCTAGAAAGATACCAGTTTCTCTTCGCCATTCTCCAGCGGATCTTTCCCGAACTACGACCTAGCTTGATTCCTCTGGGATACGTAGGTAGCCTACTTTAGGTTCAGCCAATTCGTCACATATGACACCCCATTCCCCAGCGGATCTTTTCCGAACTACGATTATGGCTTGATTCCTATCCAGAATACGTAGGTAGCCTTCTAAAGGTTCAGCCACTCGACCGCCTTGGTCACCCGATCCATCTCGGTAGTTCGCCAGATTGGATCCTTTTTTATCGACAACCCCACTCGCCCTGCAAGTGATGTTATCGAGGGGCTTCTGTAAGTACCCAAATCTGGCTCATGCCTTCCGGTTAAGTTTCCCGGCAATTCCCCGGACTTTCCTAAAGTTCAGGGGCAATTTGGGAACTTTCCCAAACCTTCCGAGGGGTGAAGGACTTGTTAGGAATTAAAATTCCACATTGTCCCTCGTTGGAAAGAGCTTCTAGAATGCCACCTTGCATGATTCTAGAAACAGGCTGAGTCACTAATGGATAAGACCGCACGACTTCATTAGCAAAGGGTTAAGACCGCACGGCTTCATTAGGAAGCACAAATCTGCCTATAAATAGAGGCCTCCTCTATTTATTTTGACATACAATTTTTGCACTGTTACTCTGCCAAAATAGAACCACGAGTTTCCAGAAAACAGAAACCTCTCAAAATCACCTCCCTCCTCTCCAAAATCCTTCCAACGTTATTCCTTCCTTAGGAAAGCTTCAAGGGAGATAGAGGAGCACCACCATTGGTAACCTCTCCTCCTTTCCTCTTTGAAATATACTTATCATTCTTGTTAAATTGCTCCTTGCCATTTATATTGCTATTTACTTGCTTTATATGTGATTTATTGCCATAAAAATCAAGTCTTTACCATGTAGATCATAATACCCCCATTTCCCTATCACATAGGATTCATGGAGGATCCATCCCAAGGATGAACAATAAGACCACAAATGGCTTGTTCTAGGGTGGATCTCTCACATGATGATGTGAAAAATGTCATCTTTATCATATAAAAATGTCATCTTTACATTAAAAATGATATCTTTATTTACATGAATGTCATCCCTTTCCCATAGAATTTGCTTCCAAGGATTGTCCACTTAATGGTTCTTAAAGGACATAGGAAAGCTATAAAGATCCTCCCTTTACATTCCTAGTCTTAGCTTTCATAGTGTTCCTTACACTTGTTTTGCATAAAAATGTCATCTTTACTTTAAAAATGCATTCCCCCATGTCCCTCATAGTTGGACCACTCTCCAAGGATTGCCTAGTGACCTTCTTAAGGCACAAAAAGGCATAGGATGAGTATAAAGATCCAATCTTTATACCCCTCCCCTTAGTCCCCTTTGGTACTTGAAGCATCTCTTGGGGCGTAATGGTGTAAAGGTCATATCTTTACATCGTTTCCTCCATATAAAGACGCCATAGTTGGATATCCCTTTAGAAATGGATGAACCTAAGCCCCACATCTCCGATCATCACTTGAGACAAGCACAAATTTCCCTATCGAGCTCAAATCATCTCAAGATGTAGGATTGATAGGCAAAGGTCCTTCCTTTCTAAAGAGTCTCATTCTTGGACTATAAAAAGAGGCGTCCCTATTCCGATCACATGTGACCCAAGGTCTCATAATGATGATCATAAGTCCAAGATGAGGACGGGATCAAAGTCCCGAACACATCAAAAATCCAAGGAATCCCGAGCGATAACCAACTCATGGTTTATACGTCCGGAAGATCACTTGGCACATTCCCTCCTTTTCAAACCACACACACACACGAAAGCACAAAAGCAAGAACGAAAATTGGATCTTGGAAGACTTGCTTCGGCAAGGCTCCTTGGGTGAAAGCCAAACGTTCTTCCCAAGGGGTAACTTAACCTCCGGACCCTAATCCTTTTTTTCAATGTTTTGAGGAAATCAAAATGGCGTGGCGACTCCGTTTTTCAATTTAAACCAGATGTCTTCAAACCGATGTGAGGCGGTGACCCCTTACACGAGAAAGCGGTTCGAAACATGAAAAAGCGCCGCAATCTTGGGCACCACATTCACACTTTGCTGATTAATTTGATTCATAGCACTACCAGAGGTATAGGTAGCTTCCCGAATCTGATCCCAGGTTACAGGCTTCCTGGCTTTTTCTGAGTTCTAACTTCCTCAATAGCTTAGCAACTGGCTGATTTCAGTTTCTTCTTCCTTACTCAAAGCCTTGACAATTTAATTCAGGCTTTTCAGGGTCAACATGCAATAGGAATTATCGTTCCCAGAGTTTGGAGGTTTGCTAGTGGCTTCCTCATCTTGCCATAGCAACTTTTTCAACAAATCAGGGTAACATTCCTCATCATCACTGTCAAACATATCCCTTCTTTCCCTCGGGGTCAACCTTCTGACGACATCTTTGACATTGGCCAAACACTTCCTGAAGTGGGAGATTTCATCATCGATCAGGATTTCCGTGGGGTCGAACCTTGTGGCAGGTTCCTGTTCTTTACTCACGGGAGGGTTTTCTGGGCTATTTGGCTTTTGGACTAACCACTCTTCCACCGTTCCTTCCGGCATTTCGAATGTGTCTTCCTCGGTCTCACTACAATAACTTCTGTTGGGACTTTCGTCCTGACTCTGATGACCAATGATGGCAAAAGAAGGTCGGGATATTTGGCGCCATATAAGGGGTATTCTGGACTCTTCCCCTGACTTAGGGATTACCAAGAAGATATCATTGTCGTCGTAAGATAGGAAGGGGACCAGGGTCGCTTCAAACTTTAAGACCTTTTCTAGGGCTTCCATACATTCTTTCTCGGATAAAGTCTCAGGGGTGACCCTTAACACCGCAATGGAGTCCACTCTTCTCGATGGAGGTTCAGTCTCAATGATGCTTACGTGTTCTAGATCAACGGGTGGAGCCCATTTCCCTTTTTCAGCTAAAGCTTCGATCAAGTTTCTCCATTCACCAACCAAGTCTTTGTAAGGAGTATTGAATTCTAAAATGTGGAATTCATACCCAGCCTCATCTGAGCTTGCATCCATTTTCTCTTCTAAGCCCTTGCAAAGGTGACAGCCACACTTTGAGGTAATACAGTCCTCCTTTCCAGGCCTGTGATTTTCTACCCTATCTGGTCCTCCGGGTTTCACTTCCATTGACTCCATGTTCATTCCTTCTACTGACCTGTCATCATCACTGTAAATCTACCCATTCCTATTCTCATTTCCGACTGACTCTTCGCTGTCACTATCCGGGAGAGAGGCGAATTAACAAGCGTTGACGAAGTTGGAAAAGTCAGGTTGATACTGGAGTTTTGGGATCAGAGGATTTGGTTCACACTGAGAAGAGGGAGTGAGTCCCATGGGATAATGCAGAGACTGAGTGACTGGGGTGGCCGTGGCATTTGCTCTTTGTTGGTAGGGAACAAAGCTGGGTCTTATCTGAGGAGGCGAGGGTGTTGGAGCCCTGATGGCCTGGGACATTGGAAAGGACTGAAAAGCTGTAGTCCTCGGTAAAGCATCATATGTGGATGGAGGAGGGCATTGGTTATAGGCTGGAGGAGCTGAGATTGCTGCTTCTTGGGTCTCATCTTCTACCATGACCAAGGAACCATTAGCTTCGACAATTATCTGAACCCCATGACGACGGAGCGCATCGATAAGCATGGCTTGCTGTTCTTCATGGACCTTACGACTGTTTTCCAAGGCTAAGGCTAGCTCTTCTCCCCTAGTCATAGGGTTACCTAAACCACTGCTGTTTTCTGTCAAATCTGCCATTCTGACTCCCTGCACTGACAAGCAGCTGACCCAGTATTCTCATCCACTTCTTTCTCGTTGCGGGAAAGGGATAGGTAAGGTTTAGACTCTGGGGTAGGTGTTTAGGCTGAAGAATCAAGCAATATGCAAATTAAGAATCTTCCAGTTTACTTAAAATAGTGTCTTTTATTTATTTCTATTTGGTTGGAAAAGGGGTTGCCCTTCTTTTTCGCAACTACTCTAGATCCTGGATCAGTGGGTTCCGTCACTACGTCTATAAGCCCCTTGTTTTCCACCTGTATTTCGACCTCCCAGGGTGGACAGCCCCGGGCGAGGGTCCTATAGGGCACGTGGATCCCACCGACCGAGAGAGAAGAACGCTCCTAGGGTCTAGTGGGTCATAGGAACTTTTAACGCACGAGCGATGCGGATTATAGTCAAGGCAATGCCGGGAAAGTCCCGTCTTTTAGCCTTAACGGAATTTCGGCAGAGTTTCGCTTACGCGACAGACGTTTTGACTTTGGCATTGTCCAAGAAAATAATAGGCATGGGTCGGACGGTAGAAGCCGAATGACACGGTGTCACATTGAGCTTTGTTGCATACGTTGTGCAAATCAAAGTCAAAGTCTATGCCGGGTCAAGATCTTGCCAATTTTTCCTTGACAGAATTTCGGCAGAGTTTCGCTTGCGCGAAAGATCCTGATTTTTAGCGCGGACTCGAGCTTGACTCATAGGTATCCTGTGCGGGTCAAAGTCGAAGTCAATGCCGGAGTCAAGATTCTGCCAATTTTCCTTGGCGGAATTTCGGCAGAGTTTCGCTTGCGCGAAGTATCTTGACTTTCGACATGGGTTAAGGTTTGACCTTTACGGGGGTATGCAATGAGGCTATATGACACGGTCTAGACCAAAAACCAACCAAAAAGTCATGATTTTTAAATGTGTGACACGGACTAGTGTATTGGTCGACACTGGCTGCCATGGGGAGTTTGGGATGATTCCGTGCGCGCCCGGGAGCATCGTAATGCTGTCCGTGACTGCAGCTGAACAATCACCCCGGGTTAAAAGGACGTGCGTGCAAAGTGTACAGGATATAATGGTGCGCATAGTGTGTAGCCTCCTAAAAATGTTTCTTTTTGAGTTAAAACAGAGATTTTCAGAAATGTGTTTAAAGGAATGATTTTTCGGGACGGGGAAAATGCAACAATTAAGCACGTAAATTTTCTGGAGCCCGGTCAGTCTTGGAACTAAATAGCCCCAAGCTGCCAAAGCTGCCAGATTAACCTCAGAAGTGTCCTGGTGGAACTGCCCAAAGAAGCCGCCCGGCTATGATCCAGGCAGATCAAGCCGTACGGCTGGATCAAGTAGTTTTCCAGGTTCCAAATTTTTTTCGATCCAGGCTATTTCCCCGAAAATTTTGGCACCTTTTCAGCTTCAGAAAGCTCCCTGTTCAGTATTCAGAATATGCAAAATCCCAAAAACCAAGATGCATGCAAAAATAATGAAAGAAAACAAGCACGAAAATTGGATCCGCGGCGGAAGGCTAACCCACAATTTTTTTTTTTTGAAATGATACCGGTACGTGGCATTGTTCTACCATAATTTATCCCCGACTCCACAAGGAGGCGTTGAAGAGGAAATTTAATGGTTCCCACCTATATACTGAGTATCATTTTTATATTTTATTTAAAAAAAACTTATTTGAGTATCCTCAGTGGAGTCGCCAAACTGTGAATGTGGGCCCAAGATCGCGGGTTTTTTGTGAACCGCTTTCTCATGTAAGGGGTCACCTCTTCACATCAGTTTGAAGACATCCGGTTTAATTGAAAAACGGAGTCGCCATTTTAATTTCCTCAAAACTTTGAAAAAAAAAGGAATAGGGTCCGGAGGTTAAGTTACTCCTTGGGAAGAACATTTGGCGTTCACCCAAGAAGCCTTGCCAAAGGCAAGTCTTCCTAGATTCGATTTTCATGCTTGATTCGTGCTTTCGTGTGTGTGTGTGTGATTTGAAAAGGGAAGGGAATGTGCCAAGTTATCTTCTGGACGTATAAACCATTTTAGTTGGTTATCGCTCGGGATTCCTTGGATTTTGATGTGTTCAGGACTTTGATCCCGTGCTCATCTTGGACTTATGATCATCATTAAGTGACCTTTGGTCAAATGTGATTGAAATAGGGATACCTTGTTTATAGTCCAAGAATGAGACTCTTTAGAAAGGAAGGACCTTTGCCCATTAATCCTACATCTTGAGATGATTTGACCTTAGTAGGGGCGTTTATCCTCGTCTCAAGTGATGATCGGAGATGTAGGGGCTTAGGTTTGTCCACTTCTAAAGGGAATTCAACTATTGCATCTTTAATGGAGGAAACGATGTAAAGATGAGACCTTTACACCGATCCACCCCACGGGATGCTTCAAGTACCAAAGGGACGAAGGGGAGGGGTATAAAGATTGGATCTTTATACTCATCCTATGTCTTTCGTGCCTTAGGAAGGTCACTAGACAATCCTTGGAGAGTGATCCAACCATGAGGGACATGGGGGAGTTGCATTTGAAAGTAAAGATCGCATTTTTATGGAAATAAGTGTAATGAACACTATGAAAACTAAGACTATGGATGTAAAGGGAAGACCTTTGAGGCTTTCCTATGTCCTTTAAGAACCTTTTAGGTGGACAATCCTTGGAAGCAAGGTCAAGGGAGTGGGAATGACATTAAGATGGTAAATATGACATTTTTATGCAATAAAAAGGAGATCTTTCACATCATCATGTGATGAATCCTCCCTAGAACAAGCCACTTGTGGACCCTTGTTCATCCTTGGGATGGATTCTCCATGAATCTTATGTGACAAGGGGAAAGGGGGATATGATGTCTACATGGTAAAGATATGATCTTTATGACAATATATCACATATAATGGCAATAAATGGCAAGATAAATAGCAAATAAGCAATATGACAATATAACAAGTATATTTCAAGGAGAAAGGAATGAGAGGTTACCAATGGTGGTTTTCCTCTATCTCCCTTGTGGTTTTCCTAAGGAAGGAGTTGCTTTGGATGGATTTTGGAGAGGAAGGAGGTGATTTTTAGTGAGTTTTGGCAACTGGAAATTCGTGGTTTCAGTTGGGCAGAGTAACAGTGCTCAAAATTGTCTATCAAAATGAATAGAGGAGGCCTCTATTTATAGGCTGATTTGTGCTTCCTAATGAAGCCGTGCGGCATTAACCTTTGGCTAATGAAGCCGTGCGGCATTATCCTTTGGTGACTCAGCCTGTTTCTAGAACCATTCAAGGTGGCGCCTAGAAACTCCCTTTCAGTGAGGGAATACTTGGAATTTTAATTCCTAGCAAGTCCTTCACCCCTTGGAAGGTTTGGGAAAGTTTCAGAATTGCCCCTGAACTTTAGGAAAGTTTGGGGAATTACCGGAAAACTTAACCGGAAGGCATGAGCCAGATTTGGGTACTTACACTAACGTACCTTTGCTGTACTTACCTGCAGGAGAGCAAGTCACGGGGGCTGTGTGGTAGTTGATAGTGTTGAGAGTCTTGATGCATTTGACCGAGATGTTGAAACATTTGGGGGCGTGAGGTGCCTCTGACCGATTGGCATTTTGAGAACTTGGCATCTCTGACTTATTCGCATTTGAGAACTTGGCGTCCCTGACCAATTTGCATTTGAGAACTTGGCATCCCTGACCGATTTGCATTTGAGAACTTGGCGTCCCTGACCTATTTGCGTTTGAGAACTTGGCGTCCCTAACCGATTCGCATTTGAGAATTTGGCATCCCTGACCTATTTGCGTTTGAGAACTTGGCATTTTGCGTTTGAGAACTTGGCGTCCCTGACCGATTCACATTTGAGAACTTGGCGTCCCGGACCTATTTGCTTTTGAGAACTTGGCGTCCCTGACCTATTCGCATTTGAGAACTTGGCATCCCTGACCTATTTGCATTTGAGGACTTGGTGTCCCTGACCCAGTTGTAGACACTGGAGGTGGTCTTCACGTGTTTTGCCTGGAATCATCTCTTGCCGAAAAAGGGGAATTTGATTTCTTGCAATTTTGTTGAAACCATTGATTTTGGGCTTTGGTGAATATCTTCCTTGTTGAGGATAGGTCTCAATAGCGATGGAAAATGGTCTTTCACGTTTGAATTCCTTCATTCGTTATTGAAGAGACAAACAAAGATATGTATGACATTTATGACGACGCATGGAGGCATGAGATGGTATGACCATGAATATGTTAGCAAGGCTAAAGGGGCAACAAACAATTCATGCAATCACTTAGAATGATGATGATTTTTTTTTTCTTTTATTATTTTTGTTTTACTTTTGGGACATGCTCGAGCCTAATTTTGGACAAAAGTATTTCCTATTTTGATTTGCAATCAAGTAAGGTTGTTTCTCTTTGTACATGTCACATGAGCCACGAGCTGACTCTTTTGCGGGAAGGCAATGGGAGAAGGGTTTTATGAAAGAATGTATTGGGGGAATTATTTGAGACATGTTTCAAGCAGGTGGGTTCGTATCCTTTGGGTGCGGACTGAACTGCTGTCATTACTGAGATGTTGTCAATGCTGCTAAAAGGCATCATGTGGACCAGAATTCCCTCTTGGGCTGAGATCGGGTTTAAACCTCGGGCCTTGATTGAAGTTCCTTTCTCAAACTCTGGCACTTGAAGCTGATGTTGAAAGGCTTTTAGAACCAAAGACTAAAGCAAATGCCAAAGTGACCAAACCTTTCTTCTGAAGATGGATGTGACTTATCGAAGCCCCGGTCTGAGGGAAAAATTCTGCAAAGCCCCAGGTTCTATTAAAGCGAGGAAAGATCCTTTTATTGGCAAAGCCCCGTCTTGAAGAGATGACTTGGTAGAGCTCCGACTGATGGTCTGATCCAAGATAATGGTGAAACACCAAACTGACTGGTCATCCAAAGAGAGAGTCATATTTGAAGTAACCTCAAGGAATCCATGAACAAAACTTCTCCAAATGACTTGTGAAGCCCCAGACTTTACAAAGTATCATGGGGAAAGCCCGAATGTATTGATTATGAAACCTAACTGGTTGGTTGACCATGACTGATCTCAAAATGCACTTAATGCAGCCCCAATCCAATGAAGCATTACGTTATGAAGCGTGAAGACCATCCTAGTTTCAAGAAAATATTCTCATTCTGATTGGTGTGAAGGGGTCTTGTAGACTCGACTTCCAATGTTGGACTTAAATTCATGATTAAGCCCCGATACTGACACCAAAGAATTTGCTCGTGGCAGGCTTTCAACAAACAGAACTTCCCTTTGCTTGGCAAAGCCCCGGTTTGATGAACTGAGTAGGCGAAGTCTAAATTTTGAAGAAGTGACTTGATGGAACCCCAATCTTATGACCTAGCAAAAGTCCCAATCTGATTGGTATTGCAAAAGTGATCCTGAGGTTGATCTGACCAAGACTGAATCCATTTTGTGACATAGTGAGGAACCCGATGCGGACCCAAAATTGACTAAAGAAGCCCCAGCCTAAAGAAATGCCTTGGCAAAGCCCCAACCTTGAAGAGTTTCAAGGCAGCCCTAATGCGAATTGTAGCAGAAGAGGGAAAACCTATCCTTTCATACTTACTTTCTTATTTTCTTTAGTCAATCAGTCGACCGCAAGAAGATGTGAAAGAAAATAATTTTAGAAATTTATTCATGCAGGGGCATGTTTTTTTCGAAAGGTGGGAACAGATCCCGATTTTGTGTTATTTTGATGGCCTTATTCCACGTAGGCACAAGAACTCGCTTTGGTTTGACTCTTTTGAGAGAGTATAAGCATAGAAAGGTTTGTAAAAGTGTATGGAAGCCCCTGCTGACAGAAAATTAGTGTTTGGCACTATCTTTCCTAAAATGTAGAAAAAGAAGACTTGTCAAGACATCTGAAAACTTGTTTTATTTACAATGATCACAAGATTGCTTAATGCCCTTTATTAATGTATCGCGCGAGACACACCATGTCCTGCGCGAGTCAAAGCTTCTGGTTAAGGGGAACGTCTTCTCCCAAGCAAGGCGAGTGACCGCTCCCAAGTGACAGATTACTTGTATCGCACGAGATACGCTTTGTCCTGCGCGGGACAAGGTCCGCCAGACTCCGATTTTGGCTAGGAAAGGGGCTCTTATCCCTAAGGGTTAGGGATTTTTATAATGTATAAAGAGAACCCTTTTACCTCAGCCATAACAAACAAAATTTAGGGTTTTGGAAACACTAAATCATTGATCTTGATTATGAATCATAGATCAAAAACACCCCAAATCAATTCCATAAACAACTATTGATTTTTGAATAACGATTCAACAATCGGGATCATCTTGCAATCCTACAAGATACAAGATCTTGGTTCGTTCGCGTGTGGATTACCGATAGAGGGTTATTCCGTTATCACCTAAAGCTTGAAGATCAATTCATCGCAAGGAAGAACAAGGAGAAGATCAAAGGCTCATCAACGATTCCAAGTTTGAATCTCAGATTCGTTTTCGATCAACAAAATCATTGTTAAGGTATGTAAATCTATTTCATAGTTTTAATCTCTTCATGTTAGACGGATTCATGTCTAGGGTTTTGTGTTATATTAATTATATAAATCTTCCACTGCGTATGTAACCCTAAAACCCAACAAAAGGTACATAATAATAATTAATTAAAAAAACTGTCAAAAATTTGATGTTGTAGCACATATTGTGTCGGATGTTGTTATATCTGAAGAGACATCTGCTTCAGATCTTCTGTTACTTCAATCTCGTGCACAACTTGTATTCGCACATGTTTTCTTTTTCTTCTATCTCCGTTTTTTTTAAAGTGAATGATACTTAATTACTGTTTTTAGAGTAAACGAAACTATTATTTAAAAAATGGAAGTGTTAATCATCGTTTTTATAATGAATGACACTTAATCATTATTTTTTATATTGAATGACACTCAATTGTTTAAAAGATGGAAGTGATGTCAACGATCTCAAAACACAAGCATTCTTCATCCAACAACAAAATCCTATCATTCTTTATACATCAACAACAATTTTAAAATAAAACCTTCTTCAAAATCCTATCATTTTTCATGAAATCAAATGCATACGACCGACACACACACAAAACGTACAACATCAACAATAGCGTCTTTGGTCAACGATTCATTCTCCAAATCATATAGAAATCAATAGAGGGAAATATCTATAAACAAATAACAGAAAAGGGACAGATTTGGAGAAAGGAAGGATTTGCAGAAAGATGAAGAGGGGAGATAAAGGGAAGGAGATGTTGTGATGTACCTGATTTTTTCGGCCTCAGCCCGACAATTGCCCTTTTTTTGGACTGTTTGAAAAATCTTTATCGAACTTTGAAAAATCAACGGAGTCGCCACGCCGTTTTTAGTTTAAGGGCTAAAACTTTGAAAAATGCCCAAAATTAGAGAAATGAGTTCGGAGGTCACGTTACACTCCGGGAAGAACGTTTGGCGTTCACCCGGAATGCCTCATATGACGAGTCTTCCTCACTTGAAACTTTTGTGTGTGTGTGTGTGTGTTTTGAAAAAGACTTTGAATTAAAGGATTTTCTGGAAATAAATTGAAACTGAAGGACTGGACTGGAAAAACAGTTTGAAAACAAGGACTGAACTAAAAATAACAAAAACCGGAAAACTGTTTGCAGATGATAATGTCATCCGCGTGGATGAGATTGTAGTGTGACGACGTGTGTTGAGTATGCTTTGACGTTGGGATGCACGGGGCAGTCCCGGGATGTCTCGTTGGATTGGGAACGGGGAGCTTAATGGGTTCCGGTTAACTTGGAGCGGGCCAGTTAACGGATTCCGGTTAACTTCTAACGGATTTTGGTGATCCGGATTTGGGTACTTACAGTTAGCCCCTCAGCGACGTCACTTTTGAAGGAAGTGGGGTCGTTGAAAAAAGATAAGGATCCAAATCGGGGGATGTCTTACTTGAAGAGATCTGGGCGGTCAGCTGGCTGGACCCTTAGCGAAAGGATTCCTACGTATCCCGAGCGGGAATCAAGCCGATCGTAGTTCATAGGTGCAAGGAGCCGCACGTGGGGACCTTGACCCTAGCGAGACTGTTGTGAGGCGTCTAAACCTGAATGAAGACTATTGTGAGGCATGAGATTTCTGAAACCTTCGAGGGCGTGTGGCACCTCAGACCAGAGTTGCTGGAACATATGAGGGCGTGTGGCGCCTCAGACCGGAGTTTCTTGAACATACGAGGGCGTGTGGTGCCTCAGACCGGAGTTGCTGGAACATACGAGGGCGTGTGGCACCTCAGACCGGAGTTGCGTTTATTCTGAGATGAAGGCGTTCGTGCCTTGGGTGCTGGACTTACGATGACGGCCAGGTTTATCCGCTGGGGATAGGGTGGAAATTACGAGACTGGTTGTATTAAACTGGTGTTATTAACAACATGGAAGGATTGATGTTCTAATGATGGGGTTAGGAACGGGATGTGGTCTCGGGAGAGACTAACACATTGATGGGGAAAAGCGTCCTGAGTTCTGACGGTGTCAGTTAGGAACTGAGGGAATTGATCGACGTTTCTTTTTAGACGGATGGTCTTAGGATCCTGCTGGGGAGGAATGTTCGGGCTTACGGTGATGGCCGAAGAGGGATTGTTGTGCGGGCTTACCTTGATGGCCGTTGGGTGGGGACGATCGGGCTTACGACCGGCGGCCGGGGAGATAAACGTTCACTGGCTGGAGTGAAACGGTATTCGGACTAACGAGGATGGCCGAAGAGGGATTGTTGTGTGGGCTTACCTTGATGGCCGCTAAATTGGGATGATCGGGCTTACGACTGGCAGCCGAGGAGATGAACGTTCACTGGCTGGAGTGAAACGATATTCGGACTTACGAGGATGGCCGAAGAGGGATTATTGTGCGGGCTTACCTTGATGGCCGCTGAATTGGGACGATCGAGCTTACGACTGGCGGCCGGGGAGATGAACGTTCACAATTTGAAGAGTCTCGCCTTCGAGGCAGTTCGAGAGCTGTGGGAGATATTCCCGAACGAGGCTCGAGATGGAGAGAGAAGTCCACGGCAGCTTGTGGTTGACTCCGGTTTGGCTGGATTCATCAGCGCAGTAGCCGCGGTGGCTCTGACGCAGAGGGCGAGGGCCTTGTACGTAGCTTTAAGCGAGTACTGGTGGGACACGACCCACACTTTTCACTTCAGGTGGGAGGAGGTGACTGTGACTCCTTGTGACTTTGCGGCGATCACTGGGTTGCCATTCTGGGGCGACACGCTGGTGTGGGTGGACGGCTATACCCCGGGGCATTTGTAGGATCTGCTGGGTTTTGACATCACCGATGCCAGGGGCTTAGGTATTCGGTATAGGCCGATGGAGAATCATCTGAGGAGGGGTATTATTGCTTATGGGGAGGGGTCCCCGAGGATAACCGCGGAGCGTCTGGCTCGAGGGTTCATATGGTTTGCCTTGTTAGCGACCCTGTTTCCTACTTCTGACACATCCTGTCATTTCCCGCTGCTTGGCTCGTTGACGGATCTGGATGCCGTGAGGGGGTTTGCATGGGGGGAGGCTAGACTGGCCGAGCTCTACCATGCCTTGGACAAGTTCTCGCGGGGAGAGGAGAACACCTTATGCTGCTTCTCATTTGCTTTGGATGTAAGTTCCCGTCTTTTTCTCTTCCTTGTCTCATTTTTGTACTCGTATGTATCTGCTCTGTAGCTGACATAACTTTCCATGTGCTTGATAGGTGTGGGCCTTGGAGGTGTTCTGCCCGCAGCGATGGGAGATCAAGGAGGCTTATGAGTCCTTGTTTCCTGCCATGTTGATTTGGCAGAAGGAGGCGAAGAAGCCGGTGTCATCGAGGGAGGGTACTCGGTTGACTTACGAGGAGGTGTCTCTGGCCCTGAGCCGAGAGTTTTCCGAGCTGATCCAGCTGACTTGGTGGAACCGGATTAATGTCGGTGTGGTCCAGGTTGCTAGAGAGGTCACACGTCGGCGGAAGCTGCTGGTGGGACTTCACTGTGACGCGATGTATCTGGGGGAGAGGGTGACCCGTCAGCATGGTCCGGGGTCCCTTCCTATGGTGCCGGTGGACCCGCCTCCACACATGCAGCATCCTTTATCGATACCGATGGAGGAGCTGGAGCGGTATAGACAGGGCGTGTTCTATACCGAGTTTATCATAGAGGGTGCCGACTATGACATCTTCTTGAGGACGAGGCTGAGGAGCCCGCAGGTGCAGCACAGGGAGGGCGAGGGCCCTGGATATCCCCGAGACTACCCGTTCCCACGCGCTAGGCTGGCGTATGAGGGGTTGGGCGGTTCCCGTAGGCTGTTGGTGATCCCCATTCCGGACGAGACGAGGCCTCGGTACAGATTGGACCCCAATACTTCGGTGAGTGCTTTTGATTTTCTGCATTTGATAGTAACATTCTGCAAATGTTGCATCTGTACTTTCTGTTTGTCTCTTGACGACTTTCCTGGTTTGCAGGTGTCTGGCCGTACGTACAACCAGGCCGTGAGACAGTTGGACGGGTGGGCCAACTACGCTAGGAGGCTTGTGGAGTTCCTGCGGTGCAATTCCCGAAGGAGTGCGGCTGTACATGAGCTGAGGCCGTCTAGGCCGAGAGATTCGTCTGCCTCCACGGCTGGTGGAGCGGACTTTATGAAGGGATTTGGCCAGTTCTCGAGCGAGACGGCGGGGTTCGGAGCTCGTCACCCTTCGTACTCGGGGCACAAACAGGGAGAGTCCTCGAGTTTGCAAGCGCAGAGGCGGCCTTTCTCGTATTCCCGCCTGGAGGAATTTGGAGATTACTTGTTCTCGACGGATCCGGCTGCTGCAGGGCAGTACATCGAGTGCTCGGATGACGAGCAGGACTCTGAGTAGTCCTCTTTTGTTGCTTTTTTTAGACAAAATGTGTGTATTTTCCAAAATAATTTGACTTGTATTTGAAAAGGCGCCCTTGAGGCGGAACCTGTATTTTGCACATTTATTTAGTGATTACCTTCTTTTTATTTTGACAAATAAGCAAGTAGGTTGATCAAAAATAAATAAAATGAAATATGCATAAAAATTTGAACTTGTCAAAATTTATGCCTATATGCACTGTTATTTAATTAATTGCACTGTTGCACGAGCCCGGGGCGGAAGTGGTGTTAGCAATGGTTTATTGAAACCATGGGAGCACGCAGTTTCAAGGAGGCTTGGACAGGGCTTGGTTTGGAAATGTTTCCAATTTGAAAGCAGCTGGCTGCAGAGTTGACCCAGTCAACTTGAGAAAGAGTCCGGCCGGACTAAGACTGAATTTCCAGATTCTTTTAAATTGCAGTTCAGCTTCTGCACGTTTGCTTCGATCCATCAACTGATTATCTCTCAAATTCCTAAAGGTTTTCTTTGCTTTTTTCATGGCTTCATTTCCTAGGCTATCGTCTCAGATGCAAGAGCAATACCTGGACAATTTCCAGTCGTGGGTACGGAACCACATGAGGCAAAATAAGGGTTTTTTCGAGGGTTGTTACGGGATGAAATCTGTTTGGGCTTTGAAGGAGCTCATGCCAGATTGGGATCTTTTGAGAGTTGCAGCTCATTTTTGGGACGTACGGAGGCATGTGTACAACTTTTCGTACAACAAAATCATTCCCACGTTTGAAGATTTTCGGGCCATTTTAGGAGGACCTGAGACGGAACAGCTAGTTCTTCCCTATGTGGGTGGCATGGCCACTGTTGAGAAGTTAGTGTCTCTGCTTAGTATCTCGGCTGAAGAAGCATACGGGATGCTAATACTGAACATAGACTATGTCGACATTTCGGGGCTGCCCGATAAATTTGATGGGGTTGAGGAGAGTGTCTTCACGTGGGATGTGTTTGCTCTGTGTGCGATTGCTACTTTGTTCACATTTACGTCCCTGGGTGTGTACCATCACAGTGTACTGGACCTGGTGAGGCAGTGTCAGAACGGGGGAGACATCGTACCTTTGATCCTGGGCGAGACGTTCCTGGGCATAGGTCGGATGGCGACTAGCAGCCGATACATGTGGGGAGGGAGTCCCGCTATGCTTACTATGTGGTTGAGGGAGAGGTTGCAGATGATGCCCGAGGTGCCAGTGTCTTGTGATGCTTGGTCCTTTTCTTGACGTCCTCTGGTGATAGGGGGTGATCAGGCTGAACTGGAGCTCTGGATGGCCAGACTCCGCACACATCACTTGCGATGGTGGGTTCCTCACTGGAAGCTACAGATTTTTCGGACCGCTCAAGAGGGTCTTTTGGTTGTCAGAGTGCCGGGGTTGTCCCAGACGTCTTTCTACATTCCCTCATTGGTGCTGTGACAGTATGGGCTGGAGCAGGTGCCACTGACGGGTTTGGTTCATGCTGCTACCTTCGAGGTAGGATCTCTACTGATGGAAGATCCTTCGACGCTATTGCTTCTCACGCGGTTGTGGCAATACACGTCCTTTTCTGCCAAGGTTCTCTTTCACCGGAGAGGAGGCACTGTTCTGTCTACGCAGTATCTGAACTGGTATGAAGAGTGTATAGGGAAGACACAGATGGCCATCTTGTAGAGACGGAGGGAGATGTTGGGTGTTGATTACCTTGATAGCTCGACTTTGAGGAAGTCCAAAGCGGGAGCTAACCCTCAGAATCGTACTAGGGACGACATGGCTGACTATGAGACCAGTGCTGATCAGGCGGCCGACCAAAGCACGGTCATGATGGCTCGAAGAGAGGCGGCTCAAGATAGAGCTAGGGAAAGGGTTGCATTGGCGGCTGCCAATTTGACGGAGGCATCAGGAAGGGTCCCTGAGCCAGGGAGAAGGACAACGGGAATATTCCCTATGAAGGTGAAGAATACTCGCCGCGGAAAAGGGAAGGGGAAGAAGGACGAAGGACCAAGTACGGGAGACTAGGTTGACCTTGCTGTCCAGAGTATCCACCCACTGTCATTGCAGACACATTAACTGATTAATATATTATTGTTGTTTTGCTAGAGTGTAGCGAGTCAAGAGTTGACCGTGCTTGAACTCATCAAAGATTGTTTTAATCGTAATGAATTTGTAGGTTAATTGAAAAGAGTTTTTCGAAACACAAGCAATTGATGCTTATTTGTTTTTTTTTTGTTTTTTAGACCGAACCAATGATGGCTGCCTACGTTCCCCTTTTACAATTGGACTAAGGGGCTCAGGTCACCGTAGTTCGACACTTTAGGTGAATTTGAGAAAAACAAAGACAAAAGAAGTGTGACCCTATTTTTTACCTGGATCATTGTTGGGAATGTATCCAGTTGGGTATTACTCTTTTAACACTTTAATTTTACTGAGGGGTGGTGTATGGGGAAGGAGAGTTGGCTCGTGCTCTTCCTCAAACGAAGTATCTGCGGAGCTTGCTTCTATTCACGGGGTTAACGAAAGGGTTCCCGTCCAAATCTGCTAACTTCATGGCTCCTCCGGAGAAGATTCTTTGTACCACAAACGGTCCTATCCAGGTAGGCTCCCACTTTTCGAGGGGATTGGTCTGCGTAGGAGGCTTTTCCTTTAGCACCAAGTCACCTTCTCTGATGTCTCGGATCTTGACTTTCTTATCAAATGCTCGGGCCATTGTACCTTGGTAGGCTCGAGTATGTTCCATGGCTTTCAATCTGCGCTCGTCGAGTAGAGCAAGTTCGTCGTGATGGCTCTGTAGCCATTCGACTTCATTGATCCCGTTTTCCAAGAGGACTCGGAGGGATGGAATTTCCAATTCCACGGGTAACATTGCTTCCATTCCGTAGGTAAGTTCGAACGGAGTCTCCCCTGTGGCAGTTCTGACTGATGTTCTGTATCCCCATAGGGCTAGATGTAGCTTTTTGGGCCAGTCCCGACCTCTGGTGGTCATCTTTCTGATTATCATTGCAAGAGTCTTGTTTGCTGCCTCTACTGCACCATTGGTTTGTGGTCTGTAGGGAGAAGACTTACGACATGTGACTCTGAATTCGGTCAGCAGTTTGTCACAATCTCCTTCAAAGTGGGTCCCATTGTCGGATATGATCTCATTGGGCACTCCGTATCGGCACATGATGTTCTCTTTGATGAACTCGGCCACCTTCTTAGAATTCAATACCTTGTATGATTTGGCTTCTACCCATTTGGTGAAGTAGTCGACTGTGACTAGTATGAACTTGTGACCATTGCTCCCTGACGGAGTGATTTTGCCGATGACGTCGATTCCCCATGTGGCAAAAGGCCATGGCATAGTCATGCAATAGAGTTCGTGAGGAGGGATGTGATTGAGGTTGGAGAACCGTTGACATTTGTCGCAGCTTCTGACGAACTGGATGCAGTCTGTTTCCATTGATATCCAATAGTATCCCATAAAGAGGATGATCTATGTTAATGCTCTGGCGTTCATGTGCGGACCGCAGGTTCCGTTGTGAACTTCGTTCATTAGCTCGCTGGCTTTTTCTTTATTTACACACCGAAGGAGTGGCCCTTGGTGGCGCTTCTTGTACAACATACCCCCCAGAATGATGAAATGGGATGCCAGGCATTTTAATGCCATCATGTTTTTGGCTTTGATCCCTTCTTTGTATTTTCCATCTTCATTTGTGAAGGAAGCTTCTCCATTTTGGAGGTACTGGTAGATTTGATTGTACCAGGGTTTGTCGATCGTTTCATTTTTTATTTCGATCTCACAGCAATAAGCGGGTGTTTCCCATCTACCTATTCTGAGGGGTTTTACTAATTTCCCATCGAGAATTTCGACAAGAGATGCGAGGGTAGCCAGGGCATCTGCAAAGCGGTTCCTGTCTCTTGGCAAATAATGGAAAGAGATGTCCTTGAACTGAGCAATGAGCTCCTCCATGTACGCGTGGTACTTCTGGAGGCCAGAATCTATCGTCTTCCATTTGTTGGACACTTGATTGATGATCAATGCTGAGTCTCCGTACACTTCCAGTTCAAAGATGTTGCGCTCGAGAGCGGCTTCTAGACCGGCTGCACAAGCCTCATATTCTGCTGCATTGTTGGTTGTTTCAAAATTCAACTTGATGGCTATGGGAGTGTGCTCGTCCTTGGGATCGACAAGGAGCATTCCAATACCATTTCCCTTCTTGTTGGCTTCCCAATCAAAGAAGAGTTGCCAGCGGTTTGCGCTATCGAGTGAGAAGATTCCGTCGTCCGAAAACTGCGGATCAGGACCCTTGGGCTTACTACTTGGGAAGTCTGCCAGCTGATCTACCATTACTCTGCCTTTGTTGATTTTCTGACTATGTACTTGATGTCGATCTCAGCCAGGAAGAATGACCACTTGGCTAGTCGCATTGGCAGGGATGGCTTGTCAAAGAGATATCGGACGGGGTCCATTTTGGAGACCAGGAGCACTGAATGTGACTGCATGTAGTGTTTCAGTTTCCCGACTACCCATACCAAGGCGGTACAAGTTTTCTCTAATGTTGAGTAGCTGAGTTCACTTCCTTGAAGCTTTTGGCTTACGAAGTAGATTGCATGCTCAAATTTGGAATCTTTCTGTTCTTGTGCCAGCATTACTCCGATTGACGTGTCTGTTACTGTCAGGTACAGGAGAAGTGGCTTATCTTCATGTAGCGGGCACAGAATTGGGGGATTCACCAAGTATGTCTTGATTTTCTCAAAAGCTGTCTGGCACTCGGAGTCCCAGTTGATGTCGGCATTCTTCTTCATCAGCTTGAACATTGGCTCGCAGAGAGATGTCAACTAGTTGATGAAGCGACTGATGTACTGAAGTCTTTCCATGAAATTTTTCACTTCTATCAGAGTCTGTGGCGGCTTCATGTCGATGATGGACTTGATTTTCTTGGGATCGGCTTTGATACCTCTTTCTGTAACCATGTACCCCAGTACTTTGCCTCGCTTGACGCCGAAGGTGCACTTCGCAGGGTTCAATCTCATGGAGTGTTTTCTGAGTCTGTTGAAGAACTTTCTCAGGTCTGTCATGTGCTGCATGTCTGATCCTCTGGAGTGGATGATCATGTCGTCGACATATACTTCAATTTCTTTGTGAATCATGTCGTGGAAGAGGACTGTTGCAGCCCGCTGGTAAGTAGCCCCAGCGTTCTTCAAATCGAACGGCATGACCGTGTAATAGTATGTCCCCCACGGAGTGGTGAAAGCAGTCTTGGCTTGATCTTCCTCGGACATTTTGATCTGATTGTATCCGACAAACCCATCCACGAAGGACTTTACCTCGAAATTTACCGTGGTATCGACTAGCATGTCGATGTTGGGTAGTGGGAAATCATCTTTATGGCTGGCCTTGTTGAGGTCCCGGAAATCCACACAGCATCTGACCTTTCCATTGGCCTTGGTGACCGTCACGATGTTGGAGAGCCAGGTCGGGTACTCAATCACTCTGATGAAACCAACTCGGAGCATTTTCTCAATCTCTTCTTTCACTTGCAAGGACCACTCTGGCTTGATCTTGCGCAATTTCTGTTTGACAGGCTTGGATTCTGGATCCAGAGGAATTCTGTGCTCCACGATCGATGGATCGAGTCCTGGCATGTCCTGGTATGACCAGGCAAACACGTTAACATATTCCTTGAGGAGATCTATCAGGGCTTCTTTCTTTGCATCGGCGAAGAAACTGCCCACTTGTGTCTCTTTAGGCTCTTGCACTAACCCAGGTTCACTTTGGTCATAACCTCTTCGGTAGCTTGGGCCCGGTTGTCCTCTTGGTCTACTACACGCTTGAGAACTTCTTTAATGTATTGTTCATTTAATGTGTCTGCTTCTTTATCAAGTGATTCGTTATTAACGTCTTTTAAGTTGTTTGTTAACTTATCAGTTGTTAAAGTGGCAATGAGGGGATACTCCGAAAGGTCAGATTTTTCATTAGATGCGAACGGAAATACATTGTTGGCTACACTATCATAGTCTTTCGGCATAAGGCCGTTGGACTACTCAGAGGACTGGACTTTTACAAGGACTGACTCGGAGGGTTCGAGACCGGGTTTAGGGAGATGTGGGTACAGGCCCAGCTTGTCTTCCAATTCTGCCTGGCTTGCCCTTGGTCCGGTGAAAGTTACCCAGTTTTTCAATGGCATTGCTGGATGCTTGATGAGGGTTCGAGGGTCGAGAGGCTTGGCTTCTGCTGTCCCAATCATGGCGATCATGCTGTTTTCGGAGCCCAGGTCAATCAGGTTTGGCACCTCCATGACTTCTTCAAAAAGACTCTGTAGAACGGGTCCATTGAGAGCATCATCTATGAATTCTGGTTCCTTCTGCTTTGGAGTTACTGTCTCGAATGTGGCCTCGGTGGCTGACCCGAACAGTCTGTTACCCGTGAAGAGTGTCTCGAGTTGCTCTTCCAAGTTTGGGATTCCCTTGAATGTGTACTCATGCTGGACTGTGGTGGCAATTGGTCCAGGTAGAGTTGTGATGTCGAGGAATGCTCCCCTTATCAGATTAGCCTTGAGTCCTCTGAAACGCTTGAGGTCCCATGTTAGCTTTTCCATTCTTTCTGTGGTCTCTGTGCTTGCTATCCCTGCTTCTTTCTCATCTTCATCAGTTCCACTGTCGGTCCCCTCAGTTCTGCTGTCGGTTCCCTTGTCGGTCCCCTCAGTTCTGCTGTCGGTTCCCTTGTCGGTCCCCTTAGTTCTGCTGTTGGTTCCCTTGGTGAATTAATGAGCGAGGTCGAAACTGTAAGGCCGGAGGTTGGGTGTGCCGTAGGAGGTTCCCCTTTTGCGGGCTGCTGCCTTGGTGCAGGCGAGCCTTTTGTTTTCCCTGATGTCAGCCGGTGTTGGCACATTGCCAAGCCCATGGACTGTGGTGTGGTCCTTGACTTCGATGACTTGGTGTTGGCCTTGTAACCTTTTGCCGAGCCCCAGTCCTGGGATGAAGTTCATGAGTTTCATCATCTTCATGGCGGGAGGAATTTTGTCCCGAAATAGTGGAAGGTCCACGCTGCATATTTTGATTTTGGAGGCCTCCAAAGTGAATCCAGTTAATGCCATGTCATCATCATGCTTGATTTCTAACACTGGAATGCCGTTGGTGCTGGTCCCCTCGGTGGTGACGCCGTCGCCGTAGACTGTGGTTAGCTCATTGCCTTGCATGAACTTGATACACTGGTGAAGGGTGGATGCCACGCCATTTATCTGATGCAAATGTGGTCGCCCAGGATGGCTGTGAAAGTGATAGGAATGTCCAACACTTGGAATTCGGTGGGGATCATCCACTTGCTGAACCAGATATTTAGAGTAGCAACCCCGAGAACTGTACGGGAAGTAGAGTCATAGGCCTTGACAGTGTGGACTGAAGGCTTCAGATTTGTGGGCTTGATGTCAAGCAGGTCCATCATCTTGGCGGGCAAGACATTCATTCCAGAACCTCCGTCTACCAACACACGTGGAAGGCGATGCTCGTCCAACTGGACTGTGATGTAGAGCGGCTCATTGTGATCAGCCCCAAATTTTGGCAGGTCCAAATCTGTGAAGGTGATGATGTTTCCGTAGTGGATGTTGCCGATCATCTGAATTACTTCATCTGGGGTTGCGTCCACGGGGACTAGGGTACGGGCCAGACTTTCCTCCAGCTTGAGCTTGTGAGGATATGACGATGTGAGCAGGGACCAAAGGGAAATGTTTGCCTGGGTTTTCTTGAGCTGAGTGAGGATCGGGTCCTCTTTCACGGAACTTACGTCTTCGGGCAGGCCAAGTTGCGGTTCTGGCTCCGTCGGCTTTTTGGTGGCCTTAGGTGGTAATGCATGGATTTGACCCGATCGGGTCAGGACGCTGACATCAGGCTTGGTCCCTTCTGAACAGGTCGCTCTGAGATGAGCCATAGTCAGAGGAGGATTTCTCGAAGCATAGGGCCATATGTCTTCCCTCACTTCGTTGACTGTAGATGCATTCCCGGGGGCTTCGGCAGCTTTTCGAATTTTGTCCCAGGATACTGGTTTTGGTGCCTCCGTGGGGAGGTAGTTTATGGATTGCTGCAGCTGTTCAAACGTCAGTGCGCAACAGTGGTTGCCAGAACTGAACTGTGCGTTGCTGACCCTCCGGGGGAGGTTGGAGAGTTCTTGGTTCATGCGAACTGTCTCCTTGATCTCTTCACGGTATACCGCGCTCCTTTCCTTCTTGCTGAGCATGCTCAGGGCATTCTGGAGTTGGTTTTGGCGATACTCATGGTTTGCTAATTTTCCTCCACTCTTAGCCAAGATCAACTTTCTTGCAGTAGAGCCTGCGTCGAGAGTTAGCGCCTGCGTTTCTTCCCATGTGAGAATAGCCAGTGCTTCCTTGAACTGCGTGCTGCAGTCTAGATAAACTTCCATCAGGGAGAGCTTTCCCTTCTTCTTTATCTGAGTGGTGGGTATGTCGGAAGGTGAGTACACAGCTTCCCGAACATCTGCCCATATAACTGGTTGCTGTCCCAGTTGATCGTTTCTGTAAACGAATGCCGCAGTCTGTGGAATCTCCCTGAGTAGTTGCTGGAGATGTATTTCCATCTTTCTCTTGTTTTTGAATAAACCTTCCTCCCTCAGTTGGCCTTTTAGTTTGAGAGCAGAAATGATCCGTCCCCATCCTCCCAGGACCCTTGGGATTCCGGTTTTGTTGACCTCATGCTCGGCTTGGAAGAGAATGGTTTCATCGTCTTCGTCGTCGCTTTCATAAAGAACTTGCTTTCCTCGGGGAGGTAAGCGCTGGTACTCGTCATGCTGTGCCATTCCATATCCTAGGTCGTCGGGACCGTTGACCGCCCTCACTGCCTGAGGGGGTTGGATGAGAAAAGACGGTAGTCCAGGAAGTTGCCGTGAGCAAAACCCTTGAGGTCGAACTGGTTTAGAGTGGCCTCTAGCTTTCTGTCTGAAGCTGCTTGTGACACTTTAAGGGCTTGGTCCCTGTGGGTCCTTTGAGCTTGGTTTTCATCCCAGAGACGGTTTTCTTGAGCGGCTAGTTCCATGAGGGCTTTCCTTGCGAGAGCTAAACAGTCTCTGTAGGTGCGCGTCGTCTGACTAGTATCCAGAACTGTGATCACATCCAAATCCCTAAATGGCGGAAACACTTGGATTATATTGACGAAGGAAGTCGGGCGGGGACATTACATGCGGCCTTCCTTGATCTCGATTACCTAGAAGTTTGCCCATATCTGCTTGATTGAACCCACGGGGGTGTTGAATTCTGCGATGTTGATAGTCTCGTGATCTTGCTGGATCGCCAAGTCTATCAAAGCTAGCAGTTTGCTGGTAGGATGCCTGAATCCGTGGCCGTGACGACTGGGAGCAGGATCGAACTTGAGCATGTTGATGCTAAGGTGATCATTCCTTTCGTCGGAAGCTTGATCTGTCTTGCGGGGAAGACTTTTACAGAGGCTTTCAGGGTGGCCACTGGAAGCGTTCCTGAGGTTGATCTGATTAGTGACAGGGTGAGGAGCTTTGTCTCCTTTGCTGTTGCCCTTGGCCTTGGCGGTGCTTGTGACTATAAGCTTGACTGACGATACGGGCCGGTTGCCACTGGGGCTGGTAGCCGGAAGTGATGATGAGCTCTGAGCTCGATTGGCCAGGGCCTCATTTACCATGAGCAGGCAATCATCGAGGGTAACTTTGGCATTGCAGAATCTGATAATAAGGACATGATCCTTGGTATCATCGGGATATCTGGAAAATATGATGTTGACGAAGTCGTCGTCAGTCACTTGATCAGAGGGGTTCTTTGTCGTGTCAACCAGTTGTTTCCATTCGCCGGATAACCTCCTGTACAAGATGTTGAGCTTGACAATTTCCATGGTATTGGAGCCATGGTCGTAGGTGACATCATCGGAACTGGTGCCGTCCTCAAAACTAAGCATATGTATGTAGGGATCTTCCCGCGGATCTGCCGCGTCCTCGACTCCGGAGAGTCCTGATTCGTTGTCGTCTGACGGCTCAACCCAGACGTAGGGATGCCTCGCGTCCTGCTGTGCTATTGGAGCTGCTAGAAAAACATCATGCCCTGCTTGAGAAGAGGGGCTCAGCGGGCAATTCCAAATGGAGGACGTCCCTTACGACTGCCATACATTCATCACGAGTGTGACGATGCTTGTTGACCTTTATCACGAAGATTTCCTCGCTTGGCGGGGCCAGAGAGTAGGTTTGAAGGATGCTGACAAATCTCCTATCAGAGACAGAGGGTTTATGTGCCCGCATCATGGCAATACTCAGTGTTTCTTTCCAATCTGCTTCCAAGTGTCGAAAACGGCAGTTGAACTTGATGTATCGGACTGCTTTAGGGTCTGCCTGCTCGAGGACGTTGACATAGTTAGCATCTCTGGACTCTGAGGGATTCTGATGAGATTTGCCCCAATAGTCCCTTGGTCGACTTGAAGGAGGTAGCCCCGATGCCTGGCTGCGGGCACGCTTGGCTGTTGTCTCGGCTTCGTTCCCTATGAGGAAACTGTCCCCTCTGATGACTTCAAGATCTCCTTGCCGGTTAATGAACTTGACGCACTGATGGAGAGTGGAAGCTATGGCTTTCATGTGGTGTAGCCAAGGGCATCCCAACAGAGCTGTGAATTCGCACGGAATGTCCATCACGTGGAATTTTGCTGGCACCATTTGGGTTTCGAACCAGAGCTCCAGAGTCACCGTCCCCAGGATGGGACGAGACGTGTTGTCGTAGGCATTGATAGTCCGGGCAGACGGAATCATGTGGCCTTCGTCGATGCGTAGGGCTCGCATCATGCTGAGAGGGAGGACGTTAACTGCTGATCCGTTGTCTACCAATACTTCGAGGAGAGATATGGTGTTGAGTTTGAGAGTGGTGTACAAAGCTTCATTGTGCCCTGCGGCGTATCTCGGCAGGTCCTCATCACAGAAAGTGAGCATACTGCCATACAGTCGGGAATTGTAAATCTGGTCTCTATTCGGAGAAGGAGAGTCATCAAGCCATCCATTTCCTGTCTTCCTCTTGCAAGGTAAAGCTTTTGGTGGTGCCTCGGGATTGTGTTGAGGCTGTTTGTGGCGGTGGTCGCCCTTGGTTAGCACGTTTATTGAGTGTGAGTTCCAAGCTAACTTTGATTTTCCTTTGCTAGCCCATGGCCTGAAGCTGGGCAAATTGAACCTTGGCTGATCCCGCGGGGGGTTAGGCTTCTGACTGGCAGTAAGATTACCAAGATCTGAGGTATTCCGGAGCCCTAAGGCCTGAACTCTGGTGTCAGCAAGACTTTTCGGCTTTCCCACCCCTGTCTGCTCTAAAGCAACATGGCCTGGAGGAAGCGAGGACTAGCTGGAGTAAAGTACGTAGTAATCGAACCTCCCGGATGGCTCTCTGAGTGTACCCACACTGGTGTCTCCAGCTTCATATCTTTCTCTCAGTTTCTGTTGAGAAGACTTCTTCTTCTGCTTCCTAGGAGGATTACCCCTGACAATGTCTTGGGACTCGTACTCCAGGCATGCGGAGCAGTCACAAACATCGTAACTGATGTGGACATTCGATGAGGACCCGGCTGGAAGAGGCGGAGGAACTGGCTCTGCGGCAATCTTCTTGGGCACCCATTCAATGGAATTCACACTGTTGTTGTTCGAAAAAGGGTTTCCGACTGTATTGGGTCCACGGGGACGCTCCAACTTTCCTTCCTCTATCAAATTCTGAATTTCGTACCGTAACCCCACGCAGTTGTCGGTGGTATGGCCATGATACTGATGGAAGGCGCAGTACTTGCTCTTGTCAGCGTTGACTATGGGATTCTTGGGTTTGTAGTTTGCAACGGGCTTGAGGAGGCCTTCCTTGATCAAACCTTCCAGCATCTTACTCAGCGGCATGTCCAACTCGTCGAAGTGTACGACAGGCTTCTTTGAAGTGGAGTTGTTGCTTTGTGGGACGGGGTTTCTGTTGCCTGACTGCTGTCCCTGATGGATGTAGTTGACAGACGTATCTTTCCCTTTGTCGGGGGCCGGTGCGGGATTGAATGCAACTGCTGATCGGTATCTGTATGGCTGTGCAGTAGCCAATTTTTCCTTGAGATCCTTCTCGAACTGTGAGCCGGCATTGACCATGGCCCGGAGATCTGGGAAGAAGTGATGACTAATGAGAGTTCTGATGGACAGTCTTAAGCAGGACTTGAAGATCCGCATCTGTTCATCCTTGGAGAGTGGCTCCATGATCTCGGAGAGTTTCCAACTCCACCTCTTGTAGAATTCTCCGACGCTTTCATCTGCTTTCTGCTCGGTGGTGATTAAGTCCTCACGACTTGTTTCCCACTCTAAGTTAGATCTGTACCGCTCTAGGAAGATGTTACTGATCTGATCCCAGGTATGGCGATCTGCAGGCTTGACCCTTAGGAACCATCGTAACGCTGAACTCTTGAGCGTATGCTGGAAGTGATCGGCCATCTGTTGGAGGGTTGCTCCTTTCGCTCTCATGCCGAGAACGTAGGTGTCGACATGCGTTTGAGGACATTCGGTTCCGTCGAATCGGTCCATCTCTGGCATTCTGAACTTGGCAGGGAGAGGCGTGACCATTCCCGGATCTGTGGATTTGAGCGTTTCTTGCTTTGAGCTGCTCATGGTGGCTTTCAGGTCTATCATCTGTTCGACCATCCAGGCTAAGGTTGGGTCCAGTGGTGGACTTTAAGGCTCGGCGCCGGGTGCTACCACGCGAGCGGTAGTGATTGGAGGTGGAAGGCTTGATATATGGGGATATATGGGGGCCTTCTCTGGACTGTATCGGGGTTTGTCCCCGGTGTTTTGGGATTCGTGTATAGGCAATGGGATGAACCCAGGAGGGTATTGGAGGATATTGGCATCTGTTGAGATGGTCCAGCGGTGCGCTGGTTGTACTGAGTGATGGGAGTAGCACTGGCTTGGCCGTATATGGCAGGGTTGCCCTGAGAGGTGGCAATGTGAAGCCTAGGTCGGCTGTTTCCTTGGTTCGAAGGCATCCCGTAAGTTGGCGGGGGAGGAACCTGGTTGAAGGTTTGAGGAACTGGCTTAGGGGAATCGTCGTCCTCCACCAGGACGAAAGTACCGTCTGACTGGGGGATAGCTGCTATACCTCGCTTATTCAGAAGTTGTACCACGAAATTCTGTTGATCTTCTTTCTGCCTCTTGTGAACCTCACAAGCCCGGATGGCTTCTTCCAATGTCATATCTGTTACCGGTGGCGGGGGTGTAAGTGTCCCAATCTGAACCGCCAATGTTCCTTCAGCCCAATTTAACGACTTCCATATCGAACAAATAGCTAAGGGCATTTTGGTCTTTTCCTAAAGCAATTTAATAAAAAAGGGCCTTAAAGGAATATCAAAAATATGTAAAAAACCGGTTGGGAAGAGTCATTTCCAATAAATTGACTTACTTTTCATTAAATGCAAGCAGCCAAAACTGATTTCTGCAGAGTCAGGCACGCCTACACTCTCGTCCGCGCGGACAGGAATGAGACTCAGTCTCGTCCGCGCGGATATCTTTGTAACCTAAAATCTGCCTATAAATACAATCATTCTCTCTCAGTTTAAGAAGAGAAGAGCTCAAACCCTTACTATTATATTCGTAAAATACCCAGAAAACAGCTTACACACCAAGCAAAAAACACAAAATCCCAACACAAATCTTGATCAAATTCAAGCCCCAAACACAAATCCAAGGAAGATAGGGTACAACCATTGGTAAACCCTCCTTCTCCTTACCTTAATCTCCCTCATCCATGCATACATCTCACATTTTGAAGATGTAACTTGTTCAAATACTTGTTCTTCATTTCTTGTCCTAGATCTAAGAGGATCTCCATAGATCTCATTTCCATGGATGATTCTCTACAAGGATCAACATTTCTTTTAACTTGTTGTCTCTCTTCTCACATTAACTAGTTGTTACTTGATCTCTTGACCTAAAGTGTGGTCACCTTGGAGTTCATCTCCATGGATGATCACACTAAATGGTCCATATTCTTACTTTCATTTTCTCTTTGTGTTATTGTTGCTTATTTGACCTAAAATGTAGTCATCTTGGAATAAATGTCCATGGATGACCATTTTAAAAGGTCTAAATTGTCTTTACTTCCTTAAAAATATTTTTCCTAACCTAAGATCTTCACCTTGGAACAATTTCCATAGATGAAGATCATTAAGGTTCCTAGGTTACAAAAAGGGTGAAGATGATACATTGAGTTCAAAGATCTCAAGGATGGTCATCTTAATGACCACCTTAGAAATCCACTCTAAAGTTGATACACCCTTAACCTAATATCAATTTTCATACATTAATCTTTGTTTTATGTTAAATCTTCCCATCCCAAGCAAATGAAATGCTTTCAAGTCCTAATGTACCCTAAGGATGACTTGATATAGTAGATCACCACTAATCATGTTTAGTGATCACTAATCAAAGCCTAAGGAAAGTGGGGACAAGCATGGATGCAAATCCCAAAAATGTTTTCATCTAACACTTTCAGTTGCAAAACTCCAGTTCGATTACTCAGAACTCCGGTTTACATTCGAATTTACGTAATCGACCGAAAGCTGCCAAAAGGGAAATTTACTGTCTCATCCGTGCGGACAGAAATGAACCTCACTCTGATCCGCGCGGACAGAAATGTATGGGACAGACATTTTGTTTTTCCAGTCATTTTTCACTCACAGAAGCACACTGTTTTGGTAAATTTCAGTCCAGTCCAGTCAAAACTTCATTTCCAGAAAATTCCTTTTGCAAAACACACACACACACACAAATAGTTTTAAATTAGGAAGACTCATTTTACGAGGCATTCCGGATGAACCCTAACGTTCTTCCCGGAATGTAACGTGACCTCCGAACCCACTTCTCTCATTTTTGGGCATTTTTCAAAGTTTTGGCCCTTAAACTAAAAACGGCGTGGCGACTCCGTTTGATTTTTCAAAAAAACGTAGAAAATCGGGCATCATCACAGTGGCGACTCCGCTGGGGACTTAAAAATAAGCTTTATCTTTTTAAAAAAAAAATAATAAAAAAATGATATTTGGTATATAGGTGGAAACCATTAAGCTTCCTGTACCGCTTCCTAACCCGGGGCTTGGGATAAATTATGGTCTAACAAAGCCACGTACCGGTATCATTTCAAAAAAAAGGAAAAGCTTTTGTGGGTCAAACTTCCGTCCCGGCACTTGAAACCATTTGTATTGTGTGTGTGTGTGTGTGTGTGTGTTTGTTTTGCATATTTCGCGTTGTTATCTTTTGACCGCCTCGGAGAAGTCAAAATTTTGACTGTCAGACCCGTTTCCTTAACATGTTTGAATTATGTGCTTATGTGCTTATGTGTTTATTTGTTTTCAAAAAAAAATTCAAAAAAAAAATTTCAAAAAAAAAAATTCAAAAAAAAAATTTTGTCAAAAAAAAAATCATTTTTTGCATGCATCATACTCTTTAAGACACATGTGAAAATTTCTATTTTACTCAGAAAAAGAAGATAGACTGCCGCACACTACGCGCACTTGGCCTTACACTGCACACTACGTCCTTAACCCGGGAAAATCCCAGTAGCAGCCCGTTTGGCCTTACTACGCCTCTCGGTACGAGCACGGGACTACCCAAACATCCCTTGGAGCCTCGTGTCGACCATGCACTTATCCGTGACACACTTTGTTCGAGACCCGGTTGGTTTTTAGTTTGGTCCATGTCATGCCCTGTCTGTGTATACACCTTGCCAGTCAAGTCTTAGTCGGCATGCCAAGTCAATATCTTTCGGGGACCCTAATCAGTCGAAATCCTACCGGTTTTCCGTCACGGACTTTGACCAAATCTTGATTGGCGCCTTGATTTTGACTGTGACCAGCACAACTTATGCACCGACTCCCGGCACGACACTGAATCATCAAGGATTAATGATTATTCCATGTCTAATTACGACTTAACTGACGACAGGTCAAGAGCAGTTATGGACATTTATCAGTCCAAGCCATGCCGACTTTTCGTCGAGCTCTCCGGACATAATCTTGACCTTTGACGTCAGCTTTTTTCGTAATTTACATTGAATACTCGTTGAGACTAGATTACCCGCCAGACTTTAGGATCGTTTTTCTCTTCGGTCGGTGGGACCTGCTTGCCCTACGGAACCCTTGTTCGAGGTTACAGGTTGAGGTTCCGCAGGCATAGTGATGGGTTCCACTGATCCAGGAATCAGAGTAGTTTACGAAAAAGAAGAGCAATCTCTTCCAACCGCTTAGGTTTAATAAAACACGTTTTAAGTAAACAAGAACAAATAACTGCTTGTTGCATGAGCCCTAAGCCCAAACACCTACCCTCCTTCACTCCCAAATATATGAACCCTCGTGTCTTTCCCCCCGCAGCTCCTCACAAAGCTTGGTTTCGGGCGCCGGGCCACCGTTTGATCAGTTGGGAAGAGTCAAGCGCATCGTCAGCTTCACCATTTGTTTCGACTCCGGGTTTTAGAATGTCTGCATCAGCCGGTAACGATGGGGACAACATCACTTCGCCTCCCGGGACTCCTCAAACAGAACAGCAGTGGAATCAGTTAGCAGAACAGATGAGATTGCGACAGGAAGCACAGATTAATAGCCTTATGGAAGCTATCAGGAGCCATGGTTTGGCCGCCAGTCTCAATCCCGATGGCACCTTCACCGTGGAGGAAGAAGAGGACCCCAATCCCACTCTCGGTCGCCCAGACTACTCCAGGATGCCACCACCAGCCTCCTATGGTACTACTACCAGAACCCATGCTCCTCGATCTTTGGGTCAGCCAGCTCCCCAAATACAGACTACTGGACCCATGCAGTCTGACGTGACAAATCAGTTCGCAGTTCCTCAGTGGGGGCAAAATCAGCACGAAATGTCTTCTCATGGTTGGGGGTACCTTGGAATGCCACAGCAAATTGGGATCCCATGTCAGTTCGGAAACGATCAAGTCGGACCTTCACAACAGCAGTTCAGAGTGCCGCAGCAACAGTTTGGGATGCCACCACAGTTTGGTTCGGGACAACAGTCAGGAGCCCCTCCTCAGAATGATGCTAGTTCAGCTGCTCCTAACACAGCTTCCACAAACCCATTTCTCACTCAGGGATCAATGGGCCACCAAGCCCCTAATCCAGTTTCATCAGAATCCTCCGGACCACAATACCCTCTCGGTTATGCACCCTCGCCACAGCCTGGCATACAATTCAACAACCAGGGACACCAGCCCGTACCTAGGCCTATTTATGAGCCTCACCCTGGAAAACCAAGCTACCCGGCTACATCAGGCCTGCCTCCGCCCTCTTTTCCGGTTGAAAGTCAACAGCAAGCCGCAAGGTTCTATCCCTATGCCCAGGCTCCTACTCACGCTCCCCAGGGTAATTCGGGCCAAGGACAGGTTTTTACCTACGTCCCCGGACCGGCCATTCCATCCACCAGTCTGCCGCCAGTGGTAACTCCCCTCTCCAGTTCCGTCACTGGTCTGAACGCCATGGCTCCCCCACAAGACCCTCACCTGGCCTGGTTCATGGAGCAACACAAGGAAATGAAAGCGCAGATTGCCGAATTGACTGCTAAGAAATCTGCCTTCCGGCCTACGGACCCGGACTCTATTGTTCCCCTGCCCCACAAGTTTGTGATGCCTAATCTGGACCTGTTTGATGGGACTGCATGCCCAAAAACTCACCTGGACACATATACCTTAGCAATGAAGGCCAAAGGATGCACCAATCAGCAGTTGGCTGACTATTTCAGTCTCTCTTTGAAATCCAGTGCTCTAAAATGGTTGTTCCGCTTAAAACCCGAGGCCAGGGCTACATGGGACCAGATCACCAGCGCTTTCACGGAGAAGTACAAAGCTAATTTGGAATGGGAAACAAATAGAGTTGATCTGTAGACAACCGTGCAGTGTCCCGATGAGAATGTCGGGGATTTTTACAAGCAATGGAATCTGAAGCTTAGTGAGATGGCCATCCCTCCCTCTGAAGAGGAACAGTTGGACATCTTCCAGTCATGCCTGAAACCGCATTTGAGAAACTCCCTCAGCCACTTCCCCTACTTAGACTTATGTGCTATGGTTAACTCCGCAGCTAAGTTTGAAAAGGCTTACAATCAACAATGTGCTTGCACACTTCTGAATACAGAGCTCCTCCCTCTAGCACTGTTCCCGCTCTTGCTAAAGGTAAAGAGGTGATCAACTATGCAGGGCAGGAATGTAATAATGCAACTCCTTTTTCTCCCAGGAAACCAGCTGAGCCCAAACCTCGGGTCATAAACCTCGAAAGCTTCAGAATGCCTTTGAACTACATCTTTAGAGGATTGGTGAAAGAAGGCTTGCTGCGGCCTTTAGAAAATTTCCAACCCAGGAATCCTAATACTCCCGTGGATACTTCTAAGTTTTGCGCTTTTCATCAAGCCCACGGACATCTGACAGATAATTGCTATACTCTGAAGAAGGAAATCCAGGGGTTGATAGAGCAAGGGAAGTTGGAAGGCCCCGAGGGGCCTAATACAGTCAAAAATCCCTTTCCAAGAAACCACAACCAAGTAAACATGATTGAAGCCGGAGAGCCTTCACATGCCCAGGAAGATGTGGAGACCGACAAAATACCTATGACCAATCTTGTCGAGGATCCTGAATTCGGAATCCCTTTCAGCCCCAAGAGTGATGAACAGACCAATCCTCCCTGGTCCCATGTTACCCGTTTCTTGCAAGAATACGAAGCCCGCTACTTCTCGGAGGAAGGGATAGCTGATAATGAAGAGCTGGGACTATTCAGATCGAATCATGAGAAAACCATTTATACGAGGTGGCTGGAACAATCAAGGAGGATTGAACGAGAAAGTTTTAGGCGGGCGCCTGTGCTGGGGCTTATCAGCAAAGAGGCCGAAGAGCACCTGGAGTTAATACACTTCTGCAAGTTGATCCTGGGAGAAGCCGAGTACGATCCTAAGGACAGTGAAGATGAAAATTCAGAAGAAGAGGATGGTTTCCATATCCTACCTGGGGTCAAATATGTGCCACCCCCTCTCACTCTTCCCCCTCAGTTTCTGGGAGGAGAAGCTGAGTCGCGATTGCCGCTTCCAGCAATGGGGGCATATGACAACTTCTGCGATTGCACGCACCCATCCTCACCCAACAGATTTGATCGGGGTTCTCTCATAGCCGAAATCCCAGTAGTATGGGATGATGATTCTGATGACAGTGATAACGATGATGACGACGAGAGCGAGGAGTCAACTGAGGCCCAAGATCCGGAATCAATCTGGAACAATCATGCCGAAAATGATATCATGGGAGCCGAACACAATGGTTGGCTGTCAGCAAGCGATGATGAAGGACCACCAGAAAATGCGGGTCAGATACCGATGGGGACGGGCCCCCACGAAGTACTCCTCGTAAGATGCACTTGTGGTCAATGCCCGGATACTTCAGAGGATGAAGAACAACAAAGCCCACTCGCAGAACCATACATATCCGAAATCCTAGAGCACAATGTCCCCTATAAGGACCTAGCGGGCGAATGGAGAAAGTTCATTGAAGCACTGGTCGAAAAGGGAGGTTTTCAGCAACCGGAAGACGATGAATTCGTAAACGTCATCGGATCCTTTTCTTCCTTCCCTAGAACAGATGGCATCACAACTGTAAGGGTCACGACCGAACCGCTCGAACACATCGAGTGCATGGAGTCACTGAAAAGGGTTATCAATCTAAATGTCTCCCCACTCGCCTTCATACCCATGGACCCACATGACGCCTTCTTAATTGCTCCTGCACCCGACAGTGGACCCCGGGTACTCCTCATTTGGACCCAGATATACCGAGCCGTTGCATCAAACTATGAAAGAGAGCATTGTCTATCCTTTACTTGTGGTTGCCCTGCTTGCAAGGGCGAAAGGAAGAAGATGTATGACGAAATGGAGGCTGACAGTCGCAAGATTGAAGAAACTTCGGAGGACGACTACGAAACTGAGGACATGAAAGCTATGAATTTTCCCGGGGCTGAACATGTAGACGTCATAGAGTTCAACACTGCCTACCATGCTTTGGGGAAAGGGTTCTCAAACACCCGATCCAATCAGATAGTTGAAGATCTGTTAGAGAAAGGGAGACTGACTCCCATCCTCCCTAATGAGAAAGTAACCATGGTCAGATCAAATCTGCCCCGAAGCAAAGTAACAATCCTTGTCAGGGTTATCCAAGAAGAGGTCACCTTCCTGTGAATGTGTGCCCAAATTTTTGTTGGATTCACGCGAGTTTGAAGACATCCGGTTTAATTTGAAAAACGGAGTCGCCACGCCATTTTGATTACCTCAAAACTTTGAAAAAAAGGTTTTATGGGTTCGGAGGTTAAGTTACCCCTTGGGAAGAACGGATCGTCGTTCACCCAAGGTGCCTTGCCGGAGCAAGTCTCCCATGATTTCATTAATCGTGCTTGCATGCGTGCTTTCGTGTGTGCATGTGTTTGAAAATAAGGAGGGAATGTCCCAAGTCGTCTTCCGGACGTACAAACCATTTGTTGGTTGTCGCTCGGGATTTCTTGGATTTTATGTATTCGGGATTATGATCCCGCCCTCATCTTAGACTTGTGATCATCGCATTTTTTAGACCTTGGGACTTGCGTGATCGAGAGAATGACTCTCTTTGTAGTCAAAGATGAGGTTCTTTAGAAAAGGAGGGTCCTTAGCCCATCAATCCTACACTTTAAGATGGTCGAGCTTGTATAGATGCTTCATACTCATCTTAAGTGATAATCGGAGATATAGGGTTCGAAGGTGTCCCTTTCTAAAGAGATTATGAAACCTTTATGGAAGGAACGATGTAAAGATAGGATCTTTTACACCGGTCCGTTCCTAGGTTGCTAATGGGGAATGGGGGGAAATGTATGTAAAAATGACACTTTAATGAAAAGATGACATTTTTGGGTTGCAAATGATGCACTTGATTCAAAGAAATGATCTTTATTGCAAATGATGCATAAAGATATGATTTTTATGCAAATGATGCATTTTTATGAAGAAATTGGCATTCATTATGCAAATGATGCATAAAGATTGCATTTTGAAAAAGCATATGATGCTATTTCATGGTAAAGACATGGTCTTTAAAGCAAATGATGCTTGGAAAAGGGATTTTGAATGCAAAGGATGCATTTTGATTGAAAAGACTTGATTTTTATATGCAAAGGATGCATAAAGATGACATTTTTATTGGAAAATGGGGGTTTTAGGTGCAAAGGATGCACCTTTATGGGGGAGAGACTACATTTTTATGACAAATGATGTCTAATGCATGCAAAAGGGGAAGGGGGAATATAAAGATGTGATCTTTAATCTACCAAGTCCCAAGCAATATAAAGACAATGCAATGAGCAATTTATAAAGCAATTAGGATGCGAGGTTAGGGCGTGCGAGGTTACCAATGGCTTCCTTCTTCTTTGGATGGAGCTAGGAGGAGAGGTTGATCTTGGATCTTCAAGGAGGAGGGAGGGAGCTTCTTGGCCTTCTTCTTCACCTTCTTGGATCTTCAACAGCCTCTTGGGAGTATTATGATTTTTGTGGATTGATTTTGTTGTGTCAATTGTGTGTTGAAATGGGTAGAGGAGGGCTCTATTTATAGGCAGTCTGGAAATCGCCAATGAGGCCGTGCGGCTAGGGACCTCCAGCTAATGCAAACCCGTGCGGCATTATCCATTGTGACTCAAAGATTTCTAGAACCATGCAAGGTGGCAAATTCTAGAAGGTTCTTCCTAATTAAGAAAAACGTGTTTCTTAATTAGGAAGGCTCCTCTTCACCTTTAATTAATTTGGGACTGTTCGAATATTTCCTAACACTAGGAAGGTCCGGGAATTACCGGAAAACTTACCGAAATTGCCGGGAAATTTAACCTAAGGCATGAGCCGATTTGGGTACTTACAAGCCCTCGGCAACGTCACTTGCAAGGCGAGTGGGGTTGTCGATAGAAAAGGATCCGATCTCGGCGAATGCCGAGACGGATTGGGAGACCGAGGTGGTCGAGTGGCTGAACCTCTTATGAAAGGCTACCTACGTATCCCTGAGGAATCAAGCCAGCCGTAGTTCGGAATAGATCCGCTGGGAATGGAGAAGAGAAACCGGTCTCTCGGGGAAATAGAAGAGAAAATGACCTAGGAGGTCAAGCAATTGATCCTACCGGGATATGCTAGAAGTGACCGAGGTGGTCGGATAACAAAGTCTCTTATGAGAGACTACTTCATCACCGAGGAGTGACGGAGGAAAAGGGTGACCAAAGTGGTCGGATGGCTGGACCTTTTACAAAAGGCTACCTACGTATCCCGGAGGAATCAAGCCTTGATCGTAGTTCGAGCATCACTAGATAGTTAGGAACGATGTCTAGGATCCTTGAGGGTTTTGACAATTAATGGAGGTTGTCACCTGAGAAAACTAGAGCTTACGTCACTATCGAGAAGATAGAGGTAACTAAAGCTGGATGACGTTATTTCTTTATGACGGAAATAACGAAGACTAGAGCTTACGGCGCTATCTCTTTTTGACAGAGATAGAGGTAGCTAAAGCTGGATGACGTTATTTCTTTATGACGGAAATAACGAAGACTAGAGCTTACGGCGCTATCTCTTTTTGACAGAGATAGAGGTAGCTAAAGCTAGATGGCGTTATTTCTTTATGACGGAAATAACGAAGACTAAAGCTTACGGCGCTATCTCTTTTTGACAGAGATAGAGGTAGCTAAAGCTAGATGGCGTTATTTCTTTATGACGGAAATAACGAAGACTAAAGCTTACGGCGCTATCTCCTTTTGACAGAGATAGAGGTAGCTAAAGCTAGAAGAACTTAAGTATACTTCGCTATTCGTGATAGAGGTATCTTAAGTTAAGAAGAACTCGAGCATACGTCACTATCCGGGATAGAGGTAGCTTAAGTTGAGAGGAACTTGAGCATACGTCACTATTCGGGATAGAGGTAGCTTTAGTTAAGAGAACTTAGCATACGTCGCTATCCGGGATAGAGGTAAGCTCAGTTTAGAGTTTTGACAATTCGGAGGTTGTCACCTAGCATTATCCCGTTATAACGGAATTAACGGAGGCGACTGGGAAGAAAGCTTAATTGCTTAAGAGATAAGGGATATCTTCTGAAAAAGATGTTATCTTGGTTAAAAGATAACGGAAATTGCATGCCCAAGTGGAAGGTCCAGGGGCAGGATTGTAATTTTCTGCTCAGAGCGAATGAGGCCGCCCGGCATGAGATGGAGAAAAAGGAGCCGTACGGCTAGAAGCCTGTTTTTTCCAGATTATTTAAAATCAGATTTGAACGGGCCATTGGCATTGTGTTGCCGCCCAAGAACGCAGAGAGAGAGAGAAGAGAGGAAGAGAATTTCGAAATTCTTTCAATCCCCTTGCTTCCCTTTGATTTGAGATGGATCCGGAGGGCAATCCTATACCGAGGCAAGCAAGAAGAAACATCTCGGCGGCCGCTCGGAGGAGGAGAAAGGAGCTCGTGCGAACGGAAAGAAAGTATGACTTTCTTACGCCTCCGTCGGAGCTTTACCCGGGGAGAAGAGAGCACAAATCGACGAACCCGCGTCCGGTTGGGGTAAGCATTCTTATTTGGCTCAATTCCGTCGATTTTGATTGAATTTTGAATGACTTAGGGCTTGACCCGAACTTAGGAATTTTCTAGGATTTTCCTAGGATTTTTGAATGATTTTGAGACATTGATGAATAACCTATGAGGCTAAGAATATGCAATGTGCAATTTGTTTGACAAAAATAGTGAGAATGACCCACTTTTTCTCGCAAATAAAGTAAGAATGATAATTGTCTAAAGTGAGACAGAGTTCTTGCATGTGCTAGAACTAGGTCAAAATTTTGAGAAAACATGATTTTGGAAGATGAAAAGGATTCATGCATGCCATTTTTTGAAAGAATAATGCTTATGTGCAAAGAATTGTGAAAATTGTGATTTTGTGCTTTAGGAAAGCAATGGGACTTGACATGACGCGTTTCAAGTGATGAAAGGCGCTTTTATGATGCTAGAAAAACTTTTTTGAATGCTTTTCTTTTGAAAATATGTGCACTTTTGTGAATATATGCATGCCTTTGAAAATGATGAAGGACTCGACACACTTCTTTTGTTGTGCTTGTCTACAGAGAACAAGTCTAGAGGACCATCGAGATTGCAACAAGCTTTGGGCAGAGGATGCCGGATTTCGAGAAGAATGGGGTGAACCCCAAGGGTTTGGTGAGGGCTACCGGCCCGGATTCGTTCGTCGAGGCTATCGGCAGGGTGTTCACATCACCTCTAAGAGCAAGGGCTTGATCCAGCCCTTTCGAGTTCCGGTGGGACAAGACCCATAGCTTTCACCCGAGCCGGGAGAGCCGACAAAGGACTCCCGCCGATTTCACGCCTATTACCGGCCTACAGCTCACCGGAGGCCCGTGACTTGGAGAGATCACATTACAGCCCGAGGAATTTCAGAATTTGGTTGGGTTTGAGTTGATTCCCAAGGGGCCGGGTATGGAGACGCGGAATGTCGAGGTGGCACCCGTAACCGCATGCGTAACTTTGCCGCTAATGATGTGACCGCCCAAACTCGGCTAGAGCATTCGTATGGTTGATGCTATCACCACCATTTTTGCTAATTCGGGACACCGGCCATGACTTGCCTCCTCGACTCTCCGGAGGATGTGGATGGGATAGGGACGGTCTCTTGGGAGAGGCCGGATTGGCGAGTTGTATTTCTCCTTGGACATGTACACCGTAACAAGGCCGCTTCCATGGATCGCTTCTCATTTGCCCTCGAGGTAGTCTCTCTTTCTTTTCTTTTCTTTTCTCGTCTTAAGACTTTTATGAGAGAGAGAATGACCTTTTTGATGTTTTGAACATGCAGCCCGGTTTTGTGAGGTGATCGGGTTCTTCCCTCGAACCAACAGAGTGATATCACCATCTTCCCCGCTATGGTTCGCCGGAGGGGAGATGCGAGGGATAAATTCACTGGGAAGACCCGGATCACTTTCGACTACAAAATGGTGAGGCCGGCCATCAATGTGGACGGGCACGACGGAGCGGACTTCTACCCTCAGGGCAGTATCCTGAGATCTTGCCGGGAGATGCCATTGAGGCGACTAGGCAGAGGAGATGGCTCACTGGCCGACATGTGATGTCATTTACTGGGACCGTTTCTCGAGGCAAGATGGCCATGTCCCTCCACCGGACGCCATTACTCCCCACGATCCTCCAAAGACGGATGCTACAGCCTGTGGATTGGCCAGAGGACGAGATTGCTAGGTACCAGTGTGCGTGGCCGCAGAGGAGTATTTCGACATGGACACCCCTACGCCGTGTTTGTGGAGCAACACCGAGGACGCCACGTAAGCTAGTGAAGCCGGCGGTCACTCGTGATACGGGAGGATGAGCCCATCGACCCGCCGATCCCTCCCGCGCATCCGTCCTACGTGGTCCATGGAGTACCGAGGAGGATGAGGATACCGTCCCGACGCTAGGGAGCCCCAAGACACCTTGCCGCCCGACAAAGACTGTAAGTATACTTTTAGGGTCTTTCCCTTTTCAAATTTTCTTTGCTTTTTTGCAAATTTGAGATTTTCTCGAGATTTTTCCGAGATTTTTCTCTTCTTTTCTCGTGTTCCAGCCGCACCTATGATGCATTGGTCGCAGTAATAGTGGGCCGGAAGGACATGTGCCGGCCCCTTCGAGGAAGCCGGCTCGCGCTTCAAAGGCAAAGCAGCTGATGCACAGGAGCCCGGCGCAAGAGACGGCATGTCTGGGGCACAGCGCCTACCTCATCGGCCTCGGAGTACTCTTCCATTGCCATGCCTCGGGCGGGGACCCAACGCCGACATTCTCGGGAGCAAACTGGCCGAGTACGGCACGATAATGTCCATTTGTCCGACGTGAGCGACTGTGAGGACTTGATGAGGGAGGCTAGCATTTACGAGCCGAGCAAAGGATGAGGAGGAGGAAGAATCTGAGGCCTAGGAGGTCTCTAGAGTAGATTTGGAACAAAAACAAACAATGAACAATTTTTATGCACACTTTGTTTATTTTTTTGCTTTATTCGGCGCCGATGGGGCGAAGACATTGTACTTATGTTTTATTTGCTTTTCTAATTCATGCTTTTTAAATTTGCATATTATCTCGAGCCTTGGGGCGATTTTTTTGCTTGGAATCGGGTCGAAACCGGGCCAAAATGATTTATAATGGTGTATAAATGCTTGAATGGCTTTTGGACATGTTTTTGTACAGTGTTTTGGTTGAAAAAGTGGGGTGAAAACTCCCTTGGGCAGCAACTTGGTTGCCGCAGAATTTTTTTCTCGCAGATGGCTAATGTAGCCGTGCGGTTTTGTCCAGTAGGGCAAATAAAGCCGTGCGGCTCACGCTCGTCTCGAACCGGTTATTTTCTCGAATAAAAGCAAGGCTTGGCCATTTCATTTCATTTTCAACTTAGACTTGTCCCAATTGTTCCTGTGAGCACATTTTGGACCTAAAAGCACCACCTTTGATCATTTTGCAATGGAGAAGCCCGTTAGATTGCAAAGGGGGAAACGAGACCATTTTCTGTCCGACCTTCAATCTTGTGTGAGACACAACTTCCAATCTCATATGGGACTGCTTGAGTCTTCCTTCAAGATCAAGTCTTTATGGCATTTGAGGGATCTCCCGCCCGATTGGGACCTTTTGAGAGCCGCAAAGAAAGTTCGGGACGTCCGAGACATGTTTATCGCTTTTCTTATAACGAGATTGTCCCGACGCATGAAGACTTCCGAGCCTTGATTGGGGTCCCGAGATTGAGGCTATATCTATTCCGCTGATCGGAGACGTGCCGGTGGCGGTAAAGCTTGCATCTTTTCGCAGATTCCTTTGGGGGAGGCCGAGAGGATGATGGTAGCCCCTGACAGATTGACCTTTCGATATCCCTATGTGCCTTGGGTCTCCGCATATGGCTGCGACCACGGTGGCTATGGACGCATTTATCCTTTGCGTATTCTCTCGCTTTGTTCACCGCCGAGTCCGTGGGGATCCGTCATAGTGGTCTCTTGGACATGGTTAGAGACTGCAAGGCCGGGAAGGATATTGTCCCGCCGGTTTTGGGAGAGACACTTCATGGGATTGACAGATGGCTCGGGAGACCACTTCATGAGATCCGGGAGTCCGCCGTGGCCGACCTTATGGCCGCAGGAGAGGCTCGAGGCTTTGCTGTGGGGCTTTGCCGACTCTGCCCTTGGGTGATTTCTGAGAGGTGCACCGAGGCAACAGACCGCAGTAGCCGGGAGCCGACGATGGCTAGGCTATCCACTTCGGACATCCGTTGGTGGATACCTCATTGGAGGTTGCATCAGAGGATATTTCAGAGTCCTATGCCGTGAGGGTTCCGTGATTCTCGCCGGTCATCCTTCTACATACCCCGCTTAGTATCCAGCAAGCTTGGGGCTTTACAGGAGCCATTGAGTGATTGGGAGGACATCCGACCATGGAGGTGGTGTCATTGGACATGAGGGATCCACCAGCCTTCTCTTTCTTCTCGAGGGCTTGGACATATGCCGCTTTCCCACCTGTGGCTATCTTCAGGAGCAGAAGAGCACCATCTTGACCACCTGCCTACTGGACTGGTACGATAGGGAGACGGGAGCGACTCAGTCATCTGGAGGAGAGACGTCGGGCTTTATTGGGGGCCGACCGTGACTCGAGCAGACTCGAGGGAGACCGAGGCTAAGGCGAGTCGCCATAACCGCCAGTGACTTGGTCGAGACATGGAGGCTCGGTACAAGAGGTTGTCCGAGGTCGCTCCTTCGACCGAGGCTCGCAGGGAGGAGGTGCGGACTCGTGCTCTGCAGAGAGAGCACTTATTGACACAAGTTTGGTAGAGGCTCCATGGAGGATACCGGAGGTCGGGATGAGGGATACCGACATCATAGATAAAAAGAGGAAGAAGACTCGACGAGGCCGAGGAAAAGGGAAAAAGACCAAAGAAGACTCAAATAATGACGACCGACGCATCTTTTCTTAGGATTCCCTTATTGCCATTTTGCAAACACATTAGTTTATTTAGCCATTTTATTGTATTTTAGATCTTTGTAGCAGGTTAGCAGAGTCAAGAGGTAGACCGTGCTTGAACTCATCAAGAAGTTTTTAACTTGTAATGAACAAGAAATATTATCTTAGAAATTAATCAAGACACATTTCATGGAAATTCAAATGTCTTATTTATTGGGACCCGTTTTATGAAAACTGAAATACCCTTTATTATTTAGGACGCACTTCATGGAAGCTTAATTGTCCTTTTTAGTTTTTAGATCGAACCATATATGGCTGCCTACGTTCCCCTTTTACAAGAAAGACTAAGTGGGCTCAGTCTTCGTAGTTCATTCCGGTGAACTAATTTTTTTTATGTGCACTCGTTTTTGCCTAGACCGCCCTTTTTAGGGTTTTCACTTAGCTGGGCATTACTCTTTTTTTTTTTTTGCACTAAGATTTTTTATGTGCAACCCTGTCTTTTGCCTAGACCGCCCTTTTTGGGGTTTTCAGTCTAGCTGGGTATTACTCTTTTTGCACTTTTTTTTTATTTATTTTTTTTCTTTTTTTTTCTTTTTCTTTTAGACGTAGTATCTTTTGAGCTTATCACCGTTGACTGGGTGGACAAAGGGATTGCCGTCTGTGTCCGCAAGCTTCATGGCTCCTCCCGATAGTATCTTCTCGCACCACATAAGGGCCGATCCAAACGGGTTCCCATTTTCCCTGTGGGGCCGTCTCTCGGTAGGGGGCTTCACTTTCAACACTAAGTCACCCTCTTTGATGTCTCCGGCCTTGACCTTTTATCAAACGCTCCGGCCATCCGCCTCCGGTAGGCTCGGGTGTGTTCCATGGCTTTTAGCCTTCTCTCGTCAAGGTGGCTAACTCATCATGCCGGCCGCGCAACCATTCTACTTCATTGACACCGTTTTCCAGAGGACCCTTAATGACGGGATTTCCAACTCCACCGGTAGCACCGCTTCCATCCCGTAGGTTAAGGCAAAAGGAGTTTCTCCCGTAGCCGTTTCCTGACAGACGTCTCAGAGCCCCGCAGTGCCAAGTGCAGCTTTTCGGGCCAATCACGACCACGGGTGGCCATCTTCCTGATGATCCGTTCGAGCGTCTTATTAGCAGCCTTCCACGGCTCCATTAGTCCGAGGTCTCAGACGGAGACGACTTGTGGCGAGTGATTCTGAATTCTCGACAAAGAACCTATCGCAGCCCCTTCAAAGTGCGACCCATTATCGGAAATGATCTCGCTGGGCACCCCATATCTGCACATTATGTTTTCTTTGATGAATTGGGCCACTTTTCTCGGGAAGTGAGGACCTTGTAAGACTTGGCCTCTACCCACTTGGTGAAGTAGTCGATGGCTACTAGCACAAATTCATGTCCATTGCTTCCTGCCGGGCTATTTTCCCTATCACGTCAATACCCCAAGTTGCAAACGGCCAAGGAGTCGTCATGCAAGACAGTCATGAGGCGGGAGATGGTTGAGGTTGGCAAACCGCCGGCACTTGTCGCATGCTCGGACGTGCCGGACACACCGCTTCCATGGAAATCCAAGAGTAACCCATTCCGAGGATCACTTGCATCGTGGCTCGCATTCATATGAGGACCGCAGGGACCATTGTGGACTTCGGCCATCAACTCTTTGGCCTTTTCTTGAGTGACGCACAAGAGGAGTGGTCCTTGGTATCGCTTCTTGTATAGGTTGCCTCCTAGAATGACATAATGGGAGGCCAACCTTTTCGTGGCTTGCAAGCTCTTGGCTCGACACCTTCTTTTGGTCTACCTTCTTTGTCTCCGAAAGCCGACTCTCCATCTTTGAGGAACCGGTAAATTTGATTGTACCAGTGGTTCCTTTATAGGCTCGAGTCCTGTGTCTACTTCACAAATGTAAGGCCGGGGCTTCTCTTCTACCTACTCGAAGGGTTTTATGGCTTTTCCTGGGATCTCTACCAATGAGGCTAGAGTAGCTAGGGCATCTCGCGAACTGCTCTTTTCCCTTGGCAAGTAGTGGAAGGTCACTTCTCCGAACCGTCCAAATAACTCCTCCATACGGGCATGATACCGCCGCAAAGTTAGGGTCCACAAAGCCTTCCACTTGTTGGAAACCCGGTTGATGATCGTGGCCGAGTCTCCGTAAACTTCTAGCTCCTTGACATTCCTTTCTAAGGAAGCTTCCAAACCAAAGAATGCAAAGCTTCATACTGCAACATTGTTCGTGGCAGGAAGTTCAACTTGAGGGCTATGGGTGTATGCTCATCTTTCGGATCGACCAGAGCATCCCGATACCGTTTCCTCTTTTGTTAGCGGCTCCATCAAAGAACAATTGCCATCGGTTTTCGTGTTCGACCGCAAAGATCCCTTCATCCGGGAATTGGGGTTCAGCCCTCTCGTCTTCATTATCGGGAAAGTTTGCCAGGTGGTCCGACAACGCTTGACCCTTGATAGCCTTTCTCGGTCACATAGTTGATGTCGTACTCGCTAAGAAGAAGGACCACTTTGCTAGACGCATCGAGAGGGAAGGCTTATCAAAGATGTATTTGATGGGGTCCATTTTTGAGACCAAATTCACAGGTGGGCTTCGCATATAATGCTTCAACTTGCCGACTACCCGCACTAGTCCCGCATGTGTCTTTTCACATGCCGAGTAATTGAGCTCACTTCCCCGCAGCCTTCCTGACAAAGTAAATGGCGTTCTCTACCCGAGAGTCTTTCTTTTCCCGAGCAAGCATAGCCCCAACCGCCGTATCAAGGATGTGAGATAGAGCGTAAGAGGTTTCGTCTATGTGGGGGCATAGCACCGGAGGGTGTACCAAGTATGCCTTGATCCGGTCAAAAGCATCCCGGCATTCTTCGGTCCATTCTGTGTCTACGTTCTTCTTCATGAGCTTGAAGATGGGCTCGCACATAGTGGTCAACCGATTGACGAAACGGCTAATGTACCGCAGCTTTCCCATAAAGCTCTTGACTTCGTCCGGGTCCGAGGTGGCCTCATATCCATAATGGCTTTGATCTTTTGGGGGTCAACTTCGATACCTCGCTCCGTGACCATATACCCAAGCACTTTTCCCTTGTCACTCCGAAGGTGCATTTAGCAGGTTTAGTCTCATGGAATGTTGTCTCACCTCTCAAAGAACTTCCGCAGTCAACAAAGTGTTGCCCGTCCTCGCCTTTGGAGTGGATTATCATGTCGTCTACGTAGACCTCAATCTCCTTGTGGATCATGTCATGAAAAAGCGCGGTCGCCGCCTCTTTGGTAAGTAGCCCCGGCGTTCTTAAGCCCAAATGGCATCACCGTATAACAGCAAGTTCCCACTACGGCGTGGTGAAGGTCCGTCTTTTCTTGGTCTTCCTCGGCCATCTTGATCCGGTTGTATCTCGCAAAGCCATCAACGAAGGATTTGACTTCGTAGTTGGCGTGGAGTCCACCAGATGTCTATGTTTGGCAAAGGGTAATCGTCCTTGGGCCGGCCTTGTTCGATCTCGGAAATCCACACAAAGCAGCACCTTCCCATTGGCCTTGGTGACGATCACAATATTGGACAACCATGTCGGATATTCGATGACTCGATGAATCCTACCCGCAAAGTAGCTTCTCAATTTCTTCTTTGACCTGTAGAGACCATTCCGCTTGATCTTCCTCGCCGCTACCGGCTTAGCATCCGGTGCTAGAGGGATTCTCGTGCTCTACTATCGAACCGTCTAGCCCCGGCATATCCCTCGTATGACCATGCAAACACGTCGACGTATTCCCCGAGCGTATCGATCGTCCGTCCTGCTCAACCCCGGGAAGAAGTTTCCGATCCGTGTCTCTTTAGGTTCCTCGACAAGCACCTCCAAGTTCACACTTGTCAAAACCTCCTCGGCAGCTTGGGCCCGGTTTTCCTCTTTTTCCGAAACCTGCTTAAAGATTTCTTTAATGTATTGTTCATTTAGTGTGTTTGCATCTTGTTCAAATGATTTATTATTAACTGTTGTTGAGTTTTGAGTTAATTTATCATTTGTTAAGTTGGCAATAAGAGGATACTCGTAAAGATCCGTCATTTCATTCAAAATAAGGGGAAAGATGACATCGATTACATTTTGATAGTCCTCAGCGTGAGGCCTTCGGATGACTCGCAGGACCGGAATTCAAAGATTCCCGACTCAACCGAATGCACAACAGGTGTTTGACACAACCGGGTTGAGAAGGACGAGGTACCAATCCAAGCTCCGCTATCATTTGCCGTCGGCCGGGCTATCGGCCCCGAGAACGTCTCCCAATTCTTCAATGGAATTTCTCGTCTTAGTTACCAAAGTGCGGGGATCAAAAGGATTTTCACCACCGTCTCCAATTACGGCAACTATCTCATCATCTCGAGCCGAAGTCGATCAAATCTGGGATATGTGCTTCTTCATCAAACAACCGTAGCAAGCCCCACTCATCGTCTTCACTACCGGCAGCCTTCTATCTCGTCGATCTTCTAAGAGCTAACTCGAAGGCGGAGAAATCCATTACCCCGGATGCCGACTCTTTGACGCCGTATGAGTTCCCTTTGAAGACATACTTGTTCCGAAAGGTAGTGGTAGCCCTGTGAATGTCTCGGCGAGTCAAGGAACATTCTTCGAACAGGATTGGCCGGCTTTCCCCTCATTTTCTCAAGATTCTCCGTAAGGGTTTTCTCGCAAGGAGATCCGGTGATCACTTTTATCGTATTGTGTCTCGCCTTTTGTAAAATAATGGGTCGTGGATAAACCGTAGGGATGAAGTGGACCCCTTTATCTTTTCTCGCCATTCGGTTTGTACCCCAAGCCGTATCTGGTATTCTGTTCCTTTATATCGATGATGGTATTGCGACCAAATCTTCTACCCAATCCAAGTCCCTAAGATAACCCATTTTTCTCATCATTCTCATGGCAGAGGGATTTTATCGGAAGTAGTAGTGAGGTCGGTGCAACACACTTGTGCTTTGGAAGGAGCTACGAGAGAATCCTGTCAATGCCAACCCTTCGTCATCATGTTTGATTTCCAATATCGGGATGTCTCCGTCTTTGGTTCCTTCTACCGTGACACTCGTCTCCATAAATGGTGGTGATAGTACCATCATTTGATCAAATTTGACGCACCGGTGCAAAGTAGAGGCTACCCCATTTATCCGATGGATCCAGTGGTCGTCCCAGAGAGCAAGAAAGGAAATCGGAATATCAATCACTTGAAAATCAACGTCCATGACCTTTTTCCAAACCATAGCTTCGAGAGTAGCAATCCCCAAACCGATCGTGCCGTGGAGTCATAAGCCTTAATAGTCTCGACTAGAAGGCTTCAACTCTGTCGGTTTCGTGTCCAATAAGTCTATCATCTTGGGCCGGGCAAGACATTCATTGCCGACCCTCCATCGACTAATACCCGTGGCAATCGACGCTCTTCTAACTGGACTGTGATGTAAAGAGGTTCGTTATGACTAGCCCCATACTTTGGCGGTGTCCAAGTCGGTGAAGGTAATGATGTTTCCGTAGTGGATACTTCCAATCATTTGGACGACCTCATCCGGGGTGACATCTATGGGTACCATGGTCTTGGCCAAACTTTCTTCCAGCTTCGGCTTATGAGGGTACGAAGAGGTTAACGGGGACCACAAGGAGATATTGGCTTGGGTACACTTCAACCGAGTCAACACTGGATCCTCTTTGTCGTAGTCCGGCTTTTCTACTTCCGACTTATAAGGCCTCTTATCTCGTCTTTGGCTCCGAGATGGCATTCTTTTTGTCACCCTTAGTGCTCAATACTCATCCGTCTGCATCGAGTCATCACATAAACATTAGATTTTCCCGAGTCATTATTCCTACCGGAGGATTCTGTTAGCTCTTTCAAAGTCGAGGCGGGCTCTTGCCGGCGTATGGCCAATTCTGCCGATTAATCCGATTAATGGCACTACCGGAGGCGTAGGCCGCTTCTCGAATCGATCCCAAGTTAACGGCTTTCGACCTTCTCGTGGTTCGACTCTCGATTGGCTTAGCGGTGGGCTGGTTTCGGCTTTACCTTCTCCGTTTAGAGCCTTCACAGCCTCATTCAAACTTTTCAAAGTCAACATGCAACAGAGTTATCACTTTCGGGGTTTGGAGCACGGCAACCGGCTTTCTCATCCGGGTCCAACAATTTTTTCAACCGAGTGGGATCACATTCCTCATCACCGTCAAGCATGTCCCTTCTTTCTCTAGGGGTCGGCCTTCGATGGCATCTTTGACATTGGCTAAACATTTTCTCGAAGTGAGAAATTCCATCATCAATAAGGATTTCTGCGGGGTCAAACCTCATGGCGGGTTTCGCTCTTCACCGTCGGGAAGGTTTTAGGGCTTTTTGGCTTCGGGCTAACCACTCTTCTACTGTTCCTTCCGGCACTTCGACCGTGTCTTCATCAGTATCACTGTAGTAACTCTCGCGGGAACTTTCGTCTTGACTCTGATGACCAATGAGGGCAAAAGCAGGTCGGGATACTTGACGCCATAAAAGAGGTATCTTGGACTCCTCCTTTGACTTGGGAATTACCAAGAAAACATCGTTGTCGTCACAGGACATAAAGGGGCTGGGGTCGCCTCGAGACTTAAGACTCTTTCCAGGCATCCATACATTCTTCTTCGGACAAGGTCTCGTGGAGTGACTACTAACACCGTAACAGAGTCTGCTCTCCCTGATGAGAGTTTGGCTTCCGCGATGCTTACGTTTTCCAGATCGGTGGGTGGAGCCCATTTTCCTCTTTCATCTAGGGCTTCAATTAAATCCCTCCATTCACCGACCAAGTCTTTGTAAGGAGTATTGAACTCTAGGATGTAGGACTCATATACTGCCTCATCTAAGCTAGCATCTTTTTCCTTTTCGAGCCTTCACACAGCCGCAAATACACTTTGAAGTGATTTCATCTCCTATTCCGGGTCGGTGGTTTTCTACCTCATCTTGCCCTTTGGGTTTCACTTCGCCGACTCCAAGTCCATTCCTTCTACGGAACTGTCATCATCACCGTAAATCCGTCCATTCCTATTCTCGTTCCCGATCGATTCTTCACTACCACTGTCCGAGAGATAGGCAAATTCACGCGTTGACGAAATTAGAGAGGTCGGGTTGGTACTGGATTCCAAAGTAAAGGGATTTGGATTAGGCCGAAAGGAGGGAAAGAGTCCCACGGGGATGCAAAGGTGTGAGGGTGTCGGGACCCCGACGGCTCGGGATGTTGGGGAAGACCGAAAAGGGACAGTCTTTGGCAAAGGATTAGGAGGGGATGGGCTATAGGCTAGCTATGCTTCCCTAGTCATCTGGTTACCCAAACCAGTCTTGTTCTCTGTCGAATCGGACATTCGACTCTCCGGGTCGACCAAACCGAGGATTCTCGCGAACCTGTTCGAGAATTCCCGCGCTAACAAGTCGCCGACCCGGTGTTCTCACCCACTTCTTTCTCGCTGCGGGAAAGGGATAGGAATGGTTTAGACTCGGGGTAGGTGTTTAGGCTGAAGGCTCAGGCAATATGCAAATTAGAAGCTTCCAGTTTACTTAAAAGTTGTCTTTTATTAATATCTATTTGGTTGGAAAAGGGGTTTGCCCTTCTTTTTCGTAACTACTCTAGATCCTAGATCGGTGGGTTCCGTCACTACGTCTATAAGCCCCTCGTATTCCACCCGTATTTCGACCTCCCGGGGTGGACGGCCCGGGCGAGGGTCCTCTAGGGCACGCGGATCCCACCGACCGAGAGTAAAGAACTCTCCTAACGGGTCTAGCGGGTCATAGGAACTTTCAACGCACGAGCGATGCGGATTATAGTCAAGGCAATACCGGGAAAGTCTCGTCTTTCTGCCTTGATAGAATTTTGGCAGAATTTCGCTTGAGCGAATGACGTTTTGACTTTCGGTAATGTCCGAGAATATAATAGGCATGGGTCGGGCGGCAAAAGCCGGATGACACAGTGTCACATTGAACTTCGTTGCATACGTCGGGCGTGAGTTAGAATCGAAGTCAATGTCGGGTCAAGATCTTGCCAATTTTTCCTTGTCGGAATTTTAGCAGAGCTTCGCTTGAGCGAAAGATCTTTTGATTTGTTGGCAAAGACTCGGTCTTGACTCTTACGCATTCCGTGCAGGTCAAGGTCAATAGTCAATGTCGGAGTTGAGATCTCGCCAATTTTTCCTTGTCGGAATTTTGGCAGAGTTCTTCTTCCGTTATGAACTAAGGCTTGACCTTTACGAGGGTATGCAACTGGGCTATATGACACGGACTAGACCAAAAACCAACCAAAAAGTCACGGTTTTTTGAAACGTGTGACACGGACTGTGCATTGGTCGACACTGGCTGCCATGGGGAGGTTGGGATGATTCCGTGCGTGCCCGGGAGCATCGTAAGGCTGTCCGTGACTGCAGCTGGAACCACCCTCGGGTTTGAAGGACGTGCGTGCAAAAGTGTACAGGATATATCAGGTGCGCGTAGTGTGCGGTCTCCTAAAAATGTTCCTTTTTGAGTTAAAACAGAGATTTTCAGAAATGTGTTTTAAAGGAATGATTTTCGGGATGGGGAGAATGCAACACATAAGCACGTAAATTTTCTGGGAGCCCCAGTCAGTCATGGAGCTGAGTAGCCCCAAGCTGCTAGGACTGCCAGATTAACCATGATTTTTCCTGGTGGAATTGCCACTGAGGTCGCCCGGTCAAAATCTAATGAGGATTGAGCCGTACGACTGCATGGATCAATTTTCCAGGTTCCACTCCTTTTGCTATTTTTCGGGTTGTTTCCCGTTCAAAGTATGCACAGATTCCAAGATGCAAATGATGCAATGCATGGTAAAGAAAGCAAGCATGATTAATGAAATCGGCGACGGGAGTCTAACCCGCTCAAAGGGAAAAGCTTTCTTTCTATTTTTTTCGAAAAAGTGATACCGGTACGTGGGATTGTTAAACCACCGGTTATCCCAACTCCCACATCAGAGAGTGTACAGGAAAGGCAAGTGGTTTCCACCTATATACCGAGTATCGATTTTTTTGTTTTGAAAATAAAAGCTTTTCTCCTTTGGGATGTCCCCAGCGGAGTCGCCAAACTGTGAATGTGTGCCCAAATTTTTGTTGGATTCACGCGAGTTTGAAGACATCCGGTTTAATTTGAAAAACGGAGTCGCCACGCCATTTTGATTACCTCAAAACTTTGAAAAAAAGGTTTTATGGGTTCGGAGGTTAAGTTACCCCTTGGGAAGAACGGATCGTCGTTCACCCAAGGTGCCTTGCCGGAGCAAGTCTCCCATGATTTCATTAATCGTGCTTGCTTGCGTGCTTTCTTGTGTGCATGTGTTTGAAAATAAGGAGGGAATGTCCCAAGTCGTCTTCCGGACGTACAAACCATTTGTTGGTTGTCGCTCGGGATTTCTTGGATTTTATGTATTCGGGATTATGATCCCGCCCTCATCTTGGACTTGTGATCATCGCATTTTTTAGACCTTGGGACTTGCGTGATCGAGAGAATGACTCTCTTTGTAGTCAAAGATGAGGTTCTTTAGAAAAGGAGGGTCCTTAGCCTATCAATCCTACACTTTAAGATGGTCGAGCTCGTATAGATGCTTCATACTCATCTTAAGTGATGATCGGAGATATAGGGTTCGAAGGTGTCCCTTTCTAAAGAGATTATGAAACCTTTATGGAAGGAACGATGTAAAGATAGGATCTTTTACACCGGTCCGTTCCTAGGTTGCTAATGGGGGAATGGGGGAAATGTATGTAAAAATGACACTTTAATGAAAAGATGACATTTTTGGGTTGCAAATGATGCACTTGATTCAAAGAAATGATCTTTATTGCAAATGATGCATAAAGATATGATTTTTATGCAAATGATGCATTTTTATGAAGAACTTGGCATTCATTATGCAAATGATGCATAAAGATTGCATTTTGAAAAAAAAGCATATGATGCTAATTTATGGTAAAGACATGATCTTTAAAGCAAATGATGCTTGGAAAAGGGATTTTGAATGCAAAGGATGCATTTTGATTGAAAAGATTTGATTTTTATATGCAAAGGATGCATAAAGATGACATTTTTATTGGAAAATGGGGGTTTTAGGTGCAAAGGATGCACCTTTATGGAGAAAGACTACATTTTTATGACAAATGATGTCTAATGCATGCAAAAGGGGAAGGGGGAATATAAAGATGTGATCTTTAATCTATCAAGTCCCAAGCAATATAAAGACAATGCAATGAGCAATTTATAAAGCAATTAGGATGCGAGGTTAGGGCGTGCGAGGTTACCAATGGCTTCCTTCTTCTTTGGATGGAGCTAGGAGGAGAGGTTGATCTTGGATCTTCAAGGAGGAGGGAGGGAGCTTCTTGGCCTTCTTCTTCACCTTCTTGGATCTTCAACAGCCTCTTGGGAGTATTATGATTTTTGTGGGTTGATTTTGTTGTGTCAATTGTGTGTTGAAATGGGTAGAGGAGGGCTCTATTTATAGGCAGTCTGGAAATCGCCAATGAGGCCGTGCGGCTAGGGACCTCCAGCTAATGCAGCCGTGCGACATTATCCATTGTGACTCAGCATTTCTAGAACCATGCAAGGTGGCAAATTCTAGAAGGTTCTTCCTAATTAAGAAAAACTTGTTTCTTAATTAGGAAGGCTCCTCTTCAGCCTTTAATTAATTTAGGACTGTTCCGGAATATTTCCGGAACACTAGGAAGGTCCGGGGAATTACCGGAAAACTTACCGAAATTGCCGGGAAATTTAACCGGAAGGCATGAGCCAGATTTGGGTACTTACACTTCCCCAAATGCATTTCAGCTCTGAGAGAGGTCCTGGAAACCGGCATGATACCTGATGCTCCTCCCACACAGAGTGCTATAATCATCTCTAGCACTGAGTATTACAGAAAGGAACTAGAGTGGCTGCACTATACCGGAGATGAAAATGAAAAGTCAACGAGCCCTGAGAATAGCAATTCCTGCTGTATGATAACTATGGGCAAGGCAGGCTATGACTATGAGGGCGAATCGGAGGATGCCCTAGCTCTGTGGGCCATCCAGGGGACAGTGACACAACCCTAGGTTCAAAAGCCTGTAACTTGGGAAGCAGATCTAAAGGCTGCCCAGGAAGGAACCAGTACAGCTCAAGCTTAGCCCCTCACCATTGCTAGACTCCGCCAGAACCAGTGGCCGGTAGCCAAAAAAGCTCCTCCATTGACTATGGCAGCACTGAAGAAATCTAGTCAAGAAGCAATAGATAAGGGGGTTAACCTATTGACCCGATCCGGGCAAATCTACCAAGGGAATCCCAAAGCAGGCAAAAAGGCCGCAGATCAAGTACCTGGGGAGAACCGCAACCCCTACGCCAAGAGTCGAAGCTCCTGACCTCGAAAAGGAGGATTCCGTGCTCACCCAGTTGAAACAAACACAGGCCAACATCTCTCTATGGTCCCTACTCACCTCATCTTATCCCCACAAGCTAAAGCTGGAAGAAAGCCTGGCCCGCACTTTGGTCCCTATTGATGCTACTCCCGATGACGTGGTGCAATTGATTGGGAGCATCCACTACGGGAACATAATCACTTTCACGGACCTTGATCTCCCTCAGTTCGGGGCCGATCATAACGAGCCTCTCTTCATCGCAGTCCAGTTGGATGAACGACGCCTCCCTCGGGTTTTGGTCGATAATGGGTTCGGAATGAATATCCTCCCGGCAAAGATCATGAGTCTGCTCGACATCAAGCCCTCAGATCTAAAGCCTTCCTCCCTCGTAGTCAAAGCTTATGACTCAACATCTTGTGCGGTACTTGGAGTTGCTACTTTGGACCTCTAGTTTGGCAAGAAAATGATACCCGTGGAATTCCAGGTTATCGATATCCCGATTACCTTTAATGCCCTGCTGGGAAGACCTTGGCTGCATCAAGTTAAGGGGGTTGCTTCGAGCCTCCATCAGTGTGTGAAGTTCATCTCGGATGGGGATTTGACAACCATTTATGGAGACCTAGTCACTTTGGAGGGTACGGATACGGGTGGAATACCTATTCTGGAAATCAAACATGATGAAGATGGCCTCATGCTAACAGGCTTCACGGTCGAGCCTCCCAAAGCCCAAGTTTGTAACGTAGATCTAACGATCACTCGGAACAAGATCCCTCCAGTCTTGAAGATGATGAGAAGGATGAGCTACCTGCCTGGTCTCGGTTTGGGCAAGCATCAGCAAATAACTCACAAAGTTATTGAGTTGAAGGAACAGAAAACTCACCACGGCCTGGGATATGAGGCCACCTCGGTGGACACTGCGAAAGAGAAGGAAATTGCCCGGAAAAGGGGAGAAGCTGTCACAAGAAGGGTCCCGATCAACGGCCCTAAATCTCTCCCTTTCAGTCCTTATTTGGATGACTACTTCGTAAAAGGTCCTACGCAGCGGGGTAGCGCCCCAGTCAAAGAACCTACTCCGGCAGAGGGATGGATGAAGTTACAGCATGACCTTAACAAGCTCAGAGGAACCAAGGCAAATCCGGTCCGTAGAATGTTTTTGGATCTACCCAAGATACCTGGGGCTACCACTACCATGGAAAGCAAGTACACTTTCAAAGGCGTGCCAAGCCTAGTAGAGCAGTTCGAGAAGCTTGCCACTGTGGTCCCGACTGCCTAAGAAGGCCCAAAGCCTGAGTTTGAGCTGACAATGCCGAAAGCCAAAGCTACAGAATTCCCTTCAGACGATTGGGACGGCCCTGTTATGCAACAGTTATTCGGGGAAGAGGTCCAGGTGCCAGATCTGATCGACTTTGGTTCAGTCAAAGAGATGGTAGCAATGATTGAGGAAGGAGGACAGAAACAGTGCAATTCCCAAGTCATGAGGCCCCTGACAGCAATGCCACTAAAGAATTGGGAAACTCTCTCGGGTCCGGCCGCAACCAAGGAGGAAATGATCACCAAGCTTGGATTGGTCCCCCGTCCCCTTGTGTCAACCTATGTAAAGTCCTCTGAGTCTCTCATTGTCGAGTTCGAGTCTCTAGAGTCGCCCGATGTGTTGGGATAGAGAACCAACCGGGTTAGATTACAAGCAAAAGGGGTGAATTTTGTCTGGGGATTCTGTTGGCTTGGGCGACCGCCCAGGCTGTGTTGGGCGACCGCCCATGAAGGCAGTAGGTACGTTGTTTGTTGGTTCCTGCTGTGGGCGACCGCGCATATGGAGGAGGGCGACCGCTCAGTTGTACAGAAACATTGGCTCGGGGAATACTTGGCTTGGGCGACCGCCCATGGGACCTTGGGCGACCGCCCATGTGTCGGGAGGAAGTAAATCTGGACTCTGATTCTGACGTATTTTCGGGATTCCTTTGTAATCTAGGACTTGGTTTGATGCCCTAGTATATATTTAAGTAGTATTCCGCCCCCCAACTTATTGTAACATATATTTCTACATACATAGTGCAAGATCCTGGCTTGGTAGTGCCCCCAGACGTAGCCAATCAATTTGGTGAACTGGGTTAACAATTTCTTGTGTTCTTTTCTGTGTTCTTTGATTTCTTGTGCTTGGTTTGTGTGCGATTATTATTCTTGTAGGTTTGCTTGGGTGTGGAGGGCAATAATCACAACAACTGGTATCAAAGCTTTTTGGTTTCAAGATCAAGGGAGTTGTTCCAAGCAATCAAGAATGGGCAAGGACAAACAGGCGGTTGAGAAATTCGATGGGTCTGACTACGGATATTGGAGGATGCAGATTGAGGATCTCTTGTACAACAAGGATCTCTACAAGCCTCTGAAGGGTGTCAAACCGGAAGATGTAAGTCAGGAGGAATGGGAACTCATGGATCGGAAAGCCCTAGGGGTGGTTAGATCTACTTTGTCAAAGTGGATTGCGAAGACTACCAGGAAGGCGACAACCACCAAGGAGCTATTGGATTATCTTACTGAGAGATTTGAAACTCCGTCTGCTGCAAATAAGGTTGATTTGATACGTAAGATGGGTAGTCTCAAGATGCAAGAGGGAGGATCCTTGGCTAAGCACATCGATGAATTTATGGATGTCATAGATTCATTGACAGCGGTGGAGATCAAGTTCGATGATGAGGTTCATGCATGCTTGTTGCTAGCTTCTTTACCGGCAAGTTGGAGCGGAACGGTGACTGCAATCAACGCTTCAGCAGGTAAGAAAAAATTGAAATATGATGATGTTAAAGACTTTCTTTTAGGTGAGGAAAATCGCATGAAGAAGTTGGGGACATCAAGTACTTCGGGAGCGGCTTTAGCTACTACTAGTAGGGGGAAGCCGGTACTAGCAAACAAGGGAGGACCGAATCAAGGGAGAATGCGGTGAGTGGTAAGGGCAAAGCTGATGAGACCAAGGACAAACCGAAGGTTGCGAAGGGATCTGTTCAGTGCTATTATTGTAAGGAATTGGGACACTTCAAGAGGGATTGTCCAAATCGTAAGGGCAATCAGGTGAATGTGGCAGTCGAGGGTGATGATGTACTGGTTCTAAGTGTTAGTAGTGCACTAGAATCATGGGTGCTGGATTCAGGGGCATCATTCCACTCTTGCGGGCACAAGGAAGAGATGGAAAACTACACTTCCGGTGATTTCGGGAAGGTCTATCTGGCGGATGGCGAGCCTTTGGAAATCAAGGGGAAGGGGGATGTCAGAATAGGAGCATCAGACGGGAAGGTCTTACATCTGAACGGGGTCAGACACATTCCGGGTTTGAAAAGAACTTACTTTCGGTTGGGCGGTTGGACGACAAAGGTTACAAGGTGACATTCGAGCTGCAGAAGCTGGTTATTACCAAGGAGGATTGTGAGATCGCTCGGGGTAATAAGGAGGGACTTTGTATTTGGCGAATAACACCAAGGACAAGATCGCGGTGGCGGCGAAGGGTGATACTGAGATTTGTGGCACCGTCGATTGGGTCACATGAGTGAGACGAGGATGAAGGTGCTTTGTTCAAAGGACTACTACCGGGTTTGAAGATACTTAACGTGGGGATCTGCGAGGATTGTATGTTTGGCAAACAAGGGAGAAATAATTTCTCGAGGACAGGTAGGGTTTGAGGGAAGCAAAGTTGGAATTGGTTCACACGGATTTGTGGGGGCCATCTCCGGTTACATCTCTGGGAGGTGCGTCATATTACATGACTTTCATTGATGATTCTACAAGGAAGGTTTGGGTCTATTTCTTGAAGGGGAAAGATGAGGATTTCGAGGTGTTCAAGAAGTGGAGGGCCTTGGTGGAGAATCAGACAGGACTTAAGCTTAAGTGCTTGAGATCAGACAATGGTGGGGAGTATGAGCTTGGTGAGTTTAGGGAATATTGTGCTGCGAATGGTATTCGTATGGGGAAGACTCCAAAGAAGACTCCACAACTCAACGGGGTAGCAGAGAGGATGAACAGAACATTGAACGAGCGGGCTAGAAGTATGAGATTGAAGTGTGGACTTCCGAAGACGTTCTTGGCATATGCAGTTGACACAGCAGCTTTCTTGATCAATCGGGGACCATCGGTTCCATTGGGGAACGGAATTCCAGAGGAAGCGTGGAGTGGCAAGCAGGTAAATCTGTCCTTTCTTCGCATATTTGGCTGCGTTTCTTATGTTCATGTTGATTCTGCTGAGAGAACTAAATTAGATGCTAAATCTGTTAAGTGTACATTTATTGGGTATGGCGGGGATGACTTCGGGTACAAGTTTTGGGATGACCAAAATCATAGAGTTATTCATAGTCGAGATGTGGTATTCAATGAACAGGTTTTGTACAAGGACAGAAAGGGGGCATCTGATGACACTAGTTTGGAACCGGATATTGTAGAGGTGGATATTCCTAACTCGGGTGGGAGCAGAACGGTTCATGATGACCATGGTCAGGAGGTCACTGAAGATGAACCACGTACTCCGGAACCGGATATTCCGGCTGCGTAGATCCGGCGGGTTGCGTGGATCGCCCGACAGTATACTCCATCCAATTATTATTTGCTATTGACGAGATAATGGGGAACCGGAATGTTATGCGGAGGCATTCGTAGTGCACTTTGTAACAAGTGGAAAGTGTGATGGATGATGAGATGGACTCATTGAAGGCCAACAAAACGTGGGAGTTGACTAAACTACCTAAGGGGAAGAAGGCACTGCATAATAAGTGGGTTTACAGGATCAAGGAGGAAGCAGACGGTAGCAAGCGTTACAAGGCAAGACCCAGTTGTAAAAGGGTTTCTGAAAAGTACGGAATTGACTACACCGAAGTATTCACTCCGGTTGTGAAGATGACCACTATCGAATGGTTCCTGGGGATAGTAGTGGCGGACAACTTGTTGCTTTAACGAGATGGATGTGAAGACAAACTTTTCTTCATGGGGACTTGGAGGAAGAGATCTACATGGTACGGCCAGAGGGTTACTTGTCTAAGGGTAGCGGGGAGCTAGTTTGCGAGATTGACTAAGAGCTTGTATGGCCTTAAACAAGCTCCTAGGCGATGGTACAGAAATTTGATGGATTCATGCACGACATTGATTTTATCGAATGTGAGGCGGATCATTGTTGCTACTTCAAGAACACGGACAATGGGTATATTATCTTCTTTGTTATATGTGGACGACATGTTGATAGCGGGCTCTAGCAGTAGAGAGGTAAACAGGTTGAAGACTCAGTTGTCAGAACGGTTCGAGATGAAGGATTTGGGAGAGGCAAGGAAAATCTTGGGCATGCGGATTGATCGGGATAGGGAGTCGGGCAAGTTGGTTCTTTCACAAGCGAAATATGTTGAGAAGGTCTTGGCAAGGTTTTGTATGGAAGAGGCGAAGCCAACAGGATGCCATTGGGTTTGCATTTCAAGCTATCCGAGAGAGACTCGCCTAGGAACAAGGAAGAGCGTGACAAGATGGAGAGAACTCCATATGCTTCAGTGTGGGGAGTCTCATGTATGCAATGGTGTGTACAAGGCCGGACATTGCACATGCGGTGGGAGTAGTCGGCCGGTTCATGGGCAATCCAGAAAGCAAACATTGGGAAGCGGTTAAGTGGATCCTACGTTACTTGAAGGGTAATGCTATTTGGTAAGGCTCTATGTTTTTCAAGCAAGGAAGTGGTGTTAGCGGGTTATGTTGATGCGGACTTGGCATCACGTGATCTTGATAAGAGGAGAAGTACTACGGGTTATGTGTTTACATTGGGTGGTACAAAGAATCTCCTGGGCTTCTAAGTTACAAAAGATCGTGGCTCGATCGGCTGCGAAGCGAGAATATGTGGCGATGACGAAGCAAGTAAAGAGATGGTTTGGCTGGAAGAACTTCTTGGGTGAACTTGGGAAGACGCGAAGTGGTAATATTCTCTACGGTGACGGTCGAGTGCAATTCACTTGGCAAAGAATCCGGCGTTTCATTCGAGGACGAAGCACATTGAAACGAGGTTTCACTACATCGTGCATCTCTTGGAGGAGAAGACTTTGTGGCTTGAGAAGATATTGGGATCGGAAAATCCGGCTGACATGTTGACAAAGGTTGTGAACCTTGAGAAATTGAAGCTGTGCAAAGCTTCAATTGGGCTTGAAGAGTAAGAGAGGAGGATGGCACTACCATGATCGAGGTGAGCACTAGGAGGACACCAAGGGTGAGTTGAAGACGGATACGGGGCTTATTTGTATGGTTGATCTCTAGGTGGGAGATTGTTGGGATAGAGAACCAACCGGGTTAGATTACAAGCAAAAGGGGTGAATTTCGTCTGGGGCTTCTGTTGGCTTGGGCGACCGCCTGTGTGTTGCGACCGCCCATGAAGGCAGTAGGTACGTTGTTTGTTGGTTCCTGCTGTGGGCGACCGCGCATATGGAGGAGGGCGACCGCTCAGTTGTACAGAAACATTGGCTCGGGGAATACTTGGCTTGGGCGACCGCCCATGGGACCTTGGGCGACCGCCCATGTGTCGGGAGGAAGTAAATCTGGACTCTGATTCTGACGTATTTTCGGGATTCCTTTGTAATCTAGCACTTGGTTTGATGCCCTAGTATATATTTAAGTAGTATTCCGCCCCCCAACTTATTGTAACATATATTTCTACATACATAGTGCAAGATCCTGGCTTGGTAGTGCCCCCAGACGTAGCCAATCAATTTGGTGAACTGGGTTGCCCCCCAACTTATTGTAACATATATTTCTACATACATAGTGCAAGATCCTGGCTTGGTAGTGCCCCCAGTCGTAGCCAATCAATTTGGTGAACTGGGTTAACAATTTCTTGTGTTCTTTTCTGTGTTCTTTGATTTCTTGTGCTTGGTTTGTGTGCGATTATTATTCTTGTAGGTTTGCTTGGGTGTGGAGGGCAATATTCACAACACGATGGCCCTGCGCCTGAAGACTACGAAGTTGTAGCCAATGCTGTATTCCCCTTTGTTCTTAATGAAATGATGGACCTTTCTGAGTATCCCCTGATTGCCACTCTAACTAATGATAAATTAACTAATTACCTAAAAACAGTTAATAATGATTCATTAGATAAAGAAGCAGACACATTAAATGAACAATATATTAAAGAAATCTTTAAGCAGGTTGTTCGGAAAGAGGAAAATCGAGCCCAAGCTGCCGAAGAGATTTTGACATGTGTGAATTTGGGAACAGCGGAAGAGCCTAAAGAGACGCAGATTGGTAGTTTCTTCGAAGGAATTGAAAAGGATGCTCTGATTGAGCTGCTAAGAAAATTTGCAAATGTGTTTGCATGGTCCTATAAGGACATGCCAGGCCTCGACCCTTCCATAGTTGAACACCGGATACCGCTCGACCCGGAAGTTAAGCCTGTAAAACAGAAGCTGAGAAGAATTAAGCCCGAATGGTCTCTACAAGTGAAAGAGGAGATAGAAAAGATGCTCAGAGCAGGGTTCATCAGGGTCATTGAATATCCGACATGGCTTTCCAACATAGTAATGGTGACCAAGGCCAACGGGAAGATCCGATGCTGCGTAGACTTCAGAGATCTGAACAAGGCTAGTCCAAAAGACGATTTCCCCCTACCAAACATTGACATGCTGGTGGATACCACGGCCAATTATGAGGTTAAATCATTCGTTGACGGTTTTGCCGGCTACAACCAAATCAAAATGGCAGAGGAAGACCAAGCCAAGACAGCCTTCACGACCCCTTGGGGCACGTACTGCTACACGGTTATGCCATTCGGACTAAAGAACGCCGGGGCTACTTACCAGATGGCAGCCACAGCTTTGTTCCATGACATGATCCACAAAGAAATTGAGGTCTATGTGGACGATATGATAATACACTCCAAAGGATCCGATGGCCAGCACTTTGTTGATCTGAGAAAATTCTTCGGCCGCCTCCGAAACCACAGTATGAGACTGAATCCAGCCAAATGCACCTTTGGTGTAAGACGAGGCAAGGTGCTAGGATATATGGTGTTAGAACGGGGAATTGAAGTAGACCCCCAGAAAATCAAGGCCATAGTCGAAATGAAACCACCCCGGACGCTGACAGAAGTAAAATCCTTCATGGGAAGACTGCAATACATAAGTCGCTTTATAAATCAGCTAACCTCAATCTGCGAGCCAATCTTCAAGTTGATGAAGAAAAGTGCCTACACAGAATGGACTCCAGAATGCCAGCTCGCTTTTGAAAAGATCAAGGCGTACCATGTGAATCCCCCGATTCTTTGCCCACCACATCAGCAAAAGCCACTATTGCTATATCTAACTGTCACGGATACAGCAATTGGGGCTATGTTAGCTCAAGAGAGGAAAGATTCCAAGGTTGAAAATGCCATCTATTTCGTGAGCAGAAAGATTCAAGGGAGCGAACTCAATTACTCTGCTTGTGAGAAGACTTGCGCAGGCCTGGTCTGTGTAGTGGGAAAGTTGAAACACTACAAGCAGTCTCACCCGATACATCAGGTCTCAAAATTGGACCCCATCAAATATTTGTTCGACAAGCCTTCCATCTCCATGAGGTTGGCAAAGTGGTCATTCTTTGTGGCTGAATACGACATCACTTATGTGATAAGAAAATCCGTGAAAGGGTGAGTAATGGCAGAACAGTTGGCCGACTTCCCAAGTAATGAGTCCCGAGGACCTGAGCCCCAATTCCCCGATGACGGAATCTTTGCTCAAGAAAGAGAAAATCGTTGGCAGCTCTTCTTTGACGGGGCATCAAACAAAAATGGAAACGGGATAGGAATGCTCCTGGTCGACCCTGTCGATGAGCATACCCCCATAGCAGTACCAATAATGCTGCTGAATATGAAGCTTGCATAGCCAGGTTGGAGGCCGCTCTCGAAAGAAATATCAAAGAATTGGAAGTGTATGGTGACTCTGCCCTCATCATCAATCGGGTCTCTAACAAATGAAAGACCATGGATCCGGGTCTACAGAAGTATCACAGTTACATGGAGGAGCTAGTGACTCAGTTCAAGGAGATCAGCTTTCATTACTTGCCCAGGGATCGCAACAGATTCGCAGATGCTCTGGCAACACTAGCCTCTCTCGTTGAAATACCTGAAGGAAAGTCTGTCAAACCATTCAGAGTCGGGAGAAGAGAAAACCCCGCTTATTGCTTTGAAATCGAAGTGGAGGCCGAACTGGCCGATGACCCCTGGTATACCCAAATTTACCAGTACTTGAAGAATGGCGAAGCCTCTTTCAAAAATGAAGATGCGGAATATAAAGAAGGAATCAAGGCAAAAAGCCTCTCAGCCTTAAAGCGACTCGCCTCCCACTATGTTCTTTTGGGAAGCATGCTGTACAAAAAGCGTTACCAAGGCCCTCTCCTGCGGTGTATCAGCAAGCAAGAGGCTACCGAACTCATGAAAGAAATACATGGTGGTACCTGCGGCCCCCACATGAATGCTCGGGCTCTAATGCAAATCATACTGAGAATGGGGTACTTTTGGATCTCCATAGAAACTGACTGCATCCAGTTCGTCAGAAGCTGCGACAAATGCCAGCGGTACTCGAACCTCAACCATTTGCCTCCACACGAGCTCTACTGCATGACAATCCCTTGGCCTTTCGTCACTTGGGGAATTGATGTCATAGGCAAAATCACACCATCAGGCAGCAACGGCCACGAATTCGTCCTGGTAGCAGTAGACTATTTCACCAAATTGGTTGAAGCCAAATCCTACAAAGTCCTCAACTCAAAGAAAGTAGCCCTCTTCATCAAAAAGAACATCATATGCAGATACGGGTTGCCGGCCGAAATCATCTCAGATAACGGATCCCACTTTGAAGGGGAATGCGACAGGTTGCTGGCAGAGTTCAGAATAACCCGTCACAAGTCATCTCCCTACAGGCCCCAAACTAACGGAGCCGTCGAAGCAGCAAACAAGACTTTGGAAAACATCATTCGGAAAATGGATGTTCGAGGCAGAGATTGGCCTGACAAGCTTCACCTTGCTCTCTGGGGATACAGAACATCCATCAGAACGGCAACCGGAGAAACACCATTTGCTCTTACCTACGGAATGGAAGCCGTACTCCCAATCGAGCTAGAAATTCCCTCACTCCGCGTGCTATTAGAAAGCCAGATCAACGAGGTCGAATGGCTCCAGAGTCGCCATGATGAATTGGCCCTGCTAGATGAACGCCGATTGAGAGCCATGGAACATATCCGAGCTTACCAAGGAAGAAAGGCCAGAGCCTTCGATAAGAAAGTAAAACATCGGGAGATCAATGAAGGTGACCTCGTTTTGAAAGAGAAGCCCCCAGTCCGCATTAACCCGCTTAGCAAATGGGAGCCTGTCTGGGTCGGACCATATGTCGTTCAGAAAATCTTCTTCGGAGGAGCCATGCAACTTGCAGACCTCGACGGAAATCCTTTTGTACACCCAGTAAATGGCGACAAGCTGCGCAGATACTACGCGTGAAATACCGAGTCATCTCAAAAAAAATAATAAAAAAATAATAAAAAAAAAGTGCTAAAAGAGTAATACCCAACTAGGTTGAAAACCCGAAAGGGCGGCCTAGGTAAAAGACAGGGTTACACAAAAAAAAAACAAAACAAAAAACAAAACAAAAAAAATATATATAAAAAAAAACAACAAAAAAAAGTGCTAAAAGAGTAATACCCAACTAGGTTGAAAACCTGAAAGGGCGGCCTAGGTAAAAGACAGGGTTGCACCAAAAAAAAAAACAATTAACCGAGTCGAACTACGGAGACCTGAGCCCTTTGGTCCAAGGGAAACGTAGGCAGCCGGAAACGGTTCGGTCTAAAACACAAATAAAAATCATACTTTGTCGTCAACACATTGATCAAGCCATGAAGGTGTTTCGAAAAACTCTGAAGCAATTCACATATTCATTACAGTTAAAAAACTTTTTGATGAGTCTAAGCTCGGTTCATTCCTACGACTTACAACTTGCTAAAAGAAACTAAAATACATAACAAACTAATGTGCCTGCTACGACAAGAAAGGGATACTCAGAAACCTCAAGGTCACTCCAAGCCACTCGTACTGGCTTCTCCCCTCTTCTTTCCTCCTCTTCGGGTCTTCTTCCTCTGCACAGGAAAAATGTCAGTCTTCCTCCTACCGAGCTCTGGTGTAGGGACAGGATCTATCAAACCAGCGTCTGTCAGGGCCTTAGTAGCCCTAGCCTCATCTCTCATCTCCTGTAACCGAGCCGGCAACATAGGAATCCTTCCCTCCTATCTCTTGACATAAGTCTCGTAGTCAGTCACGACATCACCGCTCCTATCATGAGGATTGTCTCTCGCCTCAGCCCTCCTCCTCTCCGAAACCGTCATGTCTTCCACACCAACAATGGCCTCACGCCGTCTCAAAATAGCCATCTGAGTCTCCCCCAAATGCCTCTCGCACCAATCCAAGTACCAAGTGGTCAGAAACACGTGCCCTGGACGCTTGAGGATAACCCTAGGAGGAAAGACGTCATACCTCCATGCTCGGGAAAGGAATGGAAACACTGAAGGATCATCCATCGAAGCACAAACCACCACCCTGGTGGCTATGTCCTCAAAGTCCTCCAAAGGAGCCTGCTCCAAGCCAAACTATCTTCGGACCAGAGCCGGAATATAAAAACTGGAGTGAGAAAGCCCCGGAAGCATAACCACATGAGACCCATCCTGAAGCACTCTCCGAGTCTCTACCTGCCAATGAGGCACCAACCATCTAATATCCTCAGTACTGCGACAAGCCATCCAATACTCCCATGAGCCCTGATCATCAAGATCCACAGTAACCCCTCTCCTGGCAAAAGTCCAAGGTTTGACCGCATCAGAAGTTTCGCGAAGAACCCCCAGGCGCTCCATCAGCCACAGAGTCAAAAGAAACGGGCTGCCCCCGTGCATATACCGCCTCCCGGTAGCTAACCTGTCAAGAGCATGAAGGGTCTCTCCCAGGATCAAGGGCACAACATCTCGGCCCAAACGACAGTGAACAACTACATCCAGCAAAGCCCGATGACAAATCCCAAAGGAGTAAACCATAAACAAGGTCCCAAACATGCAGAGTGCAAAAGCATCCCAATAGGCATCATCAATCAAGCCTAAACCCCTAAATCTATCAGGAAGACCAGAAATGTCAAAATGATCGGGACCACGGATCATACCTTGTGCTTCCTCCGGGGAAAGATGGAGAAGGTTGCACAACCTATCAACAAAGGAAGCTCCTCCGGGCAAAGGAATCGAAATATCTTCCACCTCGGGACCACCAAGCAAAGCTCAAAATTCTTCAACGGTCGGAACCACCTCATTGTAGGAAAAGCAAAAGACATGCCTTCTAGTATCCCAAAATGAAGCGGAGGCCCTCAAGAGATCATAATCCGGAACCAATTCTTTGAGAGACCACAAGCATTTTACCTTGTACCTCTCTTCAAAAAATGATCTTCTCTCGTGCATGATCTCCCGGGACCACTCTTTGAACTTGTTGAAGAAAGAAATTTGGGATTCTTGGGACAATTTTGATGCAGTTTTCTTGAAGTTTTCCATGGCTTTTTCTCTCCTTCTCCCCGAAAATGGCTGTTTGAACAGGTAGTTGGAGTGGGTGTTTGAATTAAAAGTGGGGGAGAACCAGATCCAAAGCAAAAATTAAATTCCAGTGTCAGACTTCAGTCTTATCCGCGCGGACAGGATTGAGCCTCATCCTCATCCGCGCGGACAAGAATGTTACCATCAGAAAAAAATCTGCAGCAATTTTTACTGCTGCACCGCGGAGGAATATTTCATCCCAGCCGCTCGAAACCTGCACAAAACCTGTCCAAAACAGTTCATATACCAAACATTCACACCCTTGCCGCAAAACCGGGCTCATGCAACATCCACATGCATAATAAACAAAAAAAAAGTAGATGACAGTAATCCTAGATCATTACATTCCAAAAAAAAATGTGCATGAAAAATAAATTGTATCTATCTGAAACAACCAAATCACTCATCAGAATCATCGGAAGCTAGCGCCTTCCCTCGGCCCCTCTTACGACTCGTGCCTACATCCTCTGGGCCATGAACATCCCAGGCTCGGGGTCGTCATCCTCGTCTCCAGAAAGAGGCTCGTCTGGGCCAGTGGGTACGCCATGATAGGGCAGGCCGAGATCTGCAAAGAAATCATACCCGAATGTGAACGCATCGGATCCCTGGCCCTGTGAAGATGATCCGCCCTGGTGCCAAACGTGCCCCTGTCCATGTAAATCCCCGAGAATGATATGATCTGGAGACAGCTCCATGCTAGGATCTATGAAAGGAGAAGGGGGAGTGTCTGCGGAATGCTCAGAAGGAATAGGGGAGGGCTCTCGCTCTACCGGAGCTGGCTGTGCTCGTCTCTCCCTACCCCTAGCAGCCCCACGAGTGACCATCCGCTTGATGAACCTTTTGGCCCCGAACACCTGCCGCACCAGCTTCTCGACAACCGTGGCCGGGAACTGCACAGAAATAAAGGCTTTAGAAGTGGTTAAGAAGAAGAAGAGACAGAAGCGATAAAGACACATACCCTCATATCCGGACGAGGCCGGAATGCTCGGGGGACCCTCTCGGGGATAGGAATCTGTACTCTCAATCTCACCCCATCCTGGACGTATGAATAGTCCGCCCTTGGGTACCGTACGACCGGGATCCCCTCCCTCTCAAGCACCTGGGGCGTCCTCAGCCTCTCCAGCACAAACGTTGAATACGGGTCATCCGTCACAAACCTTGAGAAGTGCTGGCCGCCCCGGTAGTAAGCCCAAGTCTCCGAGCCCTCGGTCGGACTCATCATGTCAGCGGGAGGCTCCATCGGTGTCATCAAAGGCGCGCCGTCGCCATGCTGGCGCGTCACCCTCTCCCCCAAGTAATACACATCGCAGGATAACCCCCTCAAGATCCTCCGCTCCACAGTCCATCTCTCCGCGCCCTTCAGCTGCTCCACACCAAAACGGCCCCAGGGGTAGAATCTCATCTTTTCATCTGTCTCCGCTCTCATAAGGGGCCGACACTCCTTGTACTTGAGGGTCGTGCGCCCTTGAGCACCCCTCTTCTCCCGAGCCTGTCTAACCCAGGAAAGCATAGCCGGATAGGCCCCAATATGCTCTGCCGGCTGCCGCCACATCTTAACGTCAAAGAACTCCAGAGCCCACACCTGCGAAAGGAAAAGATTTCATCAGCTAAGTTTGGAAAAAGGAACAGTACGTGCAAAAAAATAAGGAAAAGAAAAGGCAAAAGCTTGTACCTCCAACGGAAACTCAAAGCATGAAAGGGAACTCACAGCCTTCCGGCTGTACCTGTCCAGAGCAAAGTATAGCTCTGTTAACCCGGCCTCCCCCCAGGCCACCTCTCCAGCTCTCTCCACGTCCGTCAGCGTCCTCAGTAAAGCAAACACAGCCGTCCCCTCAGCATGTCCAAACAATGTACTCGAAAAGGCGAACCACAAAAAAAGACCTAGCAATCTGCTCAGCAGCAATCCTCTCATCACCAGCATCATACCTCCCTATGCTCTCCACGATCTTCCCTTGAACCACCGCATACTCCATCCCCATCCCCTTCTTGGGAATGGGGATAAAGCCTAAAAGATCCTGCAACTCCCGGTCACTGTAGCCATCCCGCCACTCAATGCTACATCCCTTAAAGGACAAACCCGTGATCGCAGCATAGTCAGAAGGCGTAACCGTAGCCTCGCCCCAAAAGAAGTGAATGGTGTGGTTCATGTCCCACCAATGCTCCACCAAAGCTAAAGTCAAGCCCTTGCTCTTCGGCAACTTCACCAGCCCCCTCAAGCACTCAACGAACTCGTACAATCCAGTCTCAATGACAATCTGCCTCGGACTCATCATCGCCCCTCTACCCAAGACCGAAAGCTGGTCCCACAGGCTAATCACGGCCTCAACTGATACCCGGGTCTTCAGCTTATTCAGCTGATCCCTCACAAACTGATCACCACCCTGCAAAAAAAAAAGAAGAAGAAGAAGAAGATGTCAATAAGAAGTTGCATACACAAGCACAAAATTTTGAAGAAAATTCGGCAGCATAACAGCATACAATGGACTCAACCCCATTTTTCTCGCACAAAAGAAAAGGTTTTTCAGCAATCACCATTCATCATTCATTCGTGCATAAAGGGACATGTCAATGACAAGGAGTCAACAGAAGCAAAATTTCGTCCCGTCTTTTTTATAGCACACATAAACAATTTTTCACATTCATTCATAAGGAGTCAATAGAAATAAAACTCCGTCCCATTTTTCACGGAAAATCCTATTTTCACGAAAAATGCATGCATGAATAATTTTTTATCATTCATAAAACATCATCTCATTGCAAAAATCCCACATGCAAAAGTCCGTCCCGGATTCGGCAAAATTTTCATCACCTCATATTTCGAAAAAGGCAAATCGCCCATTCTTTTTTTCAAACAAAATGCATACTTGAATTACCCACATATGCAACAAAGCATGCAAATCATCAAAATTCAAAATGGCAAGAACAAGGGTTTTCAAATTTTTCGAAAAAAAAAAAGCCCTATTTCTAACAATGCAATCAACAAGAACAATGAATGGATTCGAGAAATACGGTGCGAAGATCCGGATCAGTGGACCAATGCTGCCACATATCTGGGTAGGATTCCTCCGCAATCGATTGCGAAAGTGAGTAATGCCTCCTCATCCTAACAAGCTCTAGCCTCCTCTCCGCAATCGGACCACGCCCTTGACCTTGAATAGCGGCTTCCCCGTGTTCCATTGCTCGAAAAATTGAAGAAAACAGAAGGTTTTTTGAAGCTTTTGGCCAACAATGGCATCTTTTCACTCTCTCCCTCTCGTCTCCGTCGAACTGAAGTAGGGAAGAAGAATGAAGGCTGCGGCCCTTTTAAAAACCAGTCTGAATTTCACTCCTGTCCGCGCGGACAGGAATGAAGGGATAAAATTCCCATTTTGCCCTTTAAAAAATCAAGACTCTGCAGTTTGATCCCAGACTTAACAGGGATAACCAAAGTTAACCCAAGTTAACCCCCTTTCAAAAGAACTCCCCGGCAGTAAAACGTAAGTCCGATTTCTCCAACGAAAGCTAACGGAATCCCGTTTCTTTCCTCACTTTCATCCCCGGCAGTAAAACGTAAGTCCGATTTCTCCAATGAAAGCTAACGGAATCCCGTTTCTTTCCTCACTTTCATCCCCGGCAGTTAAACGTAAGTCCGATTTTTCCAATGAAAGTTAACGGAATCCCGTTTCTTTCCTCACTTTCATCCCCGACAGTAAAACGTAAGTCCGATTTTTCCAATGAAAGTTAACGGAATCCCGTTTCTTTCCTCACTTTCATCCCCAGCAGTAAAACGTAAGTTCGATTTTTCCAATAAAAGTTAACGGAATCCCGTTTCTTTCCTCACTTTCATCCCCGGCAGTAAAACGTAAGTCCGATTTCTCCAACGAAAGTTAACGGAATCCCATTTCTTTCCTCACTTTCATCCCCGGCAGTAAAACGTAAGTCCGATTTCTCCAACGAAAGTTAACGGAATCCCGTTTCTTTCCTCATTTTCATCCCAACAGCTTTCCGAATTACGTATGGGCTTGATTCCCCATTCGGGATACGTAGGTAGCCTACCATAGGTCCAGCCACTCGACCAATACGGTCATCCTTTTCCTCGGCAGCAAACGTAAGACCGATCCCTTCAAATGAAGTCCACCAAAGGACTATCTACCCCCTCAGAATCCATCCCCAACAAAAGAATGCGAACCATCAAAAGAAATCATTTAAAATCAAGGTCTGAGGCACCTAAAACGCCATCTTCAAGGTCCGAGGCACCTAAAACGCCATCATCAAGGTTCGAGGCACCTAAAATGCCATCGTCAAGGTCCGAGGCACCTAAAACGCCATCTTCAAGGTCTGAGGCACCTAAAACGCCATCATCAAGGTCTGAGGCACCCAAAACGCCATCTTCAAGGTCCGAGGCACCTAAAACGCCATCATTAAGGTTCGAGGCACCTAAAATGCCATCTTCAAGGTCCGAGGCACCTAAAATGCCATCATCAAGGTCCGAGGCACCTAAAACGCCATCATCAAGGTTCGAGGCACCTAAAATGCCATCATCAAGGCTTGAGGCACCTAAAATGCCATCTTCAAGGTTTGAGGCACCTAAAACGCCATCATCAAGGTTTGAGGCATCTAAAACGCCATCATTACCAGGTTGACATCCTAAAACAGTCACTCTAGGGTCGACGTCTGAAGATAGTTGAAAGACTCAAACTACGACTGGCTTGATTCCTCTTAAGGATACGTAGGTAGCCTATCATTAGGTTCAGCCATCAGACCAAAATGGTCATTCCTTCCCCCAGCGGTCCGACCAAAATGGTCACCCTCTTTTCCCCAGCAGATTGGGACCTCACTTTTATCGACGACCCCACTTCCTTCGAAAGTGCCGTCGCCGAGGGGCTACTGTAAGTGTCCCAATCTGAACCGCCAATGTTCCTTCAGCCCAATTTAACGACTTCCATGTCAAACAAACAGCTAAGGGCATTTTGGTCTTTTCCTAAGGCAATTTAATAAAAAAGGGCCTTAAAGGAATATCAAAAATAGGTCAAAAACCGGTTGGGAAGAGTCATTTCCAAGAAATTGACTTACTTTTCATTAAATGCAAGGAGCCAAAACTGCTTTCTGCAGAGTCAGGCACGCCTACACTCTCGTCCGCGTGGACAGGAATGAGACTCAGTCTCGTCCGCACGAATATCTTTGTAACCTAAAATCTGCCTATAAATACAATCATTCTCTCTCAGTTTAAGAAGAGAAGAGCTCAAACCCTTACTGTTATATTCGTAAAATACCCAGAAAACAGCTTACACACCAAGCAAAAAACACAAAATCCCAACACAAATCTTGATCAAATTCAAGCCCCAAACACAAATCCAAGGAAGATAGGGTACAACCATTGGTAAAACCTCCTTCTCCTTACCTTAATCTCCCTCATCCATGCATACATCTCACATTTTGAAGATGTAACTTGTTCAAATACTTGTTCTTCATTTCTTGTCCTAGATCTAAGAGGATCTCCATGGATCTCATTTCCATGGATGATTCTCTACAAGGATCAACATTTCTTTTAACTTGTTGTCTCTCTTCTCACATTAACTAGTTGTTACTTGATCTCTTGAACTAAAGTGTGGTCACCTTGGAGTTCATCTCCATGGATGATCACACTAAATGGTCCATATTCTTTCTTTCATTTTCTCTTTGTGTTATTGTTGCTTATTTGACCTAAAATGTAGTCATCTTGGAATAAATTTCCATGGATGACCATTTTAAAAGGTCTAAATTGTCTTTACTTTCTTAAAAATGTTTTTCCTAACCTAAGATCTTCACCTTGAAACAATTTCCATGGATGAAGATCATTAAGGTTCCTAGGTTACAAAAAGGGTGAAGTTGATACGTTGAGTTCAAAGATCTCAAGGATGGTCATCTTAATGACCACCTTAGAAATCCACTCTAAAGTTGATACACCCTTAACCTAATATCAATTTTCATACATTAATCTTTATTTTATGTTAAATCTCCCCATCCCAAGAAAATGAAATGCTTTCAAGTCCTAATGTACCCTAAGGATGGCTTGATATAGTAGATCACCACTAATCATATTTAGTGATCACTAATCAAAGCCTAAGGAAAGTGGGGACAAGCATGGATGCAAATCCCAAAAATGTTTTCATCTAACACTTTCAGTTGCAAAACTCCAGTTCTGATCTGTAACTCCAGTTTACATTCTGGAATTTACAGAATCAGACTGGAAAGCTGCCAAAAGGGAAATTTACTGTCTCATCCGTGCGGACAGAAATGAACCTCACTCTGATCCGCGCGGACAGAAATGTATGGGACAGACATTTTGTTTTTCCAGTCATTTTTCACTCACAGAAGCACACTGTTTTGGTAAATTTCAGTCCAGTCCAGTCAAAACTTCATTTCCAGAAAATTCCTTTTGCAAAACACACACACACACACACATACACACAAATGGTTTTAAATTAGGAAGACTCATTTTACGAGGCATTCCGGGTGAACCCTAACGTTCTTCCCGGAATGTAACGTGACCTCCGAACCCACTTCTCTCATTTTTGGGTATTTTTCAAAGTTTTGGCCCTTAAACTAAAAATGGCGTGGCAACTCCGTTTGATTTTTCAAAAAAATGTAGAAAATCGGGCATCATCACAGGGGGTTCGTCCCCGTCACGATTTCTCGGTGAGCTAGACATGTCGGATATTCTGGCGGAGGGAACTGAGGAAACCGAAGAACTGTCTGACGCTGCCGTAACTGTGACTCTGGCGAGGCACTGATCCGGAATTCTGAACCACTTTCTGCTCACTGCAGGGAACGAAAGGCAGGGTTTATGCTTCAGAAAGGGTATTTGGCTCAGGGTTTCGGGCTTGTGCAATGTGCAGTTACCGGTTAATGTTTACTTAAAATGCATTTTTTCAGAGTCCTAATCGGTTGAAAAAGATCGTGTCTTCTTTTTCGCAACTAACCTAAGGATCTAATCAGTAGATCTCGTCACTACGTTTATAAGCCCCTCGTTTCCATTTGTAGATCATCTTCTCGGGATGGACAATCCCGAGCGAGGGTCTTATAAGGCAAGCGAGTTCCACCGACAAAGGAAAAAGTGAACTTAAGGCTAGCTGATCACGCAAACTTCCAACGTATGTGACGCACGGGCCACGATCGAAGTCAACATCCTTAAGTTAAGGCGGGGATCATGCCAAAATTTCGGCATGACCTCTCCTGACTCGCTTGCGTAAGGGGCCTTAGCTTTCGGTGTTGGCCAAGTTGTGGCTGGCACGGTGCATACGATGAGGGTTTGGTGACACGGTGTCACATTGAACCTTCGGGTATATTTTTCGGCAGAGCTCCACGTCAAAGTCAAGGCTGAAAAGCTCAAGACTTCGGGTCGAGAACGACCTTCGGTCTCAATCTTTCGAACTTGACTCGTGGCGGAACCCGGCGTAAAAACATACACTTGGGTTTATGACACGTACTAAGCCAAAAACCAATCGGGGTCTTGGACGAAGTGTGACACAAAGAGTGCATGGCTTACATGGGCTAGGATGGGCTGTTTGGGACGACCCCGTGCGCGCTCAAAAGGTGTTTGGCAGACCAACCGAGCTGCAACTGAACGGTCATCCCGGGTTACTGGTCGTAGTGTGCAGTGTATCGAGGCAGCAAGTGCACGTGAAGTGCGGTGTACCGAGGCAGCAAGTGCGAGTAGTGTGCGGTCACTAAAATTCTTTTTCTGAGTAAAACAGAGATTTTTCAGAATGTGTCTTAAAGAATTTTATGCGCAGTTCAAAAATGCAACATGAAAATCAAGTATGAACGGGAATGCACGAACATGTTATGATTTTGAAAAAGATACAAACGTAATGCCCTTTTCGAAAAAACCGTTCGAGGTTTAAAGCAACACACGCACACATAAACGAGGAAGGGTAAACGAATGTTTGACCCACGGAAGGCTTTTTTGAAAACAACGGTAGTTTTGAAAAAGTATCCAAGTCCCCAGCGGAGTCGCCAACTGAAATTACGCGGAGCGAAGGCGGTTGTCTTTCGCAGGGTTGGTGTCTGAGACCTTGCTTTCGGGAAGGAGAGGAGTTGCCACGCTGTTTTTGTAGTTTGAGCCCAAACGTTGAAAAACGACTTTTGGTTGAAGATGGTGTCGTTTTTATTGGCAACAAAAACTTAGGAAAAAGCTTTAAAAACAGGGAGTCATTTTTATTGGTAGCAAAAATGAGTAAAAATATTTTTGAGTACCAGAGATTGTTAGATTCGGAGGTCACGTTATGTTTCGAAAAGAGTATTTTGAGATCACCCGAAATGCCTCGTATGACGAGTCTTTCTACCTTTCTCGAAAATGTGTACATGTGTATGTGTGTGTGTTTGCATTTTTGGAAATGGGGGCTTGAATGACAAGCTTAATCTTGGTTTGAAGGTCAAACGTTGATTATGTGATCCTGTTTGAAAAGGCGAGCGTTTGAATGACAAACGTCGGTTTTGGAAGTTTTAGGAAAAGCAGCGCGAATGCTGACTTTAACTGTTTAAATTAATTGTCAAATGTTGACTTTTAAGAAAAGAGCGTTTGAATGTCAAACGTCGGATTTTGAAGATGATCATTTGGATGCCAAACGTCATTTCGCGCGTTTTGAAAGAGAGTTCGAATGTCGAACTCCGGTTTTGAACCGGGCGTGTCATTGTTAGCGATTTTACGGGAAAAAAGCATTAAATGATTTTGAATGTCAAAAGTCAGATTTTAAGTTTGAAGATGAGCATTTGGATTCCAAACGTCATTTCGCGCATTTTGAAAGAGAGTTCGAATGTCGAACTCTGGTTTTGAACCGAGCGTGTCATTGTTAGCGATTTTACGGGAAAAAGGCATTTAAATGATTTTGAATGTCAAAAGTCTGCTTTTAAGTTTGAAGATGATCATTTGGATGCCAAACATCATTTCGCGTGTTTTGAAAGAGAGTTCGAATGTCGAACTCCGGTTTTGAATCGGGCATTACATTATTAGCGATTTTACGGGAATAAGGCATTAAATGATATGCGATCAACGAATCGTTTTGCAACTCGGAATTTTGATAAGTAAATACTATCACGATCCAAATGGCTCGGACTTGTAAATGACAGTATTTAAAGTGCGGTATCGACGGAATCAATCAACCCGGAATTGTAAAGTACGATCGACGAGCTAAACAGCTCGGAATTGTAAAGTTGCGTAAAAGTAAATGACGATCAATGGATCAAACAATACGGAATTGTAAATGACATGAAAGTAAATGACGTTCGACGAATCAAATGTTCGGAATTTGTAAATGACATAAAGAGTAACGGAACGGGGCCGGAACGCCGTTTTAACTCGAGATTACTTCTCTTACGGGAAGAGAAGAGGATCAAGGACAAAAATGTATCGGACCCCGTTAGACGGTGATGTCTACATTTCAACAACGTTCGTCCGAAACGGTTGTAGCGACTGGCGCGTAAACCGAGACGAAATAAGAGTTTAGGGAGAGAGAGCACTACCTATGGCTAGGGTCGGCTCCTTTTGCTCGGTGGGCGTATACGGGATACGAAAAGGTGTTTGGAATGGTGTTTCGAGGTGTTTTGATTCGTGTTTGGTTGAAACGCGGAGTTTTCACGCAAATCGAGGTAAAACGGGGCTCGGGGAAGGTGGAAACTGGTTTGGGCCTGGGCCGTGGCCGTGAGGGATTTTGGAGATTTTTTGTTTTTGTTAAAATGCTTGACAGAGGTCTGTATTTATAGGTGAAATTTGTGAAAGAGTCCGGACGGACTTAGGCTGAATTTCAGGGGGTTTTGTGAAACTTTGGAAATTGGAGGGACTTGCTGGCAATTCTGGATTGTCTGCAAAAGAGTCCGGCCGGACTTGGACTGCATACCAGGGGTATTTTAGTCTTTTCACACTGATTTTTGATTGATGTCGACAAGGAAGTCGTGGCATGCGTGCCACGTGTCCTGTGACTCACCTAGGGCATGAGATTTCGTGCCATTATCCCCGGTTTTGTCCATTTTTTAAAATAACTGTCTAGAAAATGTCCGAAACGCCCCCGAAAAGTGTCGAAAAGTGCGTTTTTCAGGGAAAGCTGTACTTTTACGTGCGACGACATGTGTTGAGTACGCTTTGACGTTGGGATACACGGGGCAGTCCCGGGACGTCTCATTGGCTTGGGAACGGAGAGCTTAACGGGTTCCGGTTAACTTAGAGCGGGCCAGTTAACGGATTCTGGTTAACTTCTAACGGATTTTGGCGATCCGGATTTGGGTACTTACACACAGTTGTGTTCGCCTTGCTAGGGTCTTTGGCGGATATCGACATGATAGACGAGTTCGCTTGGGGAGAGGCTGGTTTGGCAGAGTTGTACTTTGCCTCGGACAGGTACAGCAGGAAGACGTCCACCTCCCTTACCTGCTTTAAGTTCTCATTGGAGGTATACTCTCTTCTTCTTCTCTCTTTTTTTTATCCCTTGTACATATTGTATATGCCTCTTTATATTTGACGGGTTTCTCTTGTTGGATGTAGGTCTGGGCTCTAGAGATTTTCTGATGCGCCTTGTGGGATCATATCCCGGGGGAGGATTTTGCATACCCGAGCGTTAGATGGAGCGGAGGTGTATCTTGCGGGGTCTTACCTGCGATGTCTATTACCTGGGGGAGAGGGTGACGAGATAGCACGGTTTGGGGTTGGCCCCTTTGGCGCCGTTTGGGCCTCCGGAGGACATGTTGTATCCCCGGGAAGGGTCGACAAACTGGCAGTGGTTCAGGGCTGGGCAGCCTGCCATGGAGTATGTTACTCAGGAGCCTTATCTAGCGTTCGTGAGATGCAGGCTGAAGACGCCTCAGGTACTGGCGAGGGAGGGGACTTCGGTCGTCAGGCTTCCTCGAGCTGACTTTTCGTATACCCAGGAGGGGGTTAGGATGAGGGCGCGGATACCCATCCCAGAGGTAACACCGCGAGTTTTTCGGCCTCGACCGAATGCTCAAGTACGTGTTGATCGCGTTCTGATTATTTAGCCTTTGTACATCTTACACCATTGCTTCGACTATTTTTTATGCTTTCGTTTCTCTTTTTTTTTATGCAGTATTCGTCCCGGGTTATCGATCGACTTCTGCGCCGGGTCATCGGGGCTAAGAGGTTCATTCGCAACCTCGTGACGCGGGGGAACGCTCGGGGTTCTGAAAGGGCATCACGACTAGCGCCTGGTGCCTCTGCGAGAGAGGGGTTCGCCTATTCCTACAAGCGGGACTATGCCAGGCAGACGATCTATGGAGACTCCCCACTCCCAGCCTAGAGAGTTGGCTCCTTCGTGGCAGTCGGCGAACGTCCCTCTCTCTCTCCTTACATGGATAGGAGCGTAGAGATCTCCCGGGACCACATCATCTTCGGGGGCATGGAGGGGCCGAGCTATGTACAGGGCGAAGCTGGTGAGGGCTCCTCTTCGCACCGCGGGGGTTATGGCGCCTTTGAGTCGCACGGAGATTACGGAACTCCCTTGCAGACCCAGAGGACGTATGGCCAGGGCTCGTACGCCTTCTCTTTTGGCTACGACTTCTTTGCCGACATCGGGGTGCCATACCGAGGCATGCCTGCTGATCCGGAGGACACATACTCTGACGCGGAGCAGGATGACATAGAGCCGGGGATGGCTTTCCCGGAGGCAGCTACGGAGGGACCGAGCGTGGCTCAGCGGAGGGTGCGGAGGCGCGGCAAGGGAATTGCAAGGGAGGATGACCTTGTTTCTGGCTCGGACAGCGACTCTGATTGACCGCGAGTGACTGCGTTTGTTAGGGCAGAGAGAGAGAAAACATATACATTTGATGCACATTGTTTTTTTTAATATATATTTTTTTATGTATTTTTGTTTTGTTAATTCTGTACTGAATGCAAGTTGCATGAGCCCGGTTTGGTGTGTTATGTGGGATTTTGAATGGAAAATGGGGAATGGGCTGCTTTTGTTTGTGCTTGGCTGTTTGGGGAAATATTTCCTCATTGGGGGACAACAGTTTTTACTGCTATCAGAATTTTTTGACTGGGTGACAATCTTATCCGCGTGGATGAGATTGAGGCTGCAATCTCATCCGCGCGGACAAGGACATCATCTGACAAGGTTATTTAAATTTTCACCTCAGATCTGGTTTTATCTCTCCCCTTCATCTTCCTCTCTGCTTTTCTGAAGTCTCAAGCAAAACCATAAAAAAATCATGGAAAACGTGAAGAATTCTCCTAAATTGCCAAAGAGTTGCAAATGATCTTCTTCAACAAGTTCAAGGAGTGGTCTCGGGAAATCATGCATGGGAACAAGGTTTTCTTTGAAGAGAGGTACAAGATCAAATCCTTGTGGTCTCTTAAGGAGCTTATCCCGGATTATGACTTGATGAGGGCTTCCGCCGTGTTGTGGGACACTCCGAGGCACATCTTTTGCTTCTCTTACAACGAGATGGTTCCCACCCTTGAAGATTTTAGGGCTTTACTCGGAGGGCCCGAAGTGGAAGAGGTTGCACTTCCCTTGCCTGGAGGGATGTCTTTTGTCAACAAATTATCTAGTCTTCTTCAAATCTCCCCGGAGGAAGCCCGAGGTATGATTCGAGGACCTGACTATTTTGACATTTCTGGTCTCCCGAATAGGTTTAGGAGCTTGGGTATGGTTGGTGATTGCTATTGGGATACATTTGCTCTTTGTGCAATCGGGTCCTTATTCATGGTTTGTTCCTTTGGGATGTGCCACCGGTCTCTGTTAGACGTTGTTGTTCACTGCCGATTGGGTCGGGATATAGTTCCCTTGATCTTGGGAGAGACCCTTCATGCTATTGACCGGTTGGCTATCGGGAAGCGGTACATGCAAGGGGGAAGCACGTTTCTACAGACGATGTGGCTGATGGAGAGGCTGGGGGTCCAGCGGGAGGCTCCACATAAATTTAGACCATGGACCTTTGCCAGGAGAGGGGTTACTGTCGAGATCGAGGATCAGGCCTCATGGGAGCGCTGGATGGCTCAACGTCGTACCCAGGATATCCGATGGTGGATTCCGCACTGGCAGATAGAGACTAGGAGGACACTTCAGGATGGATCTCAGGTAGTCATGCTTCTGGGACTTTGTTAGTCTACCTTCTACATTCCAGCTCTGGCTCTCCGACAGTTCTGGATGGAGCAGGTTCCTTTGGAGGGCTGCGATGATATTGCTACCCGGGTGGTGTTTTCCATTTCTATGGATGACTTATTTGCATTTTCCTTCTTCTCCCGAGTAAGGAGGTATCATGTTTTTCCTTCTATGGTCCTTCTCAGGCATCAGGAATGTATTTTTTTGTCCTCTTGGTACTTGGATTGGTACGAGAGACACATGGGGGAGACTCAGGTGGCTCTTATGAGGAGGCATGAGGCCATTGTGGGACCAGAAGATGTCCCTGTTTCGGTATTGAGGAGAGCCGAGGCGAGGGCTAGTCTTTACGACAGGAGCGGGGACGACATGCTTGATTATGAGGTGAGAGTGGAGCGTCAGAGAGACAGGATTCCTATGGCACCGCCCAGGAGACAGGAGATCAGAGACGAAGCCCAGGTGACCAGAGCTCTGATAGAGGCAGGCTTGATGGACCCAACCCCTATGTCGGAGCTAGGGAGGAGGAGGACGGACATCATTCCCGTGCCTAGGAAGAACACGAGGCACGGTGGGAGGAGATGAAAGAGGAAGGAAGGGGACGCGAGCACTAGTGGCTAGAGCCTCGAGTATCTACTGATCATCCTTGCAGGCACATTAGTTTAAAGTTATGTATTTTGTATCTTCTAGCTTAGTTGTGAGTTTAAGAGTAGACCGGGCTTGAACTCATCAAAAAAAAAATTAACTGTAATGGATATATGAATTGGATTAGAGTTTTTCGAGACACATTCATGACTTGATCAATGTGTTGATGACAAGATATGATTTTTGCTCATGTTTTAGATTGAACCGTTTTTCGGCTGCCTACATTCCCCTTTTACAAGAGGACTAAGGGGCTCAGGTCTCCGTAGTTCGACTCTATGAGTTGTTCATTTTTTTAGAAGGGGTAGGTAGAGAGAGGGACGAGAGAAGTGCGACCCTATTTTTTACCTAGGCCGCCCTTTCGGGTTTTCAACCTAGTTGGGTATTACTCTTTTAGCACTTTTGGGAGGGAAATGACTCGGTCTTCAGGCATAGTATCTACGGAGGTTGTCTCCATTTACCGGATGCACGAAAGGATTTCCATCTAAGTCTGCGAGCTGCATGGCTCCTCCAGAGAAGATCTTCTGAACTACGTAGGGTCTGATCCAGACGAGCTCCCATTTGCCAAGTGAATTGGCGTGGGTCGGAGGCTTCTCTTTTAGCACGAGGTCGCCTTCTCGGATGTCTTGATGTTTCACTTTCTTTTCAAAGGCTCTGGCCATTCTTGCTTGGTAAGCATGGATGTGTTCCATGGCTTTTAGACGACGTTCATCTAGCAGGGCTAACTCATCATGGCAAATCTGGAGTCATTCGACTTCGTTGATCTGATTTTCCAACAACACACGGAGTGAGGGGATTTCCAATTCGATTGGGAGCACGGCCTCCATTCCGTAAGTGAGGACAAATGGCGTTTCTCCCGTGGCAGTTCTAACGGATGTTCTGTATCCCCATAGGGCAAGGTGGAGCTTGTCTGGCCAATCTCTGCCTCGGACAGCCATCTTCCTGATGATGTTTTCTAGAGTCTTGTTTGTTGCTTCAACGGCGCTGTTGGTTTGGGGCCGATAAGGGGATGACTTGTGACGAGTTATTTTGAACTCTGCCAACAACTTATCGCATTCTCCCTCGAAATGGGAGCTATTGTCAGAAATTACTTCAGCTGGCAACCCGTATCTGCACATGATGTTTTCTTTGATAAAGAGGGCCACCTTCTTGGAATTAAGGACCTTGTAAGACTTGGCCTCGACCCATTTGGTGAAATAATCTATGGCTACCAGGACGAACTCGTGACCGTTGCTTCCTGGTGGTGTAACCTTGCCGATGAAGTCAATTCCCCAGGTAATGAAAGGCCAAGGGGTTGTCATGCAGTAGAGGTCGTGTGGAGGCAAATGGTTGAGATTTAAATAGCGCTGACATTTGCCACAGCTTCTCACGAACTGGATACAATTGGTCTCCATAGAGATCCAGAAATAGCCCATTCTCAGGATGACTTGCATTAAGGCTCGAGCATTCATGTGGGGGCCACAGGTACCACCAAGTACTTCATTCATTAGCTCTGTAGCCCTTTGCCTGCTGATGCAGCGTAAGAGGGGACCCCGATAGCGCCTTTTGTATAGCTTATCTCCCAGAAGGACGTAGTGGGAAGCCAGGCATTTTAGAGCTATCATGATTCTTGCCTTGATTCCTTCTTTGTATTCCCCGTATTCATTTTTGAAAGAGGCTTCACCACTTTTCAGGTATTGGTAGATCTGAGCATACCACGGGTCATCTACTGGTTCATTTTTTGCTTCAATTTCAAAACAGTAGGCTGGGTTTTCTCTTCTCCCAACCCTGAAGGGCTTGACTGATTTTCCTTCGGGTATTTCGACAAGAGAGGCTAGTGTTGCCAGGGCATCTACGAACCTGTTGCGATCTCTGGGCAGATAGTGGAAGCTGACCTCCTTGAACTGGGCCACGAGGTCTTCCATATAGGCGTGGTACTTTTGCATACACGGATCCACTGTTTTCCACTTGTTGGACACTTAGTTGATGATGAGAGCAGAGTCACCGTATACTTCTAACTCCTTGATGTTTCTTTCTAAAGCGGCCTCCAATCCAGCTATGCAGGCTTCATATTCGGCGGCATTTTTGGTGACTTCAAAATTGAGCTTTACAGCTATGGGAGTATGGTCGTCAGTGGGATTGACCAGGAGCATTCCTATTCCATTCCCCCGTCTATTCGCTGCCCCATCAAAGAAGAGCTGCCAGTGATTTCCTCTTTCTAGAGCGAAAATTCCATCGTCGGGGAATTGGGGTTCAGGTCCTTGGCATTCATCACTTGGGAGGTCAGCCAATTGTTCTGCCATTATTCGCCCTTTCACGGATTTTCTTGTTACATAAGTGATGTCATATTCGGCCAGAAAGAATGACCATTTTTCCAATCCCATGGAGAGGGAGGGCTTGTCGAACAGGTACTTAATGGGGTCCAGCCTCGAGACTAAGTGCACTGAGTGAGACTGCATGTAATGCTTCAACTTTCTCACTACCCATACTAGACATGCGCAGGTTTTCTTGCAAGCTGAGTAGTTAAGTTCGCTGCCTTGTAGTTTTCTGCTCACAAAATAGATGGCGTTTTTAAATTTGGAGTCTTTCTTCTCCTGTGCTAGCATAGCCCCAATTGATTTATCTGTGACAATCAGGTATAGCAGTAGTGGCTTTTGCTGATGTGGGGGGCAAAGGATTGGGGGATTCACAAGGTATGCCTTGACCTTTTCAAAAGAAAACTGGCATTCTGGGGTTCATTCAGTGCATGTGCTCTTCTTCATCAACTTAAAGATAGATAGGCTCGCAGATGGAGGTTAGTTGATTCACAAAGTGGCTTATATACTGTAGCCTTCCCATGAAAGATTTGACTTCTGTCAGTGTTCGAGGTGGTTTCATCTAAACTATGGCTTTGATCTTCTGAGGGTCTACTTCAATTCCCTGTTCAGTTACCATATATCCCAACACCTTACCCCGCTTGACGTCGAAGGAGCATTTAGCTGGGTTCAGCCTCATGGAATGTTCTCTGAGACGGTCAAAGAATTTTTTCAAATCGATGAAGTGCTGGCCATCGGATCCTTTGGAGTGGACTATCATGTCATCCACGTAGGCCTCGATTTTTTTATGAATCATGTCGTGGAATAGGGCGGTGGCTGCCCTCTGATAAGTAGCCCCAGCGTTCTTCAGACCAGAAGGCATGACTGTGTAGCAGTATGTCCCCCATGGAGTAGTGAAAGATGTCTAGGCCTGGTCCTCTTCGGCCATTTTGATCTAGTTGTAGCCGGCAAAACCGTCGACGAAAGACTTGACTTAATAGTTGGTCGTGGTATCTACCCGCATGTCAATATTGGGCAGGGGGAAGTCGTCCTATGGGCTGACTTTGTTGAGATCTCTAAAATCCATGTAGCATCGGACTTTTCTATTAGACTTGGTAACTGTTACGATATTGGAGAGCCAGGTGGGATATTCAATGACCCGGATGAATCCCGCTTTGAGCATCTTCTCAATTTCTTCCTTTACTTGTAACGACCATTCGGGCTTGATCTTTCTCAGCTTTTGCTTTACTGGCTTGACTTCGTGGTCTAACGGTATCCGGTGCTCCACTATGGAGGGGTCGGGGCCGATCATATCCTTGTAAGACCATGCAAACACGTCCACAAATTCCTTGAGTAGTTCAGTCAGGGTTGCTTGTTCGGCACCAACGAAGAAACTGCCAATCTGCATCTCTTTACGCTCTTCTGCAGTCCCTAGATTCACACGAGTCAAAACCTCCTCGGCAGCTTGGGCTCGGTTTTCCTCTTTCTTGACAACCTCCTTAAAGACTTCTTTAATGTATTGTTCGTTTAGTGTGTCTGCATCTTTATCTAGTGAATCATTATTAACCCTTTTTAAGTTTTTAGTTAATTTATCATTAGTTAAAGTGGCGATCAGGGGATACTCGAAAAGGTCGATCATTTCATTCAGAGCAAAAGGAAGTACAACATTGGCTACAATTTCGTAGTCTTCTGGCGTAAGGCCATCAGAAGACTCTAGGGACTCAAATTCGACGACAAGAGACTCAGAGGACTTGAGATAGGTGGACACAAGGGGATGAGGGACCAATCCAAGCTTTGTGATCATCTCTTCTTTGCTCGCGGATGGACCGGAGAGAGTCTCCCAATTCTTCAGGGGCATTGTAGACTGCATGACCATGGCTTGGGGATCTAACGGTTTCTGTCCTCCCGCTTCAATTATCGCAATCATTTCTTTCATTGAACCCAGGTCGATCAGGTCTAGAATTTGTACCTCTTCCCCAAACATCTTCTGCATGACAGGACCATCCCATTCATCTAGGGAGAACTCTGGAGTCTTGGCCTTCGGCATGAGCAGTTCAAACTCAGCTTTTGTGGCCTCTTCAACAGTTGGGATGACCTTATTGAGCTTCTCAAACTGCTTTACCAGCTCCGGCACTCCTTTGAAAGTGTACTCACTTTTCATGGTGGTAGTTCCCCAGGTATATTGGGTAAATCGAGAAACATTCTTCGGACGGGGTTGGCTTTGGTTCCCTTGAACTTGCTAAGATTCTCTTGTAGTTTCAACCAGCCTTCTGTAGGAGTGGGCTCTTTGACTGCAGCGTTGTCCACCTGCGGAGCACCCTTTACGAAGTAATCAGCCATGTCAAGACTGAAAGGGAGAGATTTAGGACCACCGTAAGGGATCTTTTTTTGCAACAGCTTCCCTCCTCTTTCGAGCAATTTCCTTTTCTTTTGCAATCTCCTTCGAGGTTGGCTCATATCTCAGGCCATGGCGAGTTTGCTGCTCCTTCACCTCAATGACCTTGTGAGTCCCTTGTATGCATTTCCCAAGACCCAGACCAGGCAGGTAGTTCATCTTTCTCATCATCGTCATGACGGGAGGAATTTTGTCCCTAGTGACAGTCAAATTCACATTGCAAAGTTGAGCTTTAGGAGATTCGACTGTGAAGTCGGTTAGCATGAAACCATCTTCATCATGCTTGATCTCCAGGATGGGTATTCCACCCGTGTCAGTGCCTTCCAGAGTGACTAGGTCTCCATAAAGGGTTGTTAGATTCCCATCTGAAACGAACTTCACACACTGATGAAGGCTTGAAGCAACTCCATTGACTTGGTGCAGCCAAGGTCTTCCCAAAATAGCATTAAAGGTGATTGGGATATCAATGACCTGGAATTCTACAGGTATCATCTTCTTGCCGAACCATAGGTTCAAAGTAGCAGCCCAAGTACTGTACGAGATGTTGAGTCATAGGCCTTGACTGTAAGGGAGGAAGGCTTCAGATATGTGGGCTTGATGCCGAGCAGGCTCATGATCTTTGCTGGGAGGATGTTCATTCCAGACCCATTGTCAACTAGGACCCGAGGGAGGCGTTGTTCATCTAACTGGACCGTAATGAAGAGAGGTTCATTATGATCGGCTCCGAACTGGGGGAGATCGAGGTCAGTGAAGGTGACTATGTTTCCGTAGTGGATGTTCCCAATTAGTTGTACCACGTCATCAGGGGTAGCATCAATAGGAACTAGGGTACGGGCCAGACTTTCCTCCAATTTTAGCTTGTGGGGATAAGATGAGGTGAGTAAGGACCACAAAGAGATGTTGGCTTGAGTCTGCTTCAACTGAGTGAGCACAGGATCCTCTTTCTCGGGGTCAGGAGTTTCAGCTGTCTTGGCATAAGGATTACGGTTCACCCTGGGTGCCTGATCTGCTGACTTCTTTTCTGTCTTGGGATTACCCTGGTGGATTTGCCCAGATCTGGTTAACAGGTTCACTTCTTTCTCCGGCTTATCTGTTACTTCTTTACAGGATTCTTTCAATGCTGCTAGGGTCAATGGAGGAGCTTGCTTGGCAACTGGCCACTAGCTTTGGCTGATTCTGTTACAAGTTTCCCGGAGCTTAGCAATAGTGAGGGGTTGAGCTTGGGGATAGTGAGTATTACTGGCTTCTGATTGGGAAGTCTTTCGGATCGCTTCCCAAGTTAGGGGTTTCTGAACCAAGGACTGTGTCGTTGTTCCTTGAGTGGCCCATATGGCCAGGTCCTCTTCCGATTCATCCTCATCCTTGTGATCATGGTCATTATTGTCCAAGTCTTGTTTGAGCTTGCCCACAGTTAACATGCAGCAGGAACTACTACCTCCATGGCTTGGTGGCTTCTCCTCTTCGTCTCCGGATTTATACAGCAGTCCCGGCTGCCTTTTATAATACTTGGCGCTAGAGATTACTACGGCGTTCTGTATGGGAGGAGCATCTGGTATCATTCCGGTGTCCAGGACCTCTCTCAGAGCTGTGATACACTCGAGAAAAGTGACTTCTTCCCTGGCACTCATACGGTTATTTTCAGTTTGATTGTTCCAAACTGATTCTGGGTCTTGGGCCTCAGTTGATTCTTCGCTCTCGTCGTCATCACTGTCATCGGAATCGTCATCCCATGCTACCTGAATTTCGGCTAAGATAGAACGCCGATCATTGCTATCAGGGGAAGATAAGTGTATGCAACCACAAAAGTTGGCATAGGCTCCCAATGCTGGAAGTGGCAATTGCGACTCGGCTTTTCCTCCCAGGAACTGCGGGGGAAGAGTGGGAAGTGGAGGTACATATTTGACTCCAGGCAGGATATGGAAGCAATCTTCCTCATCTGATCCTTCACCTTCGCTGTTATCAGGACTGTATTCGGCTTCTCCCAGAACCATTTTGCAGAAGTGTATTAGTTCGAGGTGTGCTTCAGCCTCTTTACTAATAAGCCCCAATACAGGTGCCCGCCTGAAGCTCTCTTGCTCAATCCTTCTTGAGTGCTCTAGCCATCTTGTGTAAATGGTCTTCTCATAGTTCGATCTGAATAGCCCCAGTTTTCCAGAGTCAGCTATTTCTTCCTTCGAGAAGTAGCGGGCTTCATATTCCTGCAAGAAGCTGCTAACGTGGGACCAGGGAGGATTAGTCTGTTCATCGTTCTCAAGGCTGGGAGGGGATCCGAATTCAGGATCATCGACAAAGTTAATCATGGGCACTTGGGGATCCTCATTTGTTTCCTTGGTTAGCACTTTTGGGCACGTTTCTTGAATAACATCCAAATTTTCCCTGGCGTGAGAAGGCTCTCCAATTTCAATCATGTTCACCTATTGTTGTTTCTAGGGAATGGGTTGTTGACTATATTGGGCCCTTCAGGTACCTCCAGCTTACCCTTTTCAATTAACCCTCGTATGGCCTTCTTCAAAGTTATACAATCGTCAGTTAGGTGCCCGTGGTACTGATGAAAAGCACAGTGTTTAGTAGTGTCCAAAGGGATGTTGGGGTCCCTGGGCTGGTAATTGTCCAAAGGCCGAATCAGGCCCTCTTTGACCAGTCCTCTGAAAACTTCGCTCAGGGGCATTCCAAAGTTACTGAACTTTATATTCTGAGGTTTGGGCATCTCAACTTTCCTCGGCATGAAAGGAGTGGCATTGTTACAATTCTGACCAGCAAAGTTAACGGCTTCTTTACCCTTGGGCTGGGCAGGAGCAGGATTAGAAGTAGCGGCTTGGTACCTGTAACTAGGGGCAGCGGCTTGTTGCTGATTGTAAGCTTTCTCAAATTTAGCCCCAGAGCTGGCCATGGCACGCAGATCTGGATAGGGGAAATTACTGAGGGATGCCCTTAAGTGAGGCTTCAAACATGACTGAAAGATGTCTAATTGTTCTTCATCAGAAGGAGGGATGGCCATTTCACTCAACTTAAGGTTCCAACGTCTGTAAAAATCACCAATGTTTTCATCAGGGCGTTGCATAGTTGTTTGCAAGTCTACCCGATTCGTCTCCCATTCCAGGTTCGCTTTATATTTTTCAGTGAAGGCGTTGGTGATCTGCTCCCAAGTGACCCTGGACTCGGGTTTCAACCGGAAGAACCACTTTAGAGCCCCCAATTTTAAGGAGAGGCTGAAGTAATCAGCCAACTGCTGGTTCGTGCACCCTTTGGCTTTCATGGCTAGGGTGTAGGTGTCAAGGTGGGTCTTGGGACAGGTAGTTCCATCAAATAGTTCCAAGTTAGGCATCACGAACTTGTGGGGTAGAGGCACAATAGAATCAGGATCTGTAGGCCAGAGGGCAGCCTTCTTTCCTGTCAGTTCGACGATCTGCGCTTTCATTTCCTTATGCTGTTCCATGAACCAAGCCAGATGAGGGTCCAGTGATGGATCCGGAGCGTTCAAACCAGTGACTGAGATGGAGAGAGGAGTTACCATTGGCGGCACACTGGTGGAAGGGATGACTGGACCCGGGGCATAGGTGAAAACCTATCCTTGGCCTAAATTACCCTGGGGAGAATAAGTAGGAGCCTAGGCAAAATGAAAGAACCCAGCGGCTTGTTGTTGATTTCCAATGGGCAAAGAGGGTGGTGGCAGACCAGAGGTGGTCGGGTAGCTCGGGTTCCCGGGGTGAGACTCATAGGGAGACTTAAATGCAGGTTGTGGTCCTTGGTTGTTGAACTGCATGCCTGGCTGCGGTGATGGTGTATAACCGGGAGGATACTGTGGTCCCGGTGATTCTGATGAGACTGGGATGGGGGCTTGCTGACCAATAGGACCTTGAGTGAGGAACGGGTTTGTGGAGGCTGGCGAGGCACCGGGAGCTGCTGGACCAGTATCATTTTGAGGAGGGACACCTGACTGTTGTCCTAAGCCAAACTGTGGTGGCGGCATTCCAGATTATTGCTGCGGCACTCTGAACTGTTACTGTGAAGGCCCTGACTGATCGGTTCCAGACTGCGGTGGGATCCCAACTTGCTGCGGCATTCCAAGGTACCCCCAACCATGGGAAGACATTCCATACTGATTCTGTCCCCACTGAGGGACTGCCAATTGACTTGTCCCGCTGGGCTGTATGGGGCCACTGGAATGCAGTAGAGGAGCTGGCTGACCCATAGGTCGAGGAGCATGGGCTCCGACAGTGGTGCCATAGGAGGCTGGTGGTGGCATTCTGGTGTAGTCAGGGCGACCGAGAGTAGGATTAGGGTCCTCTTCCTCATCCACGGTTAAAGTGCCATCGGGGTGGAGACTGGCGGCCAAACCGTGGCTCCTAATAGCCTCTAGAAGGCTGTTCATCTGAGCTTCCTGTCATAGTCTCATCTGTTCTGCCAACTGATTCCACTTCTAATCTGTCTGGGGAGTTCAAGGGTAGAGTGGTATTGTCCCCATTCTTACCAGCTGATGCAGACATTCTGAAAACCGGAGTTGAAGCGAATGGTGAAGCTGACGATGCGCTTGATTCTTCCCAACTGACCAGATGATGACCCGGTGTCCGTACCCAAGCTTTGCAAGGTGCTGCTGGAGGAAGATATAAGGGAGGTTCAGACTTTGGGATTTGAAAAAGGGGGATAGGTGTTTGGGCTCAAGGCTCATGCAACATGCAGTTATTTGTTTGATTTTACTTAAAACATGTTTTCTTAAACCCTAAATGGTTGGAAAAGATTGCTCTTTTTTTTTTGCTATTCTCAGTCCTGGATCAGTGGGACCCATCACTACTCCTACGAACCCTCAACCTGTAACCTCGAACAAGGGTTCTGTAGGGCAAGCCCCACCGATCGAAAAGGAAAATGGACCTAAGGTATGGCGGATCATGAAGTCTTAACGTTCACCCGATGCAAATTACCGGCGAAGGCAACGTCGAGGGTCAAGATCGAGTTAAGGTGCCTGACGAAAAGTCGGCATGACCTTGACTGATAATAGTCCACAAAAGATCTTGACTCGTCGTTGGTTAAGCAGTAATTAAGCATGGACTGGGCGTTAATCCTTAATGACTCGGTGTCACACCGGGAGCCGGTGCATATACCGTGCGGGTCAAAGTCAAAGTCAAAGTCCGAGCCCCTGTCAAGATCGAGTCAAAGTTCATGACGGAAAACCGGCATGACTTCGACTGATTTAGGTCCGCGGAGGATCCTGACTTGGCACGTTGACTAGGGTTTGACCGACGCGAGGTATACACTGACACGGACCGGACCAAAAACCAACCAAGTCTCGGATAAAATGTGTGTCACGGACAAGTGCAGGGTCGACACGAGGGTAAACCAATGGCTGTTTGGGTCGTTCCGTGCTCGCATCGAGAGGCATAGTAAGGCCTCCCAGGCTGCTACTGACATTTCCAGGGTTAAGGACGTAGTGTGCAGTGTACGGTCAACGTGCGCGTAGTGTGCGGCAGTCTACATTCCTTTTTTGAGTGAAAACAGAAATTTTCAAATGTGTCTTAAGGGCATGGTGCATGCAAAAAGATTTTGATTTTTTTTAAAACAATTTTTTTTTAAATGAGCCCAGTACGTGGCGTTGTCAAACCATAATTTATCCCAGGCTCCGGTAATGAAGCATTTTTAACGGGAAGGTTAATGATTTCCAGCCTATATACTGAGTATCATTTTTTTTTGAAAGGCATGTAAACACATAAGCACATAAAATTTGAACATTTAAAGAAATGGATCCGACAGTCAAAATGTTGACTTTCCCGGGACAGTCAAACCGATAACAACGCGTAATGGGAAAACACACACACAAAAAAACAAAAGTTTCAAGTGTTGGGACGGAAGTTTGACCCACAAAAGCCTTTTTTTATTTGAAAAAAAACAAGTTTTATTTATTATTTGAAAAATGAGTTTTTTTTAAAAGAAAAAAGCTTATACGTCCCCAGCGGAGTCGCCACTGTGATGTACCCGACTTTTCCGGCCTCGGCCCGACAATTGCCCTTTTTTTTGGACTGTTTGAAAAATCTTTATCGGACTTTGAAAAATCAACGGAGTCGCCACGCCGTTTTTAGTTTAAGGGCCAAAACATAGAAAAATGCCCAAAATTAGAGAAATGAGTTCGGAGGTCACGTTACACTCTGGGAAGAACGTTTGGCGTTCACCCGGAATGCCTCGTATGACGAGTCTTCCTCACTTGAAACTTTTATGTGTGTGTGTTTTGAAAAAGACTTTGAATTAAAGGATTTTCTGGAAATAAATTGAATCTGAAGGACTGGACTGGAAAAACAGTTTGAAAACAAGGACTGAACTGAAAATAACAGAAACTGGAAAACTGTTTGCAGATGACAATGTCATCCGCGTGGATGAGATTGTAGTGCAATATTATTCGCGCGGGCTAACCTGCAGTCTTAATTTTTTACAATTTCTCAATTAGTCACTGTAATTTCAAGAAACTTAACTGGATTTACAGGACTAAACTGGAAATGTAACTGAAAACAGAAAACAAAGGAAGTGTTTGGATTTTGGCATCCATGTTTTGTCCTCTCTTTCCCTAGACTTTGATTAGTGGTCATAAGTGACGAATCCACTTAATCAAGCCATCCCGGGGGTACATTAGGACTTTAAAAACATATCATTTGCAAAGGGGAAGGGAATTTGACATGAAAGTAAATTTGAACAAAGGATAGGTCAAGATGTGTCAACTTTTAGAGGAAGATCTCAAAGGTGGTCACAAGAAGGACCATCCTTGAGACCTATACTCAAGTGTATCTCATACATCTTGTGTGACCTAATTTGTGAGTCTAGATGATTTTCATCCAAGGAAAGAGTTCCAAGGTGAGCATCTTAGACTAGAGAGGGGGATTCGCAAGGAAATGAACAATTTGGACCATTTGGAGTGATAATCTATGTAGATGAACTCCAAGATGACCACATCCTAAGTCAAGTAACAAGTATGGACTAGAAATATAAAGAGACATGGAAGTAAAAATATGGACCATTTGAAGTGATCATCTATGGAGATGAACTCCAAGATGACCACATTTGAGGTCAAATGAACAAGTGACAAGTAAAGACTAGTTAATGTAAAAGGGATAAGGGAAATACACAATAAAATGTGGATCCTTGTAGATAATCATCCATGGAAATGAGTTCCATGGAGAACCTCTTGGATCCTAGGACAAAGGAAAAGGGGGATGAACAAAAAGCAAGTAAAATCACATCATGGAGACATGAAATTCATGCATGAACAAAGGAGTTTTAAGTAGGCAGAATAAGGGTTTACCAATGTTTACTGGGTTTGTGTTTAGGATTTGAGGTTTTCAATTGCTTGGAAGTGTTCTTGGAGTGGATTTGATGTTGAATTTGGTATGGAATTTGAGTGGTGAAGGTCTTAAGGGCTGTTTGAGGGAGGATTTTGACATAGTAACAGTAGGTTTTACAAATTTTTGGCTTGTTAAAACTGAGGGAGAAGGGTTGTATTTATAGTTTGGATGGGGCGCAATCTTATCCGCGTGGATGAGATTGTAGGCACAATCTCATCCGCGCGGATGGGATCAGCAGCGTGCCTGGTCTTGTGCAGAAAGCAGTTTTGGATGTTTGTTAAATAGTCAATATTCTTTTTTATTGAAAATGACAAATTTCCAGCGAGGTCTTTGCCCATTTTTTTATTCCTAAGAGGTCCTTCCTCATTCAAATTGTAAAAATAATGTCCAAAATGCCCCTAAATGATTATAAATCATTAATTTTTGGGCTGACGAAACATTAACGACCGAGATTAGAGCACTTACAGATGTGACGGTGGATATGGATAGAGAAAAAGGGCACCCACAATTGGGGCCAATACGTACCCTTTATAATATTTTTAGGATAAATGCAATCGGGAAGATTTTGAACCCTAGATCTTGCCGAACAATGAGCTCTGATACCGTGTTAATTAACCAAGTCCTCTAAAACCTTAACGTGATAGAGAGGGCACCCACAATTTATATCATGCTTAGATATTAGCGGTGGGTGAGGAGCGACGCCAGCATCTGACTAGCGGTGGAAGGGGAGACGAAAGGTTGATTATGGCGACGGAAGGGCTTTAAAGTTATAACGTTACAACAGGGCTTGGGTGTACGGGAAGAGCGTGGATGGAGAGGACTATTTTTAATTAAACTCCTTTTAATTGAAAGATTTTAATATTTTAAAATCCATGAAAGATTTTAACATTTAAAAAATTAACTCATATATAAAATATCAACTTGTTAATATAAATATTAGCTTTTTAAAATTAACTCATAGAAAATATTAATATTCATAAAAAAGTTAATAAAAAATATTGTAGTATAAATATTAGATTTTAAAACAAACAATTTTTACTTATCAAAAATATATTTGCATTTTTAAATGTTCTTATAATAAAATATCATTTGTTTTTTATATTTAAGGATATTATTATTTTCTATTTTGTCTATTCATTTTCATTCAATTTGTACTAAAACAATAGCGAAAGAAATCTTGTTCAAAATTAATCCATTAAATGACATATGAGTTGCACGTGCAAATAATGACAACTCTAAGACCTAAATTGATAATAGTGAAAAAAAATAAAACCAACATTGTGAACATCCCATCCCATGAACTTTGGGACCTAAAATGCAATTTACCCTTCAATTTATTTCCAATCACACTAATTCAAGTCTATGCATATTGCACTATTCTCATTGTTTATTTGTTTATTTATTCAGAATTTCAAACTCGCAATAATATATTACTCCATCCATTACACAATAAATGAGTATCATATTTGACTTATTAATGTTTTTAAGAAATGTGTTCTAGTTGCTTATACTCCCTCCGTCCGCCTAGTAAGTTCACACTTACTGTTTACACGTTAATTAAGGAGGGAGTATTATATTGAAAGTGTTGTGAGTGTGAAAATAAAATAGGAGAGAGAATGAGTGGAGGGAATAGTAAATTATAATGGTTTGTGAGTATTAAAATAATGTAGGAGAGAGAATGAGTGGAGAGAATAGTGATTTAAGATTTCCTTTTTAGGAAAGAAACAAAGTGTGAACTTTGTAAACGGACGCCCAAAATAGAAAGTGTGAACTTTGTAAGCGGACGGAGGGAGTATATCATTTGTATAATGGTAAATTTGTACCAATTCTGTTTTCTTATTTATTCGAAACGCGATATTTATTTTGATACGGGCCAAAATGGAAGGTGTGATATCTATATAAAATATTAAAAGACAAACATTTAGAGCCCTCACATTAAGCCATGTCACTATTATGACATGGCATTACGTAATTCTCCCATTGATCTTAGTTTCAAAGATTTTTCATTTAATAAATTGATTTTTCATTTAATAAAATGTTAATGTTTATAAGGTAAATATTTATACAGTAAATTATCCCGATTTAAGCTCAATCAACAATTGAATTTTGAAATCAAATTTTGAATTTTCAGAAAATGGGAAAGCAATTAGTAAATAAGGAAATGTAACTCTTCAAAACTTGATCGATTAATATTTTATTCAAATGCACATTTTTTTAAAAAAATTATTTATAATTCATTTTGAGACAGAAGTAGTACTATAATTATGATTCATATACATACAAATCTATATAATAAATAAAAAGACAAACATTTAGAGCTCTCACATTAAGCCATGTCACTATTATGACATGCCATTATGCAATTCTCCCATTGGTCTTAGTTTCAAAGATTTTTCATTTAATAAATTGATTTTTCATTTAATAAAAGGTTAATGTTTATAAGGTAAATATTTATACAGTAAATTATCCCAGTTTAAGCTCAATCAACATTTGAATTTTGAAATCAAATTTTGAATTTTCAGAAAACGGGAAAGCAATTAGTAACTAAGGAAATGTAACTCTTCAAAACTTGATCGATTAATATTTTATTCAAATGCACATTTTTTGTTTTTAAAAATTTTATTTATAATACATTTTGAGACAAAAGAAGTAGTACTATAATTATGATCCATATACATACAAATTTATTTTATAAATTGAAATCTTTGGTATATAAATTAGAAATAGTTACAATCATATTGTCTAATAAATGAATACTTTTTTTTATTTTAAGCAAAATAAAAATTAATCAATTATTTTTATTTTGGGACGAAAGAAATATTAATGTAATAATCTATATACATGCAAGAGTCTTATAAATAGGAATTTAAAAATATAATCAAAGAGTAATGGTCCAAAAATATATTTTTTTTAAATAATTTATTTATAATTCTTTTTGAGATGAAAGAAGTAGTACTATAATAATCCAGCTATATAATATATTAAAAGACAAACATTTAAAGCCCTCACATTAAGCCATGTCACTATTATGACATTGCATTATGTAATTCTCCCATTGGTCTTAGTTTCAAAGATTTTTCATTTAATAAATTGATTTTTCATTTAATAAAAGGTTAATGTTTATAAGGTAAATATTTATATAGTAAATTATCCCGATTTAAGCTCAATCAACATTTGAATTTTGAAATCAAATTTTGAATTTTCAGATATCGGAAAGCAATTAGTAAATAAGGAAATGTAACTCTTCAAAACTGTATCGATGAATATTTTATTCAAATGCACATTTTTTTTAAATTTTATTTATAATTCATTTTGAGAAAGAAAAAGTAGTACTATAATTATGATTCATATACATACAAATCTATATAATATATTAAAAGACAAACATTTAGAGCCTTCACATTCAGCCATGTCACTATTATGACATGGCATTATGCAATTCTCCCATTGGTCTTAGTTTCAAAGATTTTTCATTTAATAAATTGATATTTCATTTAATAAAAGGTTAATGTTTACAAGGTAAATATTTATACAGTAAATTATCCCGGTTTAAGCTCAATCAACATTTGAATTTTGAAATCAAATTTTGAATTTTCAGAAAACGGGAAAGCAATTAGTAACTAAGGAAATGTAACTCTTCAAAACTGGATCGATTAATATTTTATTCAAATGCACATTTTTTTGTTTTTAAAAATTTTATTTATAATTTATTTTGAGACAGAAGAAGTAGTACTATAATTATGATCCAAATACATACAAATTTATTTTATAAATTGAAATCTTTGGTATATAAATTAGAAATGGTTACAATAATATTGTCTAATAAATGAATACTTTTTTTTTAATTTTAAGCAAAATAAAAATTGATCAATTATTTTTATTTTGGGACGAAAGAAATATTAATGTAATGATCTATATACATGAAAGAGTCTTATAAATAGGAATTTAAAAATATAACCAAAGAGTAACGGTCCAAAAATATATATTTTTCAATAATTTATTTATAATTTTTTTGAGATGAAAGAAGTAGTACTATAATGATCCATCTATATAATATATTAAAAGACAAACATTTAGAGCCCTCACATTAAGCCATGTCACTATTATGACATGACATTATATAATTCTCCCATTGATCTTAGTTTCAAAGATTTTTCATTTAATAAATTGATTTTTCATTTAATAAAAGGTTAATGTTTATAAGGTAAATATTTATAAAGTAAATTATCCCGATTTAACCTCAATCAACATTTGAATTTTGAAATCAAATTTTGAATTTTCAGAAAACGGGAAAGCAATTAGAAAATAAGGAAATGTAACTCTTCAAAACTGGATTGATTAATATTTTATTCAAATGCACATTTTTTGTTTTTAAAAATTTTATTTATAATTCATTTTGAGACAGAAGAAGTAGTACTATAATTATGATCCATATACATACAAATTTAATTTATAAATTGAAATCTTTGGTATATAAATTAGAAATAGTTACAATAATATAGTCTAACAAATGAATACATTTTTTTTATTTTAAGCAAAATATAAATTGATCAATTATTTTTATTTTGGGATGAAAGAAATATTAATGTAATGATCTATATACATGCAAGAGTCTTATAAATAGGAATTTAATAATATAATCAAAGAGTAACGGTCCAAAAATAAATATTTTTTAAAAAATAATTTATTTATAATTCTTTTTGAGATGAAAGAAGTAGTACTATAATGATCCATCTATATAATATATTAAAAGACAAACATTTAGAGCCCTCACATTAAGCTATGTCACTATTATGACATGGCATTATGTAATTCTCCCATTGGTCTTAGTTTCAAAGATTTTTCATTTAATAAATTGATTTTTCATTTAATAAAAGGTTAATGTTTATAAGGTAAATATTTATACAGTAAATTATCCCGATTTAAGCTCAATCAACATTTGAATTTTGAAATCAAATTTTGAATTTTCAGAAAATGGGAAAGCAATTAGTAAATACGGAAATGTAACTCTTCAAAACTGGATCGATTAATATTTTATTCAAATGCACATTTTTTTTAAAAATTTTATTTATAATTCATTTTGAGACAGAAGAAGTAGTACTATAATTATGATCCATATACATACAAATATACTCCCTCCGTCCCAATAAGAGCTTCCCTTTTTGCCATTTTGGGTGTCCCGCTAATAGCTTCCACTTTCCTTTTTTGGCAAAGAAATCTTTACTATTTCCTCCACTCATTCTCTCTCCTCATTATTTTAATACTCACAACACTATTATAATTTATTATTCCCTCCACTCATTCTCTCTCCTATTTTTAAATTACACTCACAACATCTTTACTTCCCTCCCATTTCCTTAATTTGCGTGATTTTTAAAAAAGTGGAAGTAATTGTTGGGACGGAGGGAGTATATAATATATTAAAAGACAAACATTTAGAGCCCTCAAATTAAGCCATGTCACTATTATGACATGGCATTTTGCAATTCTCCCATTGGTCTTAGTTTCAAAGATTTTTCATTTAATAAATTGATTTTTCATTTAATAAAAGGTTAATGTTTATAAGGTAAATATTTATACAGTAAATTATCCCGATTTAAGCTCAATCAACATTTGAATTTTGAAATCAAATTTTGAATTTTCAGAAAACGGGAAAGCAATTAGTAACTAAGAAAATGTAACTCTTCAAAACTGGATCGATTAATATTTTATTCAAATGCACATTTTTTGTTTTTAAAATTTTTATTTATAATTTATTTTGAGAGAGAAGAAGTAGTACTATAATTATGATCCATATACATACAAATTTATTTTATAAATTGAAATCTTTAGTATATAAATTAGAAATAGTTACAATAATATTACTACCATCGAATCATTTTCACGAACAATCCAATCAAATTTGAGAAATAGGAAAACGAACCAATAGTCTCTCTTTGATAATCCATCATTTGATAACCAAGATAAATAACAAATTTTACTCTCATTTGTTTAACTTCTACCTACATTGAAATCAAACAATTCACATACCCAAATAATATTTTACAAAGTAAATATGAAGTTAAGTGATGCTCATACTAATCCTTTCTCTGATAATCAATCTCTTAGGCCTCATTTGTTTTTCATTTTCAGCTCTTATTCAGATATGAATAGATGGGTGCATTAGACATAACACAATTCAGACTATTTGTTTTTTTTTCTCCATTCAGATCTGAATGCCTCTTATTTTCCACTTAATTTTTAGATATAAAAATATCACTTATTTGCCTCTTAATTGAATTTTTTCATATATATCTCTTTCATAAACTCGTAATTTCAAAAATACCCAACCCAAACACTAGATCAACAACCATTCATCTCATCTCTCTACTCCATTAAATGCCGTAACCCTAATTTCAGATGTGAATTATGATGAATATTCAAACAGTTTGAGTAATTCAGAAATCAGTGTTCAGACGCTACCTCTTATCAGTTCAGCCAAATTCAGACATGAAATCAGATTTTAGCACTTAACACTTAAAAAAATCAAACGTCACCTTGACAGCCAAGAAACATAAAGACTTTTATACTCTCATTTGTTTAACTTCTACTTTGAATTCAAACAATTCACAATAATATCTTATAGAGTAAATAAGGAGTTAAATGACACTTCTACGAATCCAACTAACTCGCCCGTTAAGCCGTTACGAATTGCTTAAAACCGGAAGGGTCCATATTTTCAGACAGTTTCCCGATAATATATCAGTTGTCAACAAATCTGTAATAACCCTCATTTTTAAATCATTTATTTAGTAATTATTATTTTCTAAATTGATTATTTAGGTTATTTGATTAAATATTGGACTATTTCTTTTCCTATATGGATTAGGTAAGTGGACTTCGGTTACCTAAATTGGGTTTCCTTGATGGACTTGGACTTGAATTGGTTGGGCTTAGAATTAGGAAACCTAAGTATAATTATATTTCATTAATCCTAGAGCCTCTTGGTATTTTACAACGGATAAAAGTCTCTTGGTATTTTATAACGGATGAAAGTCTCTTGGTATTTTATAACGGATGAAATCTCTTGGTATTTTATAACGGATAAAAGTCTCTTGGTATTTTATAACGGATGAAAGTCTCTTGGTATTTTTTAACGGACGAAAGCTCTTCACTATTTAAACGGCAAAAGAGAATTAGGGAGAGAGGGAGAGAGCCGCATAGAGAGAAACGGCAGAGAAAGAGAGCCGAGTAGAGAGAGAGAGAGAGCGATGCAGAGACCGAGAAGAGAGAGAGGGAGGCCGACTAGAGGAAGAAGGAGGAAGAACTCCATTGTTGTGTGTTCGAGGTCCAAACAGGTAAGGTCATCTCTTCTTGTTTTGATTCATAAGATTGAAAACCCTAGAAACCCTAGGGGTATTTTGGTAACCGAAAGGGTTAACCTTTAGAGGAGTTAAAAGAGATCCTTTTATATGATTGTAAATTCGTGCGAGGATTCGTTGCAAGGATAGTGCAAGAAACCAAGGTAAGGGATTATACATCATTTAAGTAATTGATTTCCGCTCCATTTCATTATTTAGGCTTCCGCATATTTTTTGGCAATGTACGTTCCTTTGATACTTAAAAGTTGACCTCGCGTCAGTATTTGTTTTGACTCCCTCGTTTACCGTTATTTGCTAATCTTTTGTTATTCGTTTGCTAAATCGTTCTTTTGGTTTCGTAAATACAGAATTTTATTGTTATTGTGAAAGTTCGTATTCTGTACAAAAATGAGTTTTGATATGATATGATTTTGTTCCATCAATGATCGCTAAGTTAGACAACCTGCTTCGGCGGGGTATATTTGATATTTGGCCTTCGGGCAAACTTAGTTCACCGCTTCAAATTAGTGGTGGGGTGTTTCGGATACACTGTTTAGGACTCTACAGAGTCAATTTTGTTCCCTTTATGGGATTTTGGTTTGATAAGGTCAGTGGACCACTTATGTGATCATGATGTCTGTGAATGTTTTGATTATCTACAGCTAGTATGGGACGGTTGTAGATAACTAGATCATTCGAGTCAACTTTGTTCAGCTTATCAGTCCTTTGAATTTCCTTATAATCTGTGAGTGGTTTAGTTAGTTAAAACTGGTATGGGACGGTTTTAAATAAGTAAACCATTCGAGTCAGCTTGAATCGATTTCGTCATCATTTGAAACTCCAAAATATTTGTCAACTCAGTTTGTGAAACCGTTGAGATTTTGAAAGACATTTGTTTTGAGATTTGGTAAATAAATATTTCGAATTTGTGTTATGGTATGTCTTCGATTGTTACTTGAAATTTGTATCGTTTGATATTCCTTCAGGTCAACTCCTCCTTAGTAACCGGAGGGGTTGTATATGAACTTACTGGGCATTGTTCACTCACCCTTTCATCTTCTTTTCTTCCAGATTTCATATAGGAAGAATGTGAAACGGTTCGGGAGCACTTCATAAGGAGTTCAAGGATCGTTTTTAGCTTATTTCATTATTGCAATTATTTGAGAGTTTGTAAGACTTTAAGGATTTTGTTGAGCTAGTGGATTGTACTAGCCGTTGAAATTGTTATCGTTATCCGCATAAGTTATTTCAAATTGTGGTTAGTGTTTGAATTATGATTTTAGTAGCCGTTGGAGGTTATTTTATTATCAATTAAGTATTATTATTGTTGTGGAAATTTGGGGTCGTTACAGTTGGTATCAGAGCTTTGGCTTTAGATCTTTGGGAGTTTAGGATGTGTGAGGATAAGTTTGATTTGAGCCTTAGGTTTGACCTCATAATCATTCTTGGAGTGTTTAGGGTAGATTGATATGATAAGATTAGTTGTTTCATCGGAGTATGAAAATTTAGAGGACTAAACTTCTTTTAAGGGGGTAAGAATGTAATAACCCTCATTTTTAAATCATTTATTTAGTAATTATTATTTTTTAAATTGATTATTTAGGTTATTTGATTAAATATTGGACTATTTCTTTTCCTATATGGATTAGGTAAGTAGGCTTCGGTTACCTAAATTGGGTTTCCTTGATGGACTTGGACTTGAATTGGTTAGGCTTAGGATTAGGAAACCTAAGTATAATTATATTTCATTAATCCTAGAGCCTCTTGGTATTTTATAACGGATAAAAGTCTCTTGGTATTTTATAACGGATGAAAGTCTCTTGGTATTTTATAACGGATGAAAGTCTCTTGGTATTTTTTAACGGACGAAAGCTCTTCACTATTTAAACGGCAAAAGGGAATTAGGGAGAGAGGGAGAGAGACGCATAGAGAGAAACGGCCGAGAAAGAGAGCCGAGTAGAGAGAGAGAGAGCGATGCAGAGACCGAGAAGAGAGAGAGGGAGGCCGGCTAGAGGAAGGAGGAAGAACTCCATTGTTGTGTGTTCGAGGTCCAAACAAGTAAGGTCATCTCTTCTTGTTTTGATTCATAAGATTAAAAACCCTAGAAACCCTCGGGGTATTTTGTTAACCGAAAGGGTTAAGGGTTAACCTTTAGAGGAGTTAAAAGAGAACCTTTTATATGATTGTAGATTCGTGCGAGGAATCGTTGCAAGGATAGTGCAAGAAACCAAGGTAAGGGATTATACATTATTTAAGTAATTGATTTCCGCTCCGTTTCATTATTTAGGCTTCCGCATATTTCTTGGCAATGTACGTTCCTTTGATACGTAAAAGCTGACCTCGCGTCAGTATTTGTTTTGACTCCCTCGTTTACCGTTATTTGCTAATCTTTTGTTATTCGTTTGCTAAATCGTTCTTTTGGTTTCGTAAATACAGAATTTTATTGTTATTGTGAAAGTTCGTATTCTGTACAAAAATGAGTTTTGATATGATATGATTTTGTTCCATCAATGATCGCTAAGTTAGACAACCTGCTTCGGCGGGGTATATTTGATATTTGGCCTTCGGGCAAACTTAGTTCACCGCTTCAAATTAGTGGTGGGGTGTTCCGGATACACTGTTTAGGACTCTGCAGAGTCAATTTTGTTCCCTTTATGGGATTTTGGTTTGATAAGGTCAGTGGACCACTTATGTGATCATGATGTCTGTGAATGATTTGATTATCTACAGCTGGTATGGGACGGTTGTAGATAACTAGATCATTCGAGTCAACTTTGTTCAGCTTATCAGTCCTTTGAATTTCCTTATAATCTGTGAGTGGTTTAGTTAGTTAAAACTCGTATGGGACGGTTTTAAATAAGTAAACCATTCGAGTCAGCTTGAATCGATTTCGTCATCATTTGAAACTCCAAAATATTTGTCAACTCAGTTTCTGAAACCGTTGAGATTTTGAAAGACATTTGTTTTGAGATTTGGCAAATAACTATTTCGAATTTGTGTTATGGTATGTCTTCGATTGTTTCTTGAAATTTGTATCGTTTGATATTCCTTCAGGTCAACTCCTCCTTAGTAACCGGAGGGGTTGTATATGAACTTACTGGGCATTGTTCGCTCACCCTTTCATCTTCTTTTCTTCCAGATTTCATATAGGAAGAATGTGAAACGGTTCGGGAGCACTTCATAAGGAGTTCAAGGATCATTTTTAGCTTATTTCATTATTGCAGTTATTTGAGAGTTTGTAAGACTTTAAGGATTTTGTTGAGCTAGTGGATTGTACTAGTCGTTGAAATTGTTACCGTTATCCGCATAAGTTATTTCAAATTGTGGTTAGTGTTTGAATTATGGTTTTAGTAGCCGTTGGAGGTTATTTTATTATCAATTAAGTATTATTATTGTTGTGGAAATTTGGGGTCGTTACAAAATCTCTTCATCAAATATGATATCAAATAAATCTTGCACTGCAAAAGTTTGTATTAATCAGTTGAGTAAACATCAAATAGCAATAAATCAACTATCAGACCTATAGGATTAACAAAACCTACTTGTATCCTTTTTACAAATTGAAACACAACAGAACCTTTTTCATTTTTTTTTTTTTTGACAAAAGAAGTTTGGAGAATTTTTAAAGCATTCCGTTTTTCAAGTCAACTTTGTCCTACTAGTAATATATTTGTGCTTCTCGTTAACTACAACGGGTATTTAAGTGATAATGGATGACAACGAAATGCAATTCGTTTCTTCCAACTGATTATACTGATGTGTCTTTGTAACCTAAGATATAAATTGATCTACTATTTTTTCTCATTTCAATCATACCTTCTTCTTTGGGAATGTTAGGTTGATCAATAAGGAGCTGCTGGAGGGCACCTAAATTACTAGCACTGCATAATAAAATGAATAACTGGAGTTAAGCAACAAAAAAAAAATAGACTAGAATGTTGCACGCAACTTCATGTTGACTGCAATTAATTTATATAATTGTGATGCCCCTTGTTAGTAAGGTGCCTTTATTTTGTTGGATTGTGGAGTCCTAAACCAACATGGAGTCGAGGAGGAGAGGGAGTCTAAATCTATGGAGGACTGAGGTTGCAGCGCTAAGGAAGAGAATCATGGCCATGGATGAAACCACTGGCATCCCATGGAGTGGACTGTTTTGTTTTCCTCTGGCAGACGGCATATGGCAGCGAAGGTGAAGTACGGCAAGCAGCTTGAGTTGGGCCGAGTTTCTGCAGAGATTTTGGTTTCCTATTTGAACTCGGTTCCTTCCCCAGATAGATTAGGGCTTCTTTGTACAACTATATATATATAGACACGACCGAGAACACATTGTAGCACATATTGAGAGAATAATTAGCTTATTTTTGGCTTGGCATAGCCCTCGTACGTACTTGATTATTTCAAGAAACCAGGTGAACAATTCCTTGTTGTTTGTGGGGTGTTTGATATTGCTATTGATTGTGTGGATATCACTTAATCCCTAACAATTGGTATCAAGAGCTTTGGTTATTGATCCACAGTTCATTAGTTGATCTTTGGGTCGCGTTATTGGAAATTATGTGGAGCAATCAAGATGGATAAATCAAGCATTGAGAAATTCAACGGAGCGAATTTCACATTTTGGAAGACGAGGATCACGGACTACCTCTATAATAAGGATCTTCATCTTGCCTTGGGAGAGAAACCTATAACCATGTCGAAGGGAGAGACTTCAGCGCAAGCACTAAGGGTGGAGAACGGTAAAGGGAGAAGAGGAGGACCGAGATCTAAAAAGAATTCAGTCAAGTGCTACAAGTGTGATGCTAAGGGTCATATTAGTTATGATTGACAGGAGAAGACAAGCGAAGAAGATGGTCACACAGGACTCGCGCAGGAGTACATCGCAGATGCATTGTCCTTGGGAGAGAAGCAGTTGGATGAGACTTGGGTGTTAGATTCGGGTACGTTGTTTCATTCATGCATAGGCTCAGATGAGATGGAGCAATACACCTCGGGCGATTTTAGGGTGCTCTATCTTGGTGATAATCAACGTTTGAAGATCTTGGGAAAAGGGAATATACGGATCAAGACACAAAGTGGGGTTGTTTTGCAGTTGCGAGACGTGAGGCATATTCCTAGCCGAAGAGGAGTTTTTTCCGATGGACATCTAGACAATGAGGGGTATATAACCTTCAATGGTGGGTCATGGGAAATCAGAAAATGAGCAGAGATAGTAGCTCTAAGGAGGAAGGAGAAGATGTTGTACACTACCTGCAACAACATTATTCGCTCGGGTGGGAGCAAGAGGCTAGCCGACTGGCATGTTTGTAGAAAAGGAAGAGCAATTAACAAACGGCTTGTTAGGGGGGAGGATGACTCAAAGTTGATCAACGTGGAGAATAAGTCACGTGGACCTAATAGAGAGCGAGTAAATATCACAAGCAATCAATGCAAGAGACAAGGGGAGACCGTGTTTCATGGAGGTGCATTACGAGAAAAGTGGGTTTGGAGGGAGAAGGCGAAGTTGGACTTGCATGGAGGAATCGAAGGAGAAAGTGGTTTAGAGAGGCAAGGAGAATCTAACATGGAGAGGTTGAAGCGTAGGTTGGCTTTAACTCGCCTTAACACTTGAGTGAGGAGGCCCTGCGTTGCCAATTCAGTTATTGGGAGACAAATGTGTTTGGAGGTTCATTTTATGGTGGGAGTTGAGTATTAGTGTCTATGATTATGATTTTAGTCTCAAGGTGGGAGATTGTTGGATTGTGAAGACCTAAACCAACATGGAGACGAGGAGGAGATGGAGTCTAAATCTATGGAGGATGAAGGTTGCAACGAAAAGAAAGAGAAACATGGCCATGGATGAATCCACTAGCCCATGGAGTGGACTGTTTCCCTGGCAGACGGCCGAAGGTGACGTACGGCAAGCAGCTTGGGCTGGGCCAAATTTCTGCAGAGATTTTGGTTTCCTATTTGAACACGATACCTTCCCCGGATAGATTTAGCGCTTCCTTGTACAACTATAAATACATAGACACGACCTAGAAAACATTGTAGCACATTGATGTGGTGGATTTCAGTATATGTAATTCCCTAATTTTCTATACATTTTATCATTATTTTAATGTAATTTAGATTAGTTTTGATGTAATTTTGAGTAGAATATGAATTGGTGAGTTTGTGGGAAATCTTTGAAATTGTGAGACATATTTTGAGTGATTTTGTGTTGTTCCTGCAAAAGTTTATTAATGTGGAGGATAAAGTTGCTATTATCAGATGTGCAGGGATCAAACTTTGAGAAGCTAAAGTTCAAGGATCAAATTACAAAACAGCAGAGTTCGAGAACCAGAAGAAAAAAGGTTGGAATTTCAGGGACCAAAGTAAAAGAAAAGAAATTGGAAATTGGTGTGTGCACGTGTGAAAAGTGGTTTTGGAAATCAAATTTATTTGAAAAGAGACCAATCAGTAGTAGTAAATTGGGAAATTAAAAGTTTCCAAAACCAAGGTGTGGACAGGCGCATGGACCGAGGAGATTGACCAATACAAGGCGTTGAACCGAGGCAATTGGTGGGGTGTGTAACTGGCGTGGATTGGAGGATATTATTATTATTATTATTATTATTATTATTTTTCTTTTCCTTTTTCTTTTTAAGTTTCCTTCTAGGTTTTTAGTATTGTTTTTTGGGAACAAGTATAAATACTTGTTTCAATTTCAGTTTTAGGGGAGACTTTTATTATTTATTTTTCCTAGAGAGATTTTATAGCTTTTATGGAGAACTAATTTCATTGCTTCGGATTTGAATCCTGAACCGTTTGTTTAATTCAATTGAGGTATCTATTTCTTTATTCCTGAATCCCTATTCATAGTTTTACTTGTTTTAATTGATAAATCGTTTCTAGGGTTTTGAGATTTGATCACCCTCTTTTCCCTTGTAATTGATTTAATGCTAGTTTAATCTTAAGTCTGTGTCAGATTAGGATTTTTCATAAGTAGCATCTTTGAGATTTATGCATGTGTCATGGTAAATTGAAAAGGGGGTAAAACTAGGTTTTGTTCTATTTGCAAAAGAATAGTGAAATTCTTGATCTTAATTTCTTAAAGCTTTATCAATCAATATTGTGAATCTAGACTGTGTCAGTTAGATTTAGGTATTGATTAGGGGAATAGGTGAGTGTGTCACTGCTTATAACCATTAATAAGAAAGAAATAGGGATTGAAATATATCCCGGATCAAGTGAATATGGAGGAAGGGAAAGAAATTATATCGATGATATTGGATTGATAAACGGGGACGGAAACAAATCTGAAGTGCTTGCCTTTAATTGTTTTACAACTTAGTCTTCTTAATTTCTGTTTTAGGAATTTAATTAAAAATCAAACAAACCCCCAATCTTGTCAAGTGACAATTGTGCAACCGAATAACCGTTCTTCAGTGGATCGACCCTGGACTTGTCCTAACTGCAGTTTTGTAGCCAAGTCTTGTCTTGGTAATTAATTTGTAGGCGTGCGACTTTAGCTTACCAAATTTTGGCACCGTTGTCGGGGAACGGTGTTTATTTGTTTGCACTCTTATTCTTTTCTTTATCTATTTCTTTTTTGTTTTTCTTGTTTCCTGTTTAATTGAGCTTTACTATTATTGTCATCTTGTGGTGTGGAACCTTTTATGGTCCATACCCGTTCTGCTAATCAACTTGCTAGTCCATTTGTTTCGAAAATTGAAAGATATTTCAGGTTAGGAGAAGTTTGCATCTGGAAGAGATGAATAATAATAACGGTAGGGGTGATCATAAGCCATCTGTTTGTGTTGTTTATGTGAGAAGGAAGAAGAAAGTTGATGGACAAATGGTTTCTATAGAGCCCGAACAGAAGGTTGAAAGGAGTGTTGAGCCAGAGTTGGAGGTGGAGAAGAAGGTGGAAGAGAAAATTCTTGAAGAGAAGTATATTCCACCCGTGTTTCCTGTTTATGAGCCTGTCCCTCCGTTTCCTTATGCATTGAGGGAGGATAGAAAACCGGAGCCTGACAAGGCTATCTTTGACACATTCAAGAGACTAGAGAGAAATCAGAAGGAAACGAGTCAGAAAAAGGTGAAGATCATGGAGCATGTGTCTGCGGTTTACAAGAAAAAGAGCACAAAAATTTATTGGTGGTCCCCAAGAAAAAGAAAAAGAAGAAAAAGGCCAAGAAAAAGGCCAAAATTTTTTTTTGGGATCCACCCGATTTAATAAAGAAAGGTACACATGTGTGGTGGAAAATTGTGGGTATTTGTACTCATGAATGCGCGAGGTGGGCCAAGGGAAGAAAAGTTAAGACCAAAAACAAGATGGCCACCTTTAATCCCCATTGAAATGGGAATTCGGTCGGGCAAAAGACCTTAACCAAATGCGCTTATTGGGAGGCAACCCAAGAAGGTATGTTTCATTTGTTTTATTTATTAGTTTAGTTTGTATTTTAAAAAAAATTGTTTATTTTGTTTTGTTTTATCTTATTACGACTCGAATCGGTGCTACTAAGGTATTTTGTTGTTGGTGATTTGTGTAGGAAATTTCGAGATATGAAAGAGGAGCAACCAAAAATCGTTGTCCTTTTCAAAAAAAAAAGAAAAAAAGGCTTGTTAAAAAAAAAAAAAGCCTAAAAAAATAAATTGGCCTGTTAAAAAAAATGAAGGGGGCGAACGCTCCTTTTAAAATGGAGCGGACGCACCATGTGGACAAAGACTAGATTCCGATTATTATTGTCTTTCGAGCATTAGGGTTTGTTGCTGATAAAGATATATTAGAACACATCTGTTATGATTTTTCTGATGCTCAAATGATGGAGTTGCTGCGACCCTCCTTAGAAGAAGCCTTTGTGATACAAAGCCAACAGGTGGCACTTGATTACATTGGGAAAAGAGGATCCACTGTTGGGGCTACAAAGGAGAAGAGAATTATTATCCCAAGTTGGTTGAGGTAACCATTTTCCCTTTTTTAGCTCATTTGTTTTGTAGTAATGTATATGGGACTATGCATAGTTTAGTGAGGGGGTGGGGTACATACTTGTTGTTTGTATATGTTTATTTTGAAATATATATATATATATATATATATATATATATATATATATATATATATATATATATATATATATATATGAAAAAAAAGAGAAAAAAAATGAGAGGCTAAGTGAAAACCCGAGAGGGCACTTAAGCAAAAGGAGAGGGTGTGTTGTAAAAAAAAATGAGTGGCTAGGTGAAAACCCGAAAGGGCGCCTAGGCAAAAGGCGAGTGAGTGAAATAATTTCTATCCTTTACATCACCGGAGTTGGAGACATAAGGGAGGATTGGAGCATAGGGTAGGATTGTTTATTATTGGCGTAGGAGGTTTGGTTTAGAGGCGGTAGGATAGAAAATCCTCGTAATTCTTCTTGGCGATATAAGGGGTGTTGGTGTATTTCACGAGGTAAGTCTTTGCTTGGGCATTGACTTTATTTTGAGGGAGTAGTAGTGCGAGGATAGCGTGGGGGAAGCTTAGGACATTGTAGTTTCTCCTAGCTTTTTGATGTGTGGGCCTTAGCTTGGATGTCCCGTTTTTGCATATTTGGAGTGGGATCAAGCTAAGGCCATTATTACCATTTTTGTGGAGTAATAAGGAGCGGAGTTTCATTCTCCGAATGTGTTATGTTGATTTCATTGATTTAGATTGGTGGATTAGAGGAGATTAGGGATCATTTTCCTCCCATGCTATCTGTTTAGACCGGCGATTTAGAGTGGGGTTAGGATATTACTCAGGGACGAGTAATGGTCTAAGCGTGGGGAAATTTGATGTGGTGGATTTCAGTATATCTAATTCCCTAATTTTCTATACATTTTATCATTATTTTAATGTAATTTAGTAGAATATGAATTGGTGAGTTTGTGGGAAATCTTTGAAATTGTGAGACATATTTTGAGTGATTTTATGTTGTTCCTGCAAAAGTTTATTAATGTGGAGGATAAAGTTGCTATTATCAGAAGTGCAGGGATCAAACTGCGAGAAGCGGAAGTTCAAGGATCAAACTACAAAGCAGCAGAGTTCGAGGACCAGAAGGAAAAATGTTGGAATTTTAGGGACCAAAGTAAAAGAAAAGAAATTGGAAATTGGTGTGTGCACGTGTGAAAAGTGGTTTTGGAAATCAAATTTATTTGAAAAGAGACCAATCAGTAGTAGTAAATTGGGAAATTAAAAGTTTCCAAAACCAAGGTGTGGACAGGCGCATGGACCGAGGAGATTGACCAATACAAGGCGTTTGACCGAGGCAATTGGTGGGGTGTGTAACTGGCGTGGATTGGAGGATATAATTATTATTATTATTATTCTTTTCCTTTTTCTTTTTAAGTTTCCTTCTAGGTTTTTAGTATTGTTTTTTGGGAACAAGTATAAATACTTGTTTCAATTTCAGTTTTAGGGGATACTTTTATTATTTAATTTTCCTAGAGAGATTTTATAGCTTTTATGGAGAACTAATTTCATTGCTTCGGATTTGAATCCTGAACCGTTTTTTTAATTCAATTGAGGTATCTATTTCTTTATTCCTGAATCCCTATTCATAGTTTTACTTGTTTTAATTGATAAATCGTTTATAGGGTTTTGAGATTTGATCACCTTCTTTTCCCTTGTAATTGATTTAATGCTAGTTTAATCTTAAGTCTGTGTCAGATTAGGATTTTTCATAAGTAGCATCTTTGAAATTTATGCATGTGTCATGGTAAATTGAAAAAGGGGTAAAACTAGGTTTTGTTCTATTTGCAAAAGAATAGTGAAATTCTTGATCTTAATTTCTTAAAGCTTTATCAATCAATATTGTGAATCTAGATTGTGTCAGTTAGATTTAGGTATTGATTAGGAGAATAGGTGAGTGTCACTGCTTATAACCATTAATAAGAAAGAAATAGGGATTGAAATATATCCCGGATCAAGTGAATAGGGAGGAAGGGATAAAGAAATAGATACCTCAATTGAATTAAACAAACGGTTCAGGATTCAAATCCGAAGCAATGAAATTAGTTCTCCATAAAAGCTATAAAATCTCTCTAGGAAAAATAAATAATAAAAGTCTCCCCTAAAACTGAAATTGAAACAAGTATTTATACGTGTTCCCAAAAAACAATACTAAAAACCTAGAAGGAAACTTAAAAAGAAAATGGAAAAGAAAAATAATAATAATAATAATAATAATTATATCCTCTAATCCACACCAGTTACACACCCCACCAATTGCCTCGGTCAAACGCCTTGTATTGGTCAATCTCCTCGGTCCATGCGCCTGTCCACACCTTGGTTTTGGAAACTTTTAATTTCCCAATTTACTACTACTGATTGGTCTCTTTTCAAATAAATTTGATTTCCAAAACCACTTTTCACACGTGCACACACCAATTTCCAATTTCTTTTCTTTTACTTTGGTCCCTGAAATTTCAACCTTTTTCCTTCTGGTCCTCGAACTCTGCTGTTTTGTAATTTGATCCTTGAACTTTAGCTTCTCGCAGTTTGGTCCCTGCACTTCTGATAATAGCAACTTTATCCTCCACATTAATAAATTTTTGCAGGAACAACACAAAATTACTCAAAATATGTCTCACAATTTCAAAGATTTCCCACAAACTCACCAATTCATATTCTACTCAAAATTACATCAAAACTAATCTAAATTACATTAAAATAATGATAAAATGTTTAGAAAATTAGGAAATTACATATACTGAAATCCACCACATCACACATATTGAGAGAATAATTAGTTTATTCCTGGCTTGGCATCGCCTCCGGACATACTTGATTAGTTCAAGGGGCCAGGTAAACAATTCATTGTATTTGTGTGTGTGTTCTTCCATTTATTTGTTGTTTGTGGGTGTGTTTGATATTGCTATTGATTGTGCGTAAAATCTAGGGAGAAACGCGTTTCTCCATGAGTTATGGAGAAACGGGTTACGGGTATCCAGAACCTTTTGAAAGGATATCCAGAAACTTTTTGTATTGGCCATGACCTTGTCCTATGGTTACTCGATATCAAGCCTCAAAGGTTCGATATCCGTAACCCTTTGAAAGGATATCCGTAAGCTTATGAAAGTGATATCCGTAAACCTTCAAATGATATCCGTAAACTTTCAAAATGTTTCTGGATATTCATTTGATGATTTCTCGATATACATTTGAAGGTTTTCTCGGATATCCAGAACCTTCAAAATGAATATCCGTAAACTTTCAAAATGTTTCGATATTCATTTGATGGTTTCGGATATACATTTGAAGGTTTCTGATATCCGTAAACCTTCAATAAGCAATTTCTCGGTCTTGGCCTTGGATTTGGCTTCAAATCTATTTTTTCCTGGATATCCGCCAAAAGGCTTCTGGATATCCGTTCCAAAGCTTCCTCGGATATCCGTAACCCTTTGAGACTGATATCCAGAAATTTTCTTCTGGTTATCAAACGTATAGCTTCTGGCTATTAAAAACGCGTTTCTCCATAGTTATGGAGAAACGCGTTTCTCAGCAGACCTACTCTTGATTGTGTGGGTATCACTAAATCCCCAACATATTTATACATCCAAGTATGGGTGTTATCGCATGTGGAGGAACTTTTAGTATATTATTGCACCTTTTCCAACATCTTTTGGATCAGCTGGTAGCTTAAATAAACATTAGGATGTGAAGTTTGAATGGGTGCATACTACCTCCAACAAATTTGGTTAGTGTTTTTCTTATGGATGTAAGTTGGGGACTAGTATCTATGCACTATCTTATACCATACTCTAATAGTTTCCTTTCAATTTGTATCTGCGGACGAATCAGTCCCACCTGATTCGCCACTTCACTTTGCAACATCTATAATTCTAAATACAAGAAAACACTGATCCATTAAATAGCCTGAAATATCTCCCTAATTGGAGTCGATTATTTAAGATATTTATAAATCAACAACAGTGATCCGCTGCCAAATTTTTTATGTCAACTGCAGCCAAGCCATCAGAAAATCTACTTCTGTCAACCTCTAAGGTTCGGAGTGTTACATTGCCATAATATCATACTCCCTCTGTCCAGAATAAATGTCGCATTTTCCATTTTGATTTGTCCTAAAATAAATGTCGCATTTCCAAATAAGGAAAGTGACGTAGTGCAATTTTAACATGGTACAAACTAATAAAGCACCTTCCTTAAAAAAGTTGACAAGTCAACTGAGACATTTATTCTGAGACGGAGGAGTACTAGTAATAGCAGTGGAAAAGTAATTACAACAAGATTTTAACACCTCTACTATGTCTTGCCAATCAAATCCGTAACTAGTCAGAAACATAATGAACTCTTGGCTTACCTTGGTTCCAAAGTAAGTGCAGCAAGTGCAGAAACCACTGAAGATTTGAGAAGATACCTGGAGAACCATAAATCATTGAAAGTAAATAAAAGACATTATAATGTCCCGGAGATTATTAAAAACCAAGAGTGAAAAAATATGAGTACAAACAAATGTAATGATAAGAAACTTGATGCTCCTATCTGTAGCAACGAAACAAACAATTTACATGCAATCGTTCTCAAAGAAAATTGCCAAATGGCAGTTGAGAGAAATCAGAGCATGTGAATTTAAGAATGACCCAAGACATGATTTTTTAGGAAGTGACTGAGTTTTGGACCTAAAGAATTAAAAGGTCTAGTTTCTAAGAAAGGGGAGATACAAAATCTTTTGCACACCCGACAACATTTAATATTGAAAGCTTAGCTAACAACATTATTACTTAACGGCTCTAAAGATTTTAAATATAAATATGATCAAAGTTTTTGGAATCTATACTCTGACTGGTGCATCTCATGAAGGAGCCTAAGCCCTTCCAAGCAATTCGCAAGGCTTGGCTTTATGCCAACATGTTGTTGTAGTTGCTTTGCCGTGGGCTGGAGAGAACCCCCTTTAACTAGCTGCCTACCGTCACGAAGGGTCTTTCCAAGTGATAAAACAACACCATTGAAATCTTCCCTGAGCACAATCCACCATTAAGAGGAACACCAATCAGAGTTCAATTTACTAAATTGCAGAGGACAGAAAGATATCAAACAAGAGAACAATCGAGTGTAAAACATTACTAATATTACCGATATCAAAGAAGAGAAAAGTTGAGTGAAATGGTGCAATCGAAAGAACTACAAGTTTGCAAACCATACTACTACCGCCAAATAATTCAACCAAGAAATGCTATAGAGCCAACTAGTCGTCACTAAATTAAGTACCAACTTCACATGCCACAGGCTATAACCAGTAAGTGATAAGCAGCTAAATAGTCGCATGAATGACACATCACATTGGGACAGAACTAGGCAACTAGCAATTGAATCTATAACATTACGATTTCAGATCTTCTAGCATGTGGGTTGGGAGGAGTACCCAGATTATTTTCTTTTTCCCGGACATCTAATAGACTAATACCAATCAAAAGGAGCAAGTGAGGGGATAAACTTACAAAGTCTTATTCATAGAAAGCATAATACTTTGCAAGGAATCCATCTGCTTTGCCAAGATGGCATCTCCAATGCCACTAACATTATTCAAGGATCCATGATTCTTGGGATCTTGTATCACCTGACCAAAGAACACTATCAACCCTTATACATCTCGTAGAGGGCTACTACTTCCGTCCCAAAATGAATGTCCATTTTTGTTGTTGTCCATCCAAAATGATTTTTTTGGTACAAATCAAATTATACATGTCCATTTATGTTCTTGATCACCAAGAACAAAAATAGACATTTTTGTTCTTGATCATCAAGAACAAAAATAGACATATCCAAAAAATACATGTGGATTTTTGTTCTTGATGCTGCCCAAAAGTAATGGTTGGGCCTGGGTCAAATCTATAAGCGGGAAATAATCAGGTAGGCCCAAAGCGGGTGTAGGCCCAAGAAGGAGATATTGATAAAAGTGGCCCAAATGTAGTTCGCGGGAAATTATGTCAAAAGATATCCCGATATAGTCCATGAAAGGGAAAGCCCAAGATAATACATACGAGATATTAGTTGATGAACGGCGAGATAATTTGGCAAGCTGGCGAGATAATAATGTGAAATGAGAGGTGAGATATTAGGGTGAGACGACACGGCCCTCAGTTGCCCGTATCCGGCGAGAGACAGATTCTAGAGGGAGCGACACTTAAGAGGCGGCATATAAATATCTATGAAGTGGGGCCCATTAAAGGTTAACATTGAGAAAAGTGATCACATGTTTTGAGTTTATTCTCATTATGGACCAATGAAGTGAGGACACGTGGAATGAGGCATGGAACGTGAGGGTATCATGTGCATGGCACGAGGGAAGGGATATATATATGATGGATTGTCTTCCTTGTAAAGGTACGTTCACATACACCCACGAAACACCTTTCCACATTTGAAGTTTTCCTTGTTCAGAACAGACGCCGGAGGGGCTTACGCCGGAGCCGCCCCCGGTCCAGTCATGTTTGCTTGTGTGCAGGCGAGAAGAAGGAGCCGGAGCTATCACGATTGGACTACAACGGTCGTGTTGATGCTTGAGGAAATTCCTGGCAACATCAATTGGTTCCGTTGCCGGGACTGATTCTCTTCATCAGTTGAAGTCTGTCGGCGGTAGATTGGTAAGTTTAGGTGCGGTTTTGTAGATCTGGAGGGTTGGTGTGTGTAGGGTGATTTAATTTTGGTGGTGATTGTAGTTTGTGAGCTTGTTTCTAATTTGAGGTGGTTGTTGATTTTCTGGAAATTTTCGTTCATAGTTTCGTCGTGTGTTGAAAATTTTGGTGGATTGAAGTTTTGGTGATTTTTTGTGTGGTTGGATTCAAAATTTTGGTTTAGAGGTGTTGGTGGGGGTTGAATTGAATTTTTTGGAGTTCGTGAAGGTTGATTGAAACGTTTGTTTGAGTTCGTTGGTTTGAGAATTTTGGTGTATCTGGGTTCTGATTTGGTGTGAATTCAATTGGTTTTGTAAGGTTTTCGTGTTTGTGAATTGGTGATTGGGTGAAATTGGTGAAGTTGGGGTGGAATTGTGCTTGATAAAGTGCAATAGGAGGAAGAACATCTTCAAGTTTCTGGGTTAGATCTTCAAATCTTCATAAGATTTGCAGATCTTCAAGTTTGGATTCATCATTGTTGATTACGTGGGTGATAAGGAATGACAACACCGGAAAAAGGCATAGTTGGTCAAAAGACAATGGCGGGAAGGAGCCTTATCCCACGGATTCCCGCCTATTTCAGGAATGGGGGCTATAGGAACTGTTGGAGTGAAGGATACTTCTTCCTCGCAGCAAGTTATTCCTGAAGAGAGAGAGCGGGCTATGGGTGATGGGAGAGAAAGAAATATAATGTCGTCGCCGCAGGAGGATGAAGTGGATGCGGAGGAGGAAAGTTTGAGGATCCACAACAATTTGATTTTACAATTGTTAGAGAATAACAAACGATTAATGACTTTGAAGAAGAAGCCTACCCCTATCCCGCAGGGCTTGTTGAAGGTAGCAGAGGAAGGAAATAAGGGAGCGAATAAGGAAATAATTGTGGTGGATGATGGTGAGCGACAAAAGGAGGCAGAACCTGAAAAACATAAGGAGATCGAGGCGAGAATGGCTGGGCAGCAGAAGAGGAAAGCTGGAGAGTATATGGAGAATGGGCGAAAAATTAAAGTGCATCATTGGCCGCATACGTCACAGATGTCGTCCTTTTATTGTGAAGATGATGAGGATGATACTGCTTCAAATGAAGAAGGATATGGATAGCAAGAATTGAAGGTTTCTAGAGGAGGCGAGAGATCTAAACCAATGGAGAAAGCAAAGTGCGCTGTCGTTCCTTTTGCCAAGTATATTCAAGAAGCTGAGCCCGCTCCGGAGTTTCGTTTGCCCATATTGACTAAATATGCGGGAGTTACCACAGCCAGGACCCATGTGGAGGGATTTGAAGTTACGATGGCGATAGTAACCAAGGATGATGCCTTGCTGTGCAAAACTTTTGCCAGCACCTTAGAGCTTTAAGCTTTAGATTGGTTCATGCAGCAACCCGCCAATTCTATTCTGGGATATCAAGATTTCAAGAGGAAGTTCTTGGCAAGATTTGGAGCAGTGGGAACTCAGCCGGTGGTATTACAGGAGTTAATTGGGATTAAACAGAAAGCGGGAGAGGGTCTGGTAACATATACCAACAGATTTTTGTTGATTGCTAACCAAATTTCTGAGATAGAACCCAAATACGTGATATTGATGTATATGTCTGGCTTGACATCAGAATCTTTTAAAAGGGAGTTGAGGATGAGGTTGCCAACGACTTTGGGCGAGCTATATGAGCGGGTTAAGGCTTACTGTGGTGGAGAAGACATTGAAGAAGGAACATCTAACACTTCGAGGAAAAGTGTTAAGGACATAATTGAGTATGTTAAAGATGAAAATGCGGCTCAAGGTGGAGGTAGAGGTAATCAAGGTGGCGGCAGAGGTGGAGGCCGTGCTGGAGGTCGCGGCCCAAAGAGGATAATCAGATTTGCTAGACTGAATGCCAAGTCGAGTGAAATTTTGCGAGCTGTTGAGCTCCCAGCGGCATTCGAGATGACAGACAAAGGAAGAAGAGACATGAATCAGTACTGTAATTATCATCGGGATAGGGGGCATGATACAAATAATTGTTATAATTTGAAGAAGGTGATTCAATCTAAAATTGATAGGGGCGAGTTACAGGAGTATGTAGTGCCGGAACAGAATGTAGAAGCCCGCGAAGGAAATGGAGATAGAAATGAGATACTGGTGATTCATGAGCCGGCGAGTATCACTTGTTTGAGTAATCAGATCATGTCTCTGTCGCATACTTGCCATATTCCAGCTTACCCGCCATGTGAAGAGAGGATAATTAGCTTTTCAAGGCGAGAATTGGCTTTAACTCCAAGCCATAGGTGTCAACCAGTTGTGATTTCCATTGCTCCAGGAAATAGTATCTTGCACAGAGTATTGGTAGACTCAGGAGCAAGTCGCAACATTCTTTATTATGAAGCTTTCAATAAGATGCGATATACTGAGGCTAATCTGGTGCCCTACAAGGGATTTTTGGAGGGATTCACAAATCATACAGTGCGGATTAAGGGGACAATTTCATTGGCGGTTGAGATAGGAGAAGGCGAGATGGTGAGAACTCGCATTGTGGAATTCATGGTGTCGCCTTACAATGCCATTGTGGGGATCCCGTTCATGCAGACATTTGAAATGGTTGTTTCTATCCCGCACCAAAGAGTTAAATTCCCTACGCCAAATGGAATTGCTTGTTTGAAGAGTGAGGTAAAGGAGGTGATTCAAAAGAAGATTGAGATGCAAATCGCGGCAAGGGCAAGCACAAGTTCACTATCCACGGCCTTGATGGTGCGAGATACAAGAATCAACATGATCACCGACTTAGGAGGGTATGATGACTGGGAGGAAATAGAAAGCATGAAGAATAAGTCGGCGATCATTGTTATTGATGAAAAGGCGGAAAACGAAGTGTTGCGGGAAAGGAATGATGAGCGAGAAACAGAGGTAGAAGTGATGGATGAGAGATCAGAAGGGAATTTGATGGCACTGGTTACAATGCAAGCTGAGATGACATGGTCAAGATCTGCGGAATTTGTTAAAATGAAGGAGCCCCTTATTGAGGAGATAGTGGATTCTGATAGTGAGGAATGTGATGAAGAAATTGTGGTAGAAACACCTGAAGGTGTGTCGCTTGTCGGGAGAGATAAGGGGGAGAGCAGCGACAAAGGTGGTAAGAGATGTGTTAATAAGAGAAAGGCGACAGAGATGGAGGTAGATACTCTACAAATGCGAGACGAGCCAGACATTCAGGCTGCGGAAGAGTTGGAAGAGGTAATAGTTAATGATGAATATTCCAAGCAAAAAATCAAAATTGGGAAGCAGTTGGATAAGGAAGAGCGGGACAAGTTGGTTGAATTTTTGCGGGATAGTATTGATGTATTTGCCTGGAAACCAGAGGACATGCGAGGCATAGATGAGAATGTCGCCCTACATTGTTTGAACGCTGACCCAAACGTAGAGCCCTATAAACAAAAGGTGAGATATCTTTCAGCTGAAAAGGAGAAGGCGGTGATTGGAGAAGTGGAGAAGCTATTAAAGGCGGGAATCATAGAAGAAATTACTTATCCAGTTTGGCTAGCCTGTCCAGTTATGGTGTTGAAGGAAAATAAAAAATGGAGGATGTGTATAGATTTTACAGACTTGAATACGGCTTGTCCTAAGGATTGTTATCCGTTGCCGAAAATGTTGGGTTTCGAGGGTCCATGTGCAGCGGATAATGCAAATAACTCGAATACCCAAAGCCCTAGAATCCGTTCTAGATGAATAATTAAGAAGTATGAATTAGGGTTACCAACCTTGAATGCCTTTGTCGTTGATATACGTAGTCTAACTCCAGATTGAAGAATTAGCAAGTCTTCAATATACGATCCTTGAATCACGAACAAATGATCTTGAGAAGCGAAGATCCTCTACGAGTATCCACGCGATGAACGAACCCTAGAACTCTTTCTAGGAGGATTGCTAGACCCCTTGATTGAAACCTTTTCAATCTATGATGAATTATGGAATTGGTGTGATGATTTTCAATTCACAATTGAAAAATCCTCTCTATTTTTGTCTTTCTCAAAGCTCAAAAACGAAACTGGCTGCTAGGGTTGTATAAGGATACTATTTATACTCAATAAATATATGCCCTATTAAAACCCTTGGGAAAAAAACGGTTTCAGCATCAGTGGACATGGGCGGTCGCCCATCAGGATATGGGCGGTCGCCCATCAGGATATGGGCGGTCGCCCATGTGTCCAGAGCTTGAATCCTTCCTCCGAAACCCCATATGGGCGGTCGCTCATCAGGACATGGGCGGTCGCCCATGTGTCCAGAGTTTTAATCCCTTTATTCAAAACCATCGTGGGCGGTCGCCCATAAGGGCAAGGGCGGTCGCCCATGTGGACAGTCTCTAATGCCCGGTTTTCAAATAACATGGGCGGTCGCCCATAGAACCTTGGGCGGTCGCCCAACACACCAGAAATCCATAATTCCATTTTTGACAATTCATTCGTTGCGTGTGACCCCATAGGACTATACTATATTGGCAATGAGTCTGATCACATCGATCCTCATAAGACATGAGCGGACTCTAGCAAGCCATCATGCCTACCCAAATAGTATAATATTAAGTTCGATTTTTCCTACATAGAACATATCACAATCCCATTGTCACACGATGTTATATTGAACATGAGTCATGGTCCACGTCAACTCATATTGTTCAATGCTTTCTCGTTACCAAGTAAATTGATTAATCGAATGACATTAATCATATTAATTCATTCGGGCATGGCCATGCACTACATCAATCTTACTCACGAGTGGCCAAGCAAACATCTCTCTTTACGAGGGACAAGTTTCCATCTTGACTTATCATTCTTCCCAACAAGAATCATATCATGCCAATAATAGCCCTTATTGTTGTCCGGTTAAAGACAACGTTAAACTATATCAAACATGATATTCATCGAGTGGAAGACGATGATAATCTCATGTCAAAGGATATCAATGATATGACTATATGAGATTTATTTATGACATATGACCATGACATAAATCTCATAATGGGTCAAGTCCAGTACCTTGTTCTCTAACAAGTACCCATGAATCTAATGTGCATCTCCATGCATATAATCATCACATGATTATCCATTAGACTTCATACTAGTGCTTCATAAGTACTAGGGACACGATTATTATAACTAAACATGCAAACACATATAATAATCAAATAAACAATCTCATATATAAATGAACAATGACATTACATAAAGGTCTATCTCTATAGGCCTAGGGCACTAACACCTACAGCTCCCACTTGCACTAGGCCCACCACTCATGTATCTTATACCCATGGACCTAACATGACCATCATGTTTAGCTTGTGGCAAAGGCGTGGTGAGAGGGTCCGAAATATTGTCATCTGTTGGTACCTTGCATATCTTGACGTCCTCCCTTTCACAGCATTTCTCGAATGAGGTGAAAGCGTCTCAAAATGTGTTTGGATCGCTGATGTGACCTTGGTTCTTTTGCTTGGGCAATAGCACCATTATTGTCACGTAACAGCTCTATCGGGTTAGTGATACTTAACGACTTCTAAGTCACTAACGAACTTCTTGATCCAAACCGCCTCCTTAGCCGCATCCGATGCCGCTATGTATTCGGCTTCGTTGTAGAATCAAGCAATGCTTTGCTTGGAACTCTTCCTACAAACGGCACCTCCATTTAGCATAAAAACAAAACCAGATCGCGATCTATAGTCATCTTTGTCGGTTTGGAAGCTTGCATCTCGTGTAACCCTTTACAACTAGATCATCTTCCATTCCTCCAAATACCAAGAATACATCCTTAGTCCTTCTCAAGTACTTAAGGATATTCTTGACAGCCTATCCAATGGTTCTCACCAGATCGATCGGTATCTACTCGTTGCGCTTAGAGCATACGAGACATCGGGTCTAGTACACAACATGGCATACATGATAGATCCAATTGCCGAAGCATATGGAATATCACTCATCCTCTTTCGCTCATCATTTGTCTTAGGACAATGAGTCTTGCTAAGAGTAATGCCATGTCCCATTGGCAAGTTCCCTCTCTTAGAATTTTCCATGCGGAATCTTCTAAGGACCTTGTCAATATACGTACTTTGACTCAAACCAATCATCCTTCTTGATCTATCTCTATAGATCTTGATACCAAGGATATAAGCCGCTTCACTCCATATCTTTCATTGAAAAACATTTTCCTAACCAAGACTTAACAGCCTCAAGTGCAGAACATTGTTTCCAATGAGCAAGATGTCATCGACATATAGCACCGTAAATAGGACTATGCTCCCACTTATTTTCTTGTATACACAAGGCTCATCTTCGTTTTTGATGAAGCCAAACTCTTTGACTCGATTCATCAAAACGTAGATTCCAAACTCCGGAAGCTTGCTTCAATCCATAAATGGATCTCTCGCAACTTACACACTTTGTTAGAATTCTTTGGATCGACAAATCCTTCAGCCGTATCATGTATACATCCTCAAGTAGGTTTCCGTTAAGAAACGCTGTTTTGACGTCCATTTGCCATATCTCATAGTCGTAATATGCGGCTATGGCAATTAAGATTCTAATAGACTTAAGCATTGCTACTGCGAAAAGGTTTCATCATAGTCAACGCCATGAATCCGCCTATACCCCTTAGCAACTAGCCTAGCCTTATAAGTATGTACCTTCCCATCCATGTCAGCTTTTCTTTTGAAAACCCACTTGCACCCTATGGTTTTTACACCTTCGGGTGGATCAATCAAGTTCCAAACTTGATTATCGTACATGGATTTGATCTCGGATTCCATGGCTCCTAGCCACTTGTCCGAATCAGAGTGGACATCGCCTCTTGATAGGAAGTAGGTTCATCATTCTCAATGATTTCTACTTCATTACTTTCCGTCATGAGAAATCCATATCTTCTCGTGTTCGGATCGTATCCTATCCGATCTCGCGAAGAACTTGTGTATCTTGAACCGGTTCCACAACAGCTTGTGAACTTGGTTCCGTCTCTACTATCGGTTCCTTGTCATTTTCGGGTTCTTGAATTTCTTCAAGATCAATTTTACTCCCACTAGTTTCTTTAGAGAGAAACTCTTTCTCGAGAAAGACACCATTTCGAGCAACAAACACTTTGTTCTCGAATTGGTTGTAAAATAGATATCCTTTCGTTTCCTTAGGATAACCAACGAAAATGCATTTATCGATTTAGGTGCAAGTTTATGTTCGTAAACTAATTTCTTTACATAAGCCTCACAACCCCAAATCTTCATGAAAGATAAGCTGGCTTTCTTCCATACCACATCTCATGTGGGGTTTTAGGAGCCGATTTAGTAGGGACCTTATTAAGCGTGAAAGCAAAGCTTCCAGCAGCATGCCCCCAAAAAGAAATAGGAAGGTTCACTTGACTCATCATCGATCGAACCATATCTAATAGAGTTCGATTTCTCCTCTCGGATACACCATTCCATTGTGGTGTTCCTGTGGAGTAAGTTCAAACAATTCCACAACTTTTCAGCATGATCGTCAAATTCTTGGCTTAAGTATTCACCACCTCGATCGGATCGAATGGTTTTAATAGTTTTGCCAAGTTGATTTTGTACCTCATTTTGAAATATTCTCGAATATCTCAAATGCTTCACTTTTGTACTTCATCGTATAGACATAGCCATATCCGGAGAAGTCATCAAATGAACGTTATGAAGTACCGAAATCCTCCCCTAGCAATGCTATTCATTGGTCCACACACATCGCATGTATGAGAGCCAATAAATCACTAGCCCTTTCACTACTCTTAGTAAAAGGAGCTTTAGTCATCTTGCCCAATAAACAAGACTCGCAAACATCATATGATTCATAATCACATGAGTCTAAATATCCATCTTTATGGAGTTTAGATACGCGCTTCGTTTATGTGACCAAGACGGCAATGCCATTTGTATGTGTTGTTCACATCATTTGGTTTAGATTTCTTACTAACATGATAAACATTCTCAACATTATTTTCAACATCCAAGACATAAAGGCCATTAAAAGAATGAGCAACACAATAAAGCATGTCATTCAAATAAATTGAAAATTTCTTATTCGCAATAAGAAAATTGTAACCCTCATTGTCTAAACATGAAATAGAAATAATGTTTCTGCCAAATCCGGAACATAATAACAGCTTATTTAAAACTAAAATTAATCCGCTAGGTAAAGTGACTTCGTAAGTCCCTACGGCCAATGCAAAGCAACTCTTGCTCCATTTCCAACCCGCAGATCTACTTCACCCTCTTTGAGCGACCTTCTATTCTTAAGTCCCCGCACATTTAGACAAATGTGAGATCCACATCCGGTATCTAATACCCAAGAACTAGAAGTAGAAAGTAGAACATCTATCATATAGATACTCAAGTCGTGGCAATCACATTGCCCTTCTTCTTCAGCCCTTCCCGATAAGCTTTGCGCTTACGCTTCCAATGCCCAGCCATTGCAATGGTAGCATACCGCATCCTTTTGGGATTTGGGTTTAAGCTTCTCAGAATGGCAACCTTTGCCTCCGGTTTAGCAACTTTTGCTTTACCCTTGTTTTTGAACCCCTTTCCTTTATTCACCATCAACACTTGATTGGTTTTCTTGGTAATATTGTTCTCCGCATTCTTTAGCATCCCATACAATTCAGACAGAGATTTATTCATCCCATTCATGTTATAATTCGTAACGAACCGATTATAACTTTCAGGGAGTGAATGCAATATCATATCCGTAGCGCCTAACTCGGATAGGATACCCAAGCCTCTCAAGATGTTCGAGGTGACCCTTCATTTTCAACACATGAGGCCCAACAGGTTGTCCTTCAATCATCTTGCATGAATGAAGAGCCTTCATAGTGTCAAACCTTTCCGACGTGCTTGCAATCGGAACATTTCCTTTAAATGATTTCCCAAATCATAAGCTTCCATGTGTACAAGGTCCTTCAAGGGCCTTACACATAGTAGCCAAGATCGTGCAACCAACATCTATAGAATCATCCACATGTTTCTTATGTTGGTCCCTTTCACTTTAGGTGCATTAGCAAAGCAGCTCGGGTGGAATGGGTCCATCGAGAATGTACAACTTCCTTTCTTGTTTGAGAACAATTCTCAAACAAATGATCCAATCCACATAGTTGTTGCCATTCTCTTCTAACTTGTCCTTCTCAAGGACTCGATCGCAAAGTTGACAAATTCCGATTAGTGTTAGCAAACCATTGATCTACAAAGATATGCAACAAGATATAAACATATATGAGCACCAATTTCATTTAAGAGATTAAATAATGTATTTCACAAATACTCCCACTAAATTATATAACCTTCATATACAAACATGCATAATATAATTTAATAGGCTAAGACCCAACTTTAATTTAATTTCAAGTCTGGCTATGGCACGACCGCTCAAAATTAAACTAAAAAGGTAGATAACATTTATCAATCATATCAACATATGACTCTTAGATCTTTTATGAGATTATAGACATCATATGTCACATGTTTCAATCTCATCTTATGCCTTAGGCCCAAAACTGCTTTTGATAGCCTTATTGAGTTCAACCATTTTAAACGTATAGCAATCACTATTTGCTCATCTTGATCATACAAAGATAGAATTAATGTACCTCGCTATGGCGAGCCTACATAAAACTACCCGTGTACTCACAAGTGTTTAAAGTGGGTAGCATAAACAAACTCAAAATTTCAAAGAAGGTTCAATTTTTCATGTTTATCAATTAACATGGCAAGGTTGATTCATGAAAAACTATATGAGCATAATTATGAACATGGAATGCTACAACACAAATCACATTTGGTCGCATTACTAGTACGCGGCCACGTGCTCCAAGGTTATCCCACACTTCCATCGAAGTGCCCGTGGGGAAGGTTTTCGTGTCCAACCCATATACCAAGTAATACTTCACAAATATCCTAGATTAATCACATTAATCATATAAATGAAATTGACATCCCATAACCTAGATTAATCATATTAATCACATATTTCAATTTCATAATCATGGTATATCACTATATACAATTACTTCACAAGCAATACTCATACAATTTCACATTCCAAATCATATTTATCATGAAAATTCATATAATCACATTACACAATAATCATGATTATCTAACTAAACATCATGAACGGGGCTCTGATACCACTGTTGGGTTTCGAGGGTCCATGCGCAGCGGATAATGCAAATAACTCGAATACCCAAAGCCCTAGAATCCGTTCTAGATGAATAATTAAGAAGTATGAATTAGGGTTACCAACCTTGAATGCCTTTGTCGTTGATATACGTAGTCTAACTCCAGATTGAAGAATTAGCAAGTCTTCAATATACGATCCTTGAATCACGAACAAATGATCTTGAGAAGCGAAGATCCTCTACGAGTATCCACGCGATGAACGAACCCTAGAACTCTTTCTAGGAGGATTGCTAGACCCCTTAATTGAAACCTTTTCAATCTATGATGAATTATGGAATTGGTGTGATGATTTTCAATTCACAATTGAAAAATCCTCTCTATTTTTGTCTTTCTCAAAGCTCAAAAACGGAACTGGCTGCTAGGGTTGTATAAGGATACTATTTATACTCAATAAATATATGCCCTATTAAAACCCTTGGGAAAAAAACGGTTTCAAGATCGCGGACATGGGCGGTCGCCCATCAGGATATGGGCGGTCGCCCATGTGTCCAGAGCTTGAATCCTTCCTCTGAAACCCCATATGGGCGGTCGCTCATCAGGACATGGGCGGTCGCCCATGTGTCCAGAGTTTTAATCCCTTTATTCAAAACCATCGTGGGCGGTCGCCCATAAGGGCAAGGGCGGTCGCCCATGTGGACAGTCTCTAATGCCCGGTTTTCAAATAACATGGGCGGTCGCCCATAGAACCCGGGCGGTCGCCCAACACACCGTAAATCCATAATTCCATTTTTGACAATTCGTTCGATGCGTGTGACCCCATAGGACTATACTATGTTGGCAATGAGTCCGATCACATCGATCCTCATAAGACATGAGCGGACTCTAGCAAGCCATCATGCCTACCCAAATAGTATAATATTAAGTTCGATTTTTCCTACATAGAACATATCACAATCCCATTGTCACACGATGTTATATTGAACATGAGTCATGGTCCACGTCAACTCATATTGTTCAATGCTTTCTCGTTACCAAGTAAATTGATTAATCGAATGACATTAATCATATTAATTCATTCGGGCATGGCCATGCACTACATCAATCTTACTCACGAGTGGCCAAGCAAACATCTCTCTTTACGAGGGACAAGTTTCCATCTTGACTTATCATTCTTCCCAACAAGAATCATATCATGCCAATAATAGCCCTTATTGTTGTCCGGTTAAAGACAACGTTAAACTATATCAAACATGATATTCATCGAGTGGAAGACGATGATAATCTCAGGTCAAAGGATATCAATGATATGACTATATGAGATTTATTTATGACATATGACCATGACATAAATCTCATAATGGGTCAAGTCCAGTACCTTGTTCTCTAACAAGTACCCATGAATCTAATGTGCATCTCCATGCATATAATCATCACATGATTATCCATTAGACTTCATACTAGTGCTTCATAAGTACTAGGGACACGATTATTATAACTAAACATGCAAACACATATAATAATCAAATAAACAATCTCATATATAAATGAACAATGACATTACATAAAGGTCTATCTCTATAGGCCTAGGGCACTAACACCTACAGAAAATTGATAGATTGGTTGATTCCATTGCGGGGCATAAAGTTTTCAGTTTTATTGATGCGTATTCGGGATACCATCAAATCAAGATGCTTGAGGAGGACAAGGCCAAAACAGCGTTTAGAACCCCCATTGGCAATTTTTGTTATAAGATGATGCCTTTTGGCTTAAAGAATGCTGGGGCGACATATCAGAGGATGGTCAATAAGGTGTTCAAATCGCAGATTGGGAGGAACGTTGAAGCTTACATTGATGATATGGTGATCAAGACCAAGGGGGAGGATCATTTGGTGGATCTCGCGGAGACCTTCGAAAACCTGAGGAAAAATTCAATGAAGTTAAACCCAAGCAAATGTACTATTGGGGTGACAGCGGGAAAGTTCTTGGGATTTTTGGTAAACCACCGCGGCATAGAGGCCAATCCGGAGAAAATTCAAGCTTTAATAGACATGAAGTCGCCCCGAACAATTCAGGAGATCCAAAGGTTGAATGGAAGGGTGATAGCATTGGGGCGATTTGTGTCGCGGTCGGCTGAAAAGTGTTTGCCATTTTTCAAAGTGTTGAAGGGGGATCAAAAATTCTTTTGGGATGAAAAGTGTGAGGAAGCCTTTCAGAAGGTGAAGGAATATTTGGGAAAGCCGCCAATCTTATGTAGTCCTGAAGAAGGTGATCACTTGTATGTGTATCTAGCGGCTTCTGATCTCGCAGTTGCGGCGGTATTGATAAAGGAAGATGGCGGCATGAAGAAGCCGGTCTACTATGTGTCAAAGGCGTTAAGTGAAGTGGAAGCGAGGTAATTTAATGCAGAAAAGTTAGCCTATGCCCTGGTGATTGCTACACGGAAACTAAGAGCCTACTTTTTATCTCATCCTGTCACTGTCTTGACCAATGCTCCTTTGAGGAAGATTTTGCAGCAGCCTGATTCAGCGGGAAGGCTCCTCAAATGGTCGATCGAATTGACAGAGTTCGACATTCAGTATGAGGCGAGAAAGGCCATTAAGGCGCAGGCACTGGCTGATTTTATACTTGAGACTTCATTCACTTATGAGAGAGAGGAGATTGAAACTCAGGGGGTTAAGAAACGGAAAGCTAAGTCGCAGGATCCTGAAGCAGAAGAAGAGTGGGAAAGGCCAGCGGGATGTTGGGAGCTTTATGTCGATGGGTCTTCCGCCAAAGATAAGGGAGGAGCTGGAATATCGCTGAGTTCACCTGAGGAAGATTGCAAGTATGAGAAAGCATTAAGGTTCAAATTCAACATGTCAAATAATCAGGCGGAGTACGAAGCACTGGTGGCGGGATTGGAATTGTGTCGAGATATAGGGGTTAAACAGGTAATAGCCCACTCTGATTCCCAATTAATTGTTAACCAGGTGAAGGGCAGATATGGGGTGGTGAATCCAACTCTGGCAAAGTATTGTGATATGGCAAGGCAGATTTTGCAAAGCTTCAGTTATTGGGAATTGGTGCAGATAGATAGAGAGAAAAACGAGCGGGCTGACATGCTGAGCAAGGCCGCCTGCGACAAAATAGAAGAGTTGCCCAAGAAAATTGTGGTAGAGTTTGTGGAAGAGCCGGCATATGATAGGCCGCTGATTATGGAGGTGGAAGTGGGCGAGAGAGATTGGGTTAGCGAGATGAAGGATTATTTGGAAAGGGAAGAGTTGCCCCAAGATGAAGACAAGGCGAAGATTGTTAAGAAAATGTCTCCAAGATTCACCGTGCAAGATGGAATTTTGTACCGCAAATCTTTCTCGCGACCTTTAATGAGATGTGTGGAGCCAGGCAAAGTTGATGAAGTTTTATTTGAAGTACATGAGGGAGTCTGTGGCGGTCATCCAGGAGCTAGAACCTTGGCTAATAAAATCATGTTTCATGGATATTATTGGCCAACATTGAAGAAAGATGCGAAAGAGTATGTGAGGAGATGTGGTCAATGCCAGCGACACGCCAATATCCCTAGACAGCCTGCCACAGAACAGACACCTATTGTAGCGGCTTGGCCCTTTAATATGTGGGGGATTGATCTCGTAGGGCTTTTCCCCAAAGCCAAAGGAGGAGCTCAAATGGTGGTAGTAGCTGTTGATTACTTCACAAAGTGGACAGAGGCCAGAGCATTAACTTCTACCACTGAGGATCAGATAATCAGGTTTGTAACAGAGGAGATTCTTTGTCGCCACGGAATGCCACGAGCCATCATTTCTGATCATGGGCCGCAATTTAGAAAGAAGTTCCATGGTTTTTGCTCAAATTTGAATATCAAACATTGGCAATCCGCAGTTTATAGGCCGCAATGTAATGGGCAGGTAGAAGCCGCTAACAAACAAGTCCTGGAAATTTTGTGCAAGAATATAGAGAAAAGGGGAGGTGCTTGGTTGGAGGAATTATCTATAGCTTTGTGGTATGTCAGGACAGTAGTTAAAGGATCAACAGGCGAGACAGCGTTTGCACTGACTTATGGCTCTGAGGCAATGGCTCCTGCGGAGATGGGTTTGCCTACACATAGAGTGACCTATTATGATGAAGTATTGAACGGCGACAGAAGGTGCCGCGAGTTAGATCTATGTGATGAGAAGAGGCTTAGAGTGAGAATGAGAATGATCAACTATAAGCAAAGGATGAAGGCACAGCACGACAAAAGGGTGAACAAAAGATCATTCAGTGTAGGAGATTGGGTGCTGAGGAGCCGCGAGATAAAGGGGGCAACGGCGGGATTTGCAAAGCTAGATCCAAAATGGGAGGGTCCCTTTCAGATTGCTAAGGTTGTGCGAGAAGGGACATATCATTTGAAGGAAGAAGGCGGCAAAGATGTCCCGAACGCGTGCAGTGTAGATCACCTAAAGAGATATTATCATTGAAGAGATAAGGGTAATTTGTCTATTTAAAATTATTCTTATTAAAATCTCTTTCATAGTAATTTTGATGAATATATGGAGTTTTTTAATTATGAATGAAAGCTATATATGTCTTGAATACTTTGAATGAAATGAAAGTATCATGAATGGAAGTTATACATGTTTTGAATGTGTTAAATAAAATGAAAGTATGAAATTTTATGACTCAAATTTGTTTTGCTTTGTACTCTAGTAATGCTCATGTAGTAAGTCGCTATAAGCATAAAAAGTAAGCCGCTTGGAGTAAAGTTGCCTAAAGACAACTTCACTTTTTCGATGGGAGTATAAGTATATGGTGTTATCCCGCCAAAGACAAGAAGGTAAAAGGTTTTTGATGAATTATCAAAACAATTTGTAAGCTGCATGAAATTGCAAAGGAAAGAGAGTCTATCTCGCCTTTATGGCATGTAAAGATATGACTATAAAAAAGAAAGTCTACGGACTATAAAAAGGAAAGTCTACAGACTATAAAAAAGAAAGTCCACGGACTATAAAAAAGAAAGTCCACAGACTATAAAAAAGAAAGTCCACGGACTATAAAAAAGAAAGTCTACGGACTATAAAAAAGAAAGTCCACGGACTATAAAAAGGAAAGTCTAAGGACTATAAAAAAAAGTCCACGGACTATAAAAAGGAAAGTCCACGGACTATAAAAAGGAAAGTCTAAGGACTATAAAAAAGAAAAGTCCACGGACTATAAAAAGGAAAGTCCACGGACTATAAAAAGGAAAGTCCACGGACTATAAAAAGGAAAGTCTAAGGACTATAAAAGAGAAAGTCTACGGACTATAAAAATGAAAGTCCCATCTCGCCTGAATGGCATGTATATGGATGCGACTATAAATGAGAAAGTCTATACCGACTATAAACGAGAAAGTCTATATCGACTATAAACGAGAAAGAAGCCCATCTCGCCTGAATGGCATGAAAAGATGAAAGATGTTGCTCAAGGAAAAGAAGGCACATCTCGCCTAAATGGCATGAAAAGATGTCGCTAAAGGAAAGAGATATCCATCTCGCCTGAATGGCATGAAAAGATGTGGTTCAAGGAAAGATATGAAGTCAAAAAAGAAGAAAATTATTCTAAGTAAGAATCATGAAAAAAGCAAGGAAAGAGTAAAAGAAAAACAAAGATCAGCGACAAGATGAGCCGCGGCATATGCACTGTAAGTAAAGTCGCCTAAAGACTACTTCACTTTTTCGATGGGAGTATAAGTATGGGGTACCTGTTATGCAAAATGATGATTTTTGATGAAATATCAAAACAAAGTAACAAAAGCGAGATATGACAAACCAAGGTAGCAGCAGCGAGATATGATAACTAAGAAAGACATAAAGATAAAAGGGGCAAGCTCAAAGGCCGCTAATATACATTATTAAAGGCACGCAGGCCCAAATAAAAGAAAGTAAATTGTTTTGCCTTCCAGGCGAGTTACAAAGTTGTGCAAAAGAAACTAAGTACTAAACGCAAAATCAAGTTAAGCATTGGGTTCATTTGATGGAGCGGTTAAGTAGAACTGGATGTCGCCAGAGCGAGATTTTTAGCATCATCCAAAAGTTTGTGCTTCTGCTCAAGTAGATCACCCCATAACGCAAGAGTGTTGCGAGTATGGATAGGAGTAGGATTCCAGGGAGCCTTGCCCAGTAATGAATCCTCTTCCGCAAGGTCTTCATCAGGTGAGAAAGGAACCAAGGGATGTCCACGGCGACATACTTCACTAAAAATTGGCTCTGAACCCCAGTGGGCGAGTCGCTCAACAGTAATGGCGGGAATCTCGATGGCGTCAACAGCGGCAGCCCGCAGAACTTGCAAAGAGGTTTGGTCGCCAATGTCAAGAAGGTCTTCTTTGAGTTTGGCCACATCAACATTAAGGGAAGTGATCTCAGCGATTTTCCCAACCATTTCTTCTCGCAATTTAGCTATCTCGCCTTGAAAAAATTGAGTGTCAGCGGCATGAGTCTTCTTTAAAGTCTCATTCTCGCTCAGAAGCTTGGCGGCTTTTTCCTTGACAGAATTAAGCTCAGTGGTAACATTGTTGAGATCAGCTTTGGCGGCATCAAGGTCAGTTTGAGCAGTCGCGAGTTGATTCTGGGAAGTAGTTAAGTCAGTCTTTAATTTATCTCGCTCTCCCTCCAAGTTGGTGATAGTGGCATCCCGCCTTCCCACTCGGCCGCGGAGGATCTCTTTGTCTTTTCGCAAGATTTGATTGGCGGTTTCCAGTTGCTGCACGTCTCGATTAAGGCAATGATTTTTCTCAGTTATACCCATAATGGAAGCCCCAAACTAAAGAAAAAAGAAAGGTTAAGTCAAAGGAAAAAATGAACAAAGTTGCAATTGATTAAGAAATGGAAAATTGATATACCATTGAAAAGTGAATTCCGGCTTGGCAAGCGGCATGGTCCACATCCATGTCCGTTACTTGCTGTACCTGAATCGGGTCGCTGGCGCGAATCAGAGCTGAGCTACCTATCAAGCTCTCCTCAACTCCGCGAGTTTCATTAATTAGTCCCTTTAAGCGAGGGACTTTGGCTGCCTCTTTGCTCAGCTCATAAAGCCCTTCAAATGCAGTGGGCTTCACAAAGTCTTCTCGGAGCCAACTGGGATCAGGGAAGCTAGCGGGAATATGTGGGTCGCGAGGAGTTGAAGGCGAGTTGGAAGTATTTGTTAAGTCGCAAATTTCTATCTCGTGAGAAGGAGAAGGATCATCATTCTGAATGGGCTCAATAGCATCCTATGTAGGGGCGAGAGAGTTGGTTTGGACAGAGCCAGAAGGAGGAATTTCAACATTTTCTTCAACATGAGTGTCAGTAGTTTGCGGGACAGAAACTGGCGGGAGATTGCTTTCAGTAGATGGCAAGGCTTGAGTAGTAGCAGGGTTCGGCGGGATAGTCTCTGGAGCAGGAGGAGCGACATTGGGAGAAACTGCAGCGATTCTCTTTAGTCATTTTGATCTGGTGTCGGGATTAGTAGGCTTGGCTCTAGCTTTGGATGAACCTTGGGTTTTCTCCAAGGCAAATTCTTCTGTGTCTTTGCCATCGCGGGATAGCGGCAATGGAAGATTAGCGGGAAGGAGGCCGAGAGCAGCATCACGGGCACTGGCAAATCTCTTCCTTCTCTTGTCAGTGTCCAGGTTGGCGATTTGGCGACTCTCCATTGACTTAGCTCGATGATCTGGAAACGAAGACAAAGGAAGTTAAAAGTTAGAGTTATTCAAGTATAAGCCAAATTGAAAAAAGAATAAGGTTAAAGAAGAGACATACAAAGAACAGTATTCATTGCGGTACAATTATGAGTACCCTTGCACGACTGGCACTCATGAGCGTATTTGTTGTCCGTATGCCGCTCCCATCCATCAAAGTAAATGTGGCTTATTGGAACCCGCGGCGGGATGAGGGGTAAGTTGTACGCAATCCCAACTTGATCAAGAAGGGCTCTATCTCGCAAAATGCCCCTCCAGGAAATGAGAGGTTAGGGTGTACCATCGGGGGAATCCGCGGGAAGAGCCACAAGAGCACGAATAGCGGCACAGAGGACATTGTCACCAACAACTGAAGCGTCGCGGGATTCAATTTGGGGTTTGATGGGATGAAGATCAGCGGGATGAGACCACCCTACGCGGGAAACAATTAAGAGTGGGTCGCTCAACCATTCGTGAACTTTGGCGGGCAAAGGAGTAAGGAATTTAGGGCCTCGCTGGCATTGGAGGGAAAGGCGGGTTTCTTCTATCCCGTCCTCAAGTTTGTTGGTTTGCTTATATCCTTTGAATAAAGTGACTAACGAAGTAACAGTGGGTTCTTTTCGTAAGGCGCGACAGATGGCAATGAAAGTGGTAATGATCCTAAGGGCGTTGGGGTGAATTTATGTGATCATAGCTTGGGCTTTATATAAAACCTCACAAAGAAAAGGGTCTAAGGGGATTCTAAGACCAGCCTTAAATTGGGAAGGAAAAACAACTATGTCGTCTCTCATTTCTCTTAAGTGTTTGAGAGAGGTATTTCCTTGGTAATCAGATATATGGTAGATGGAATGGTCTATGTGATATAGGGTGTGCCAAGTAGTAATGGGGTTAGGAATGAGGGAACTTGTGTTTGGTGCAAGAGAAGATCCCGCCTCAGCATGAGCGGGATTGATAAAAAGGTTACCTTCAATTAAGTTTATATTTTGAACCCCAGTTGAAGGGGGATTGCTGGATGTCGCGGCGGGAGAAGAAGTCACCTCGTCAGCCATGTCGCTTTGATCACTGGAAGAAGAAGAAGAAAGGACAGATTTATAATGCATCCTACGTTTTGAAAAGGGGTCAGCGACACAGAGGGATTCAGATGAGTCGCTTAAATTGGGATCATACTTGTCTTTTATAAAGCGGACTAATTCTTTGTGGGAAGTAAAAATGTGAGACATAGGGGCTGAAAGGGGAAGAAAGAAGCGGCCTTGGATCTCAAAAGAATCAATCACCGAGGGATCTACCCAATTTTCAACAAGTAACCTAACCATGTCAGCCTTGGGCAATCTCGCCCAAGTAGTTCGCAGGCATCTATATAAGCCGCCAGAAACTTGACATCTACCGTACCTAACCCGCCTAGCACAGTTCTTGTATCTCGCCATGAAGGGTAGTTTGGGAAAAAATTTAAGGAACAAAAAGGAATAACAACAAAGCTCAAATAATGGGGAAAAATGAAAGATCAAAATTTGATGGTTTAAGGAATATGAAGGGTTTTAAGAGAGTTACCTGGTAAAGATGAAGAACGGCCGAAAAAGATGAAGGATTGCCGGAGAAAGTGAACGGATTGCTGGGAAACGGAAATTAGGGCACCAAATCTACTTCGAAATGGCAAATAAATGAACGGATGGGATTTGGGAAACAATTTTAGGATCAAATCTAAAAAAGAACGGTGGAAATGCAAGGAATATTCAGCGGAGTCGAAGTTTGAGGTTGCCGGAATTTGGGGTGATAGAGTAGGAAATCGAAGAGTAAAAAGAGAAATTGTGAAAGAGAAAGGAGTATTTATATGAGAAAGGACATAGAGGAAGTGATTGACATGACAGTTGAGATAAAAATTTTAAAATTTTTCCCTCTCATAATTTGGCACAATTCCCAAATGACGGCACATTGAATTTTGATGGTTCATCAGGAAGGTGACACGTGTATGAGCAGGGGTCACTAACGATTTAGCTTCTTGGAGAAGGAATTGTATGTCGTAGAATAGCGAGATAACCAACATCAAGTTTTTGGCGAGACCATAAATGAATCTCGCCTTAAACTTAGGGGCTTCTGATGCTGCCCAAAAGTAATGGTTGGGTCTGGGTCAAATCTATAAGCGGGAAATAATCAGGTAGGCCCAAAGCGGGTGTAGGACCAAGAAGGAGATTGATAAAAGTGGCCCAAATGTAGTTCGCGGGAAATTATGTCAAAAGATATCCCGATATAGTCCATGAAAGGGAAAGCCCAAGATAATACATATGAGATATTAGTTGATGAACGGCGAGATAATTTGGCAAGCTGGGGAGATAATAATGTGAAATGAGAGGCGAGATATTAGGGTGAGACGACACGACCCTCAGTTGCCCGTATCCGGCGAGAGACAGATTCTAAAGGGAGCGACACTTAAGAGGCGGCATATAAATATATATGAAGTGGGGCCCATTAAACGGTTAACATTGGGAAAAGTGATCACATGTTTTGAGTTTATTCTCATTATGGACCAATGAAGTGAGGACACGTGGAATGAGGCATGGAACGTGAGGGTATCATGTGCATGGCACGAGGGAAGGGATATATATATGATGGATTGTCTTCCTTGTAAAGGTACGTTCACATACACCCACGAAACACCTTTCCACATTTGAAGTTTTCCTTGTTCAGAACAGACTCTTATTCTCACGCCGGAGGGGCTTACGCCGGAGCCGCCCCCGGTCCAGTCACGTTTGCTTGTGTGCAGGCGAGAAGAAGGAGCCGGAGCTATCACGATTGGACTACAACGGTCGTGTTGCTGCTTGAGGAAATTCCTGGCAACATCAATTTCTGATGCTGCCCAAAAGTAATGGTTGGGCCTGGGTCAAATCTATAAGCGGGAAATAATCAGGTAGGCCCAAAGCGGGTGTAGGCCCAAGAAGGAGATATTGATAAAAGTGGCCCAAATGTAGTTCGCGGGAAATTATGTCAAAAGATATCCCGATATAGTCCATGAAAGGGAAAGCCCAAGATAATACATACGAGATATTAGTTGATGAACGGTGAGATAATTTGGCAAGCTGGCGAGATAATAATGTGAAATGAGAGGCGAGGTATTAGGGTGAGACGACACGACCCTCAGTTGCCCGTATCCGACGAGAGACAGATTCTAGAGGGAGCGACACTTAAGAGGAGGCATATAAATATCTATGAGGTGGGGCCCATTAAACGGTTAACATTGGGAAAAGTGATCACATGTTTTGAGTTTATTCTCATTATGGACCAATGAAGTGAGGACACGTGGAATGAGGCATGGAACGTGAGGGTATCATGTGCATGGCACGAGGGAAGGGATATATATATATATGATGGATTGTCTTCCTTGTAAAGGTACGTTCACATACACCCACGAAACACCTTTCTACATTTGAAGTTTTCCTTGTTCAGAACAGACTCTTATTTTCACGCCGGAGGGGCTTACGCCGGAGCCGCCCCCGGTCCAGTCACGTTTGCTTGTGTGCAGGCGAGAAGAAGGAGCCGGAGCTATCACGATTGGACTACAACGGTCGTGTTGCTACTTGAGGAAATTCCTGGCAACATCAATTGGTTCCGTTGCCGGGACATGAACCCGGGTCTCTCGGGTGAGAGTCGAGTATCCTAACCAACTAGACCACAACGGATAACAAAAGGGATTATGGAGTTATCCTGCCAAAGACAAGAATAAACTAAGAGCCTGAAGGTAGAGTTTATAAGTATGGGGTACCTGTTATGCAAAATGATGATTTTTGGGGTAGTATAAACTAAGAGCCTGAAATACACACACACTAAATGTGTCAAAGTCGAAGGACCTGCAACCTCTCGATTATAGAAGAAGCGTTTCTAATCTGTGATATCAATCGAGACTGAAGTTCATCCCATCGATTCATGTCTTCTCTCACCTTTCTGAATTTTTGCTGATATTTCTTTACAATTGCCTCCATTGCTGACCAACTAAATAAAAATTGAATCTTCATATTAAGAAATCTATGTCGGGAAGAAAAAATCAAGCAATAACAAACACTACCTTAAAGACAGTGAAAAAGAAATTTTTTTACTTACAGTCGCTGGCGAGTCGGAGCTTTGCACCATGGAAATAGAGCCGACAGGGTTTATAATGTTTCGTTTGAAGAGCGGTATTTTGTATGTTCTCCGCTCATTGGGGATACGAAGTAAATTTTCAAACAAGAAGGGGAGTAAATGAAATTATTCAAAACTAAGAGGGGAAAAGTGAAATTAATCCTTTTTAAGTACAGTATATTTAGAGGAAATGCATAAACTAGCCGCGTAATTTTTCTAATATGCTTTAAATATGCTGCAAAACCCACCAAGGATTTATCCTTACCTGTCCCAAGTCAGGATAAAGGGTGAGGGTTGCGGTAGGCTTGTGACAGTCAGTGTAAAAATTTTGTCACATTATCATGACATGAATCAAAATATGAATATCGTTGGGGCGTTTTCTCAGCAGCGACGCGCTACACTTCAAAGACCTGGAGTAGTGATAAGTATGCAAAGGTTGCTAGGTCGTCGCCCGGAAGCGACGCGCCATCTCTTCGCCCGGGGGTGGTGTCAAATATGCAAGGGTTCCCGCATTGCGGACGAGTGCGGGTAAAGAAGCTAGTCCATGGTAGGTGTAAGGGTAGTGGGATGCGCTTTGGAACTTGGAACATTGGATCCTTGACAGGAAGATCAGCAGAGGTGGTGGAAGTTATGAGGAGGAGGAAGATTCACATAATGTGTCTACAGGAAACTAAGTGGGTTGGAGAGAAAGCAAAAGAAATATCGTCTTGGGGTTTTAAGCTTTGATACTCAAGAAAGGATAAGGGTAGAAATGGAGTGGGTATCATTATTGATAAGGAGTTTTGTAATGATGTGGTGGAAGTGTACAGGAAGAGTGATCGAATTATGGGCATTAAACTGGTGATACATGATGAGATTATAACTATTATTTACACCTATACATCACAAGTAGGGTTGGATGCATCTATTAAACAAGTGTTCTGGGAAGATTTGGTGAAGGTGGTGCAACGAGTACCTAGTGGTGAGAAATTAGTGATTGGTGGTGATCTGAACGGGCATGTGGGGTCTAGTCGACATGACTTTGAGAGCATACATGAAGGTTTTGGTTTTGGGGAGAGGAATGAAGCAGGAAATAGTATCCTGGACTTTGCGTTGGCATATGACTTGAGTATAATGAACACTTGGTTCAAGAAGAGAGAATCTCACTTGGTGTCTTATAGGAGTGGAGGTAATGCGAGTCAGATTGACTTCTTCTTAGTAAGAAATGCTTGTAGAAAGAGTTATACAGATTGCAAGGTTATTCCGGGTGAGTGCACAGCAACTCAACATAGACTGGTGGTACTTGATTTTCGAAGTAAGAGAATTTCGAGGAAGAGAAAACCACAGGTAGACCCTAGAATCAAGTGGTGGAAACTTCAAGGGGAGAATCAACAGAAATTTGTAGCTAAGATGGTCGATAGCGGTATTTGGTCGGATAATATGGAGGATATGGATATAGATTCGACTTGGACTAAGATGGAACATACCATAAAGGAGGTGGCGAAAGAAGTCCTTGGAGAATCTAGAGGAAACGGGCCACCAAGTAAGGACACATCATGGTGGAACGAGGAAGTAAAACAAGAAATAAAGGGCAAGCGAGAATGCTACAAATTATTGGGGAAATGTAGGAGCGACGAGAACTATGAGAAGTATAAAGAAGCTAGAAGAGATGCTAAGAAAGCAGTAAGAGATGCAAGAGCAAAGGTAAATCAAAAACTTTATGATAAGTTGGATACAAAAGAAGGGGAAAAGGACATCTACAGAATCGCTCGTATGAGGGATAAGAGGACACGAGATATTGGGACGGTTAAATATGTGAAAGATGTAGATCAAAGAGTTCTAGTCGGGGATAAAGAGATAAAAGATAGATGGAGTTCGTACTTTGATACCCTGTTCAATGGCGGTTAAGAGCAGGATATTGGAGATTTAAATATCTCTTCGAGTATGGTTAATCGAGATTTTATGCGGAGAATTCAAAAGAGTGAAGTGGAAATGGCAATGAAAAAGATGAGATTGAAGAAAGCTGTAGGACCGGATGGTATACCAATTGAGGTTTGGAGATGTTTCGAGAAGAGGGGAATAGATTGGTTAACAACGCTATTTAACAAGATATGGAGAATTAACACAATGCCATTGGAGTGGCGGAAGAGTACTCTGATCCCTTTGTATAAGAACAAAGGTGATGTCCAAGATTGTGACAACTATCGGGGGATCAAACTAATGAGCCGTACTATGAAACTTTGGGAAAGAGTGATTACACAAAGGCTGAGAAAAATTGTGGATATTTCGGATAACCAATTTGGGTTTATGTCGGGAAGATCGACTATGGAGGCAATATATCTTATGAGACAAACCATGGAGAAATATAGGGATCAAAAGAAAGATTTGCATATGATTTTCATTGATTTGGAGAAGGCGTATATAAAGTGCCAAGAGAGGTACTTTGGTGGGCATTAACAAAGAAGGGTGTTTCAAAGAAATATATTGATATTATCAAGGACATGTATAATGGAGTTAGTACTTGTGTACAGACTAGTGTTGGGAAGACTGAAGAGATCCCTATAAAGATTGGAGTGCATCAAGGTTCCGCACTTAGCCCCTTTCTTTTTGCTTTGATAATGGAAGAATTGACGAGGTCAGTCCAAGATGATATACCAAGGTGTATGTTGTTCGCAGATGATATTGTGTTGATTGATGAGACAAGAGAGGGTGTTGAAAGTAAATTGGAGTTATGGAGACACACTTTGGAATCTCGAGGTTTTCGATTAAGCAGAAGCAAGACTGAATATTTGGAGTGTAAGTTTAGCAGAGTTGGAAGTAGGGAGGCAGGGCAGTCACATTTGATGGAAAGATTGTCCAAGCTTCTGAGTTTTTTCGCTATCTTGGATCCATTATCCAGAAGGATGGAGAGTTAGATGGTGATGTGGCTCATATGATTAAAGCAGGTTGGTTGAAGGTGGAAGAGTGCCACAGGGTTTCTATGTGATCGCGGCATGCCCAATAGATTAAAGGGAAAATTCTACCGCACGGCAATTAGGCCGGCATTACTTTACGGCACCGAATGTTGGGCCGTGAAACAGTGTCACGTGCATAAGATGAATGTGGCGGAGATGCGTATGTTTCGATGGATGTGTGGTCATACAAGAAAGGATCGATTAGGGAATGAGGTGATCAGAGGTAAAGTAGGAGTTGCGCCCATTGAGGATAAAATGAGGGAAAATCGTCTGAGGTGGTTTGGACATGTGAGAAGGAGACCGATTGATGCACCGATTAGGAGGCCGAAACAGTGGAGAAATGATAAAATGGCGAGGGGTAGGGGAAGACCCAAACAAACTTGAATTAGAGTGATTGAAAATGATATGAGTTTACTTGGAGTGGATGAAAGTATGGTGTTGAAGAGGCCGGAGTGGAGGGCAAAAATCCATGTGGGGGGCTGATTATTTTTTATTTATTTTTTTATTTTTTATTTTTTTATTTTTATTTTTTATTTTTATTATTTTTTTTTATTTTATTTTTATTATTATTATTATTTTTTTATTTTTTTTTATTTTTTATTTATTTATTTATTTATTTTTTAATTTTTTAATTTTTTTTCCAACAACCTTTTCACACGATGACATATGATGATTCATGTTAGCCGACCCCAAATTATTTTGAGACTAAGACTTTGTTGTTGTTGTTGTTGTTTAAATATGCTGCAAATATGTAAAATATTGTATAAAATTTTCTTATATTTCTCTGTCGTACGGTTAACGTTTGTCATATCATAAAGATTCGTTGCTTGAAAATCGAAATACAATTTCAAGCTACAAAATCACATGTATATTGCATAAAAAACTACTCCCTCCGTCCCAGACCAAGGGTTCATCTTTCCTTTTTGGGACGTCCCAGACCAAGAGTTCATTTTCAAAAAAGGCAAGTTTTTGAATATATTAATACCCTTATCATCTTCATATATTTACAAAAAAACCATTCATTATATCCTTATACATTCTCTCTCCTATTTCCTACCACACATTTAACTACTATTTCTCCCACTCATTCTCTCTCCTATTAAATATTTTTAACTTTTACATTCTCTCTCCTATTCCCTACCACACATTTATCTTTTACATTATCTCTCATATTTCTTACCACACATTTAATTACTATTCCCTATCTCACATTTAATTTTTATTCATTTTTTAAAAAAATTCTTAAGAAGCGTGAAATCCCCCCATATACCCTTGGTCTGGGACGGAGGGAGTACTAGTTTGGACGATAAGAATTGATGATTGCAACAATTTTTATACTCCCTCCGTCCCATAGAACATTACACGTTTACTATTGAGAACGGAAAATAAGGAATAATGTTATTAAAGTAGGTGTTGTGAGTGGGAGGAGAGAGAATGAGTGGAGAGAATAGTAAATTATAATGGTGTTGTGAGTATTAAAATAATGTAGGAGAGAGAATGAGTGGAGAGAATAGTGATTTAAGGTTTCCTTTTTAGGAAAGTGGGACTTTAAAGAGGGACGCCCAAAATAGCAAAAGGGGTAATGTTATATGGGACGGAGGGAGTATGTGCCTAATATAAAAGTATAGGAGTCATTTGCATAATAGAGAAACCACAGGGGGTTTTCTACTATTTTTTTTCCTTGTATTTATTCCTTATTCGTCCCTTGGATCGACTGTGATTTTGATTTTGCGCCATGGGAGAAGGCGAAGAAATGAATCGAAGCTCTGAAACATTTACAGAATCAACATCTGAAAAAGTAGTCATAGAAGAAGAAGAAGAAGAAGACAATAATGTGCTGAAATTTCTTGATTCGGTTGACAGTTATATACTTCTAATTGATTCCCTTTCTTCAACACTTCGTCAGGTAAATTTTTTCTTCAAATTTCTAATTGGATTCGGATAAAGAAATTATTTTTTCTGTCAAATCGACATAACCCATCAAAATTAATGTATCAAAATAGCTTTTTGAGTGCTCTTGATTTATTTTCAATTAAGTATTTGACTTTCTCTGTGTAGATGAATTTAATAGTAATTGAGATGTGATTCTGGATATTTAGGATATAAAGAAAATGGGTATTCAAGGTAGGGCCTCATTGTTTTTGTTAAGGATTAATTAAGGTTGTTTGTTAAGGTAGCTTTATCAAATTCGGTCACAGAGGGAAAGAACTGGGAGAAATAATTGATAGTTGAATGGATTAGGTTTTCTGCGGTATGCGTTTCGACCTTGATATATTTACACTGTACTTGGTAACAAGGTGAGACAACTGGGATATTGGTAGGCTTATAAAATTGCCTTTAATTATCCAATGATCTTGTTAGTGTTCATAGATGTAGCTTCTAAACTTAATTGCCATAGGCCTTCAGATTGCTTGCATGATTCTGATTGGACAAGTAGATGGTAGTTGTTCTTGTTTTGTCTAGTAACTTCTTTGATGCCAAGAGTAGTTAATAAATCCAAGGTTTGTTTAAGGCTTATTTTCTGGTCTAATCCATCTAGAGCACCAAAAAACTTTTAGTTAAGATAATATCATCAAGATATGGAGTGGTTCCAAATTCATTTTGATCAATACAAAGGTCGAGCCATTATGGTACCATAATAAAAGCCCATGAAGAAAAGGAAATTGCTGGACAACCAATGTTTTATCCCGCCATCACGAAATCCCTTTATTCAGAACTGATGATTGTATAAGCCTGAGAATTTACGTTCATGGGTTCACCTCTAGGGCTCCTAGATCTTTCTCGTCATTATCATGTTTGCCTATTATAAAAAGCGTTGATGGGATCAAAAAAAAAACCTAAAACTGGTTTAAGGTAAGTGAAACTTTAAAGAAGACATAACCATTCCAGGACTGAGGGAGTATGAAAATGAAGGTTGTTGAGAAATCAAGTCTGTAAGTTGGTATATAGCCTTTCCGTTGTTTCACGTTATACTTAAGGTGATAAACTTACTTAGTTACTTATACCCAAGAATGTATCTCCAGTTGTCTTGGAATGAGTTCTGTAGTGTTGTTGTTATTAGAGCTTGAAAATTGTCCACTTCATTGCTTGAAGCCAATCATGAGGCTTCCATGTAGATTTTGATGGACTGTTGTAATGTAGGACAGAGATCTTCTGCTTGTACATTTTGATATTGTTCACAAAAAAATGATCTTTATGCTTTATGGTTTATTTTGTTGAATATCATTGATGTAAAATGGGATGTGAAATGCTGTAAACATTGGCCAAATTACTTGAGGGGAGGAAAAGGGGGATCTACCTTGGGAGAAAAAGGCACATGCATGTGAGTTCAATTTAAAAAAAAAAAACTCAATTCTGATCAATAGTGAAGGAGTATATCTATCTTTTTTTCATTAACGCCTAAATCAAACAGGACTATTATAGATATACCTTAATAGGATTATTAGACTTCCATGTTTTAAATGATATCCTAATTAACTTGTAAGAAGCTCATATATCAATCACTGACCATCCACTTGTCGAGCTTTATTTTATTCCTGTAAGCCATATCATGACTAAAATATAAATGTAATGTAGCTCTGAATTTTGAAAAGCAGGGTTGGCTGGAGTTAGCTAGTGCTCGACACTCCATGGGTGCTTCACGTATCAATACTGCCTTGCTTAATCACAAAGACCATCCAGCTGCTACATCATTGGAAGTAAATCATCACAATGGTATTATATTGCTTATCCTTCTTCAGTAAATTAAAATTCGGGTCAAGGCACAAAAATATTTCTTCTGCATACTAAATTATGTTGCTAAACGTCGACTACAGTAATATGTACTTACACATTGCATTCATATAAACAATTCATTTCATTGTCGACTTCAGTGTCAGGAAAGAACCAAGCCATGTGTGAAACTGATTATTCCATTTTATGCTGCAGCAGATATCCCTATCATGAAGCCACCTCACTTCACATTGTGCAAATGGAAATCCACTAGTAATGCAAATTCACCAACCGGGAAAGCAAAACTTGAAGAGGACAATTTGTTTAAGAAAAAAGGTAGTAGTCCAGAGGTTCAGCATCAGTGTGCACCAACACTTTCAGATATGTTTATTTCCAGCCAATATTATGGATTATGGGACTGCATAGGGAACAGTCTAAGGATAGTTGTCCAGTATAAATGGAATACTGGAAATTGATATACCCCCCTCCGTCCCTGTTCTCATTTGACTATTCAATGTTTTTAGTGATGTGTTTACTTTTCAAAGATTACCCTTGATGAAAGTAAATATTACACTAACAACAATAGTAATTATAGAGTACACATTTTTATCACAAGGATAATGTGGGAAGTTCAATGGTTTTAGTCATTCACTAATGGAAATGAGAACATCTTTTTGCGACAAACAAAAATGGCAAATGGGAACGTCTTTATGGAACAGAGGGAGTAGTTGGCGATGTAATAAACAAACAGTATCAAAAAGGATGACTAATGCACGAGGCTGCTGTCTCTATGGGGTCTGAAGTAGACAAAGAAGAAAAAAAAGGCAAAAAAAAGGTAAAATATGGACAGAGAAAAATGGATAAATTAGGACGCACTTGAAAATAAGTCAAGGGGATTGACAGCTAAAGACAATCGTAGGTCCAAGAAAAATAATACTCCATAATAGTCATAAATTATTGTACAGTATAGTCTAAATGAAATTTTGTGCTGTCTCTTCTTGATTTGTTCTGCAAGGCTATTTACTTTCAATTTTTACTAATGTGAAATGTTCTTATCATGCACCTCAATAATATCTGACACAGTTGCTTTTGGTTCATGCTAGTTATTCTTCTTAATATTTAAAGCACCTTTCCCCTCTTCTTGTTTCTAACTTGTTTTATTTGTTCAAGAGAATACACCAGAAAGCAATGGGGGTGAAAGTATCGGATCTCCTCGAATGATTGACAACCCAGTGAGTACCCACGAATGAGTCTTTAATTTCTATTTTAACTTAAATAATAGTCCCTCTGTCCACCTTCTTAAAGTTGCACTGTAATTATGTCTATATTTAGAAATGAGACTTTTTTTTGGAGGGGGGGGGGGCTGGAAAGGAGCGTAGAACTTTTTTTTTGTGTGTGTGTGTGACTGAGGGAGTACAAGGTTCTTGTAACTAGAATTTATATATACTGTTTTTTTCCTGCTTGAGGGAATGACACTTAACTAACCATCATATTGATTATTGACTGTTGTCAATATCTCAATAATCTTGGGACGTATGTTTGGCCCTGAGATATTAATTTATGCAACTTATTGTTGTTTAATGTGTGTACTTATTTTTTATGAAACTTGAAACTCGTGAATTGTTGCAATCCTGTAAGGACTAATGAGAACTGTATCTCTCCTATAGTTATTAATAAGCTTCACCTGTTATAGGTTCAAAGAGAACGATCCAAAATATTGTCGATGTTTGGAACTTTGGTCTCTCCAAAGCTTCGATCTTCCCAACTCTCATTTGAGACAGGTGAAATTCCAAAAGCTCATTTCATTAACTTGTGATATATACGTACATATATATATACTTACATATATATATACGTATATATATATGTATATGTATATACATATATATATATATATATATATATATGTATATATATATACATAAATATATGTATACACATACATACATATATATAGATATACTCCCTCCGTCCCAGAACAATGTTCACATACACTGTTTGCACATGTTTTAAGGAGGGAGTATTATATTGAAAGTGTTGTGAGTGTGAAAATAAAATAGGAGAGAGAATGAGTGGAGAGAATAGTAAATTATAATGGTGTTGTGAGTATTAAAATAATGTAGGAGAGAGAATGAGTGGAGGGAATAGTAAAGATTCCTTTCCATTTTAGGTAAGTTTTAAATGTGTGAAGTAAGTTTTGGGACGCCCAAAAGGGAAAGTGTGAAGATTGTTCCGGGACGGAGGGAGTACATATACATACATATATATATATACATAAATGGAGCCAGTCAACCTCATTTATCACATTCTCAAGCAACACCCGGAGGGATGGAATCTCTAGCTCAATGGGCATAACAGCCTCCATTCCATAGGTTAAAGCGTAAGGGGTTGCACCGGTAGCAGTCTGAATTGAAGTGCGGTAACCCTACAATGTTAAATGCAGCTTTTCTGGCCAATCCCTTCCTCGCTCGGCCATCTTCTTTATGATCCTCTCCAAATTCTTATTGGCGGCCTCGACAGCACTGTTTGTCTGCGGTCTGTATGGCGAAGACTTGTGACGTTTGACCCTGTATTCAGTAAGCAGGCGATCAGCTTCTCCCTCAAAATGGGTTCCATTGTCAGAAATAATCTCATTAGGGACTCCGTAGCGGTAGAAAATTTGTTCCTTTATGAAGCGAGCCACTTTCTTAGCCGTGAGCACTTTGTAAGATGCAGCTTCTACCCACTTTGTGAAGTAATCCACAGCAACTAATACGAATGAGTGCCCATTACTCCCAGACGGAGTTATCTTCCCAATGACGTCAATTCCCCATGTTGCAAAGGGTCAGGGAGTTGTCATACAGTAGAGTTCATGAGGAGGAATATGGTTCAGATTGGAGAATCGCTGGCATTTGTCACAGGTTCCCACAAATTGAATACAATCAGTTTCCATAGTAATCCAGAAGTAACCCTGTCTGATAATACTATGCATGAGAGATCGAGCGTTCATATGAGGTCCGCAGGCGCCATTGTGAACATCTTCCATTACTTTATGAGCCTTTTCTTTGCTAATGCAGAGCAGGAGGGGGCAACCTTCCCTTTTCTTCCACAATTCATTGCCGAATATGACGTACTGAGCCGATAGCCTTTTCAAAGCCTGCAGACTCTTGGCATGAATCCCTTTTGGGTCTCCTTCTTCATTGGCGGGGAGAGATGCTTCACCATGCTTGAGGTATTGGAAAATCTGACTGTACCACGGCTCATTGGCGGTTTCAATCTCTATTTCACAGCAGTATGCAGGATTTTCTCGCCTACCGACCCCGAACGGTTTAATTGACTTTTCTTCTGGGATCTCTACCAAGGAGGCCAGAGTAGCTAGGGCATTGGAAAATCTGTTCTTGTCTCGTGTCAGGAATTGGAACGACACTTCCTTGAACTGGCCGACGAGTTCTGCAATGTAAGTGTGATACTTCTGAAGGCATGGATCTGAGGTTTTCCATCTGTTAGCTGCCTGATTGATTATCAATTGGGAATCACCGAACACTTCCAACTCATCCACATGTCGTTCCAGGGCAGCCTCAAGACCAGCTATGCAAGCTTCATACTCGGCCGCATTGTTGGTGAACGAGAAATTCAGCTTGATAGCAATAGGGATATGCACATCATTCGGGTCTACCAGCACCATCCCGATACCATTTCCTCTTTTGTTCGCCGCTCCATCAAAGAATAACTGCCATCGGTTTCCGTTTTCTATAACGAGAATCCCTTCATCTGGAAACTGGAGATCCGGCCCTCGGGATTCTGTACTGGGTAAATCAGCCAATTGGTCTGCCAGAGCTTGTCCCTTGATTGACTTCCGGATCACATATTTGATATCAAACTTAGCTAAGAAGAAAGTCCATTTTGCCAATCTGGTAGAAATGTTGCCTCTGTCGCCTTGGAACAGGTATCTGATTGGGTCCATCTTGGAGACCAAGTGCACTGTGTGGGATAGCATATAGTGCTTCAGCTTTCCAACTACCCAAACCAGAGCTGCGCACGTCTTCTCAAGGGCAGAGTAATTTAACTCGCTACCTTGGAATTTACGACTGACAAAATATATGGCGTTTTCGACCTTGGAATCCTTCTTCTCTTGCGCTAGAATGGCTCCAATAGCTGTGTCTGTGACCGTCAGATATAGAAGTAAAGGCTTGTTCCTGTGAGGTGGGCAAAGGATAGGAGGATTGACGAGGTAAGCTTTGATCCTTTCGAAAGCCAGTTGGCATTCCTCGTTCCAAACCACTTCCTGATTCTTCTTCAATAACTTAAAGATTGGCTCACATATGGAGGTCAGCTGGTTGATGAATCTGCTGATGTACTGCAGACGACCCATGAAACCTTTCACTTCAGAGACAGTCCTGGGTGGCTTCATCTCGACAATTGCTTTGACTTTTCTGGGATCTACTTCGATGCCTCTCTCTATAACCATGTAGCCCAAAACTTTACCCCGGATAACCCCAAAAGTACACTTGGCGGGATTTAGCCTCATAGAATGTTCCCGAAGTCTATTGAAGAACTTCCTTAAATCCTTGAAGTGCTGTCCGTCCGACCCTTTTGAGTGAATAATCATATCGTCCACATACACTTCAATCTCCTTGTGGATCATGTCGTTAAACAGGGTGGTGACGGCCCTCTGGTAGGTAGCCCCAGCATTCTTCAACCCGAATGGCATCACAGTGTAACAATACGTACCCCATGGAGTTGTAAATGCTGTTTTGTCTTGATCTTCCTCAGCCATCTTAATCTGGTTATAACCCGCAAAGCCATCAACGAAGGATTTGACCTCGTAGTTCGCAGTTGCATCTACCAGCATATCAATGTTAGGCAAAGGGAAGTCATCTTTGGGACTAGCCTTAATAAGATCCCGGAAGTCTACACAAACCCGGACTTTTCCATTTGCTTTTGTAACTGTGACTATGTTTGCCAACCAGGTCGGATATTCAATTACTTTGATAAAGCCTACCCGTAAGAGTTTCTCAATCTCTTCTTTCACCTGCAAGGACCAATCGGGCTATATCCGTCTCAGCTTCTGCTTGATCGGCTTAATTTCTGGATTTAGGGGAATCCGATGCTCTACGATAGATGAATCCAGACCGGGCATATCCTTGTAAGACCAAGCAAAGACGTCCACATATTCTTTAAGCAATTCAACCAGGGCAACCCGTTCATCTCCGGAGAAGAAATTACCAATCTGCGTTTCTTTGGGTTCTTCTACTGCTCCTGTGTTCACTGTCGTCAATATCTCATCGGCAGCTTGGGCCCGACTTTCCTTTTGCTCGCGAACCTGCTTTGAATTATTTTCTGAAAATTGTTCATTTATTAAGTCTGCATTATCTTCAATTGAATCTAGCTTAATTATTTTCAAATCTTGATGATTAATTTTAGTTAAGCGTTCAATTGTTAGATTGGCAATCACAGGATACTCAGAAAGATCGACCATTTTATTCAAGGCGTAAGGAAAAACAGTGTTTACAACTCGAAGACGGTCTTCTGTCGTGAGGACATCGGACCGATCGGAGGACTCAAATTCAATCACAAGGGACTCTGGGGACTGACTCAGGACACGGGGAACAAATTTAGACTCGGATGGACAGGGACGAGGTTTGAGCCCAAGCTTTCCAATCATAGTCTCCCTGTCTGCAACCGGCCCCCGGAATGAAGTCCAGTTCTGTAGCGGCTCCTCTGTGATGGTCTTCGAACTATTCAGATCTGCAACCGGTCCTTTCTCAAACTCCAGCATAGCTATTACCTCACTATCAGAGGAAAAGTCAATCAAATCTCTGAGATCTTCAACAAGAACAAAAACTTCTGCAGGCAACCTCTCTGTGGATACGCCAACTTCGGGTTCAGCCAGCCCCTGATTCTCAAACAATTCTGTCAACTCACCGTCAATATCTAAAGGGTCCATCCCACGGATTTTGTGCACAACAGATTCATCCAAAATGAGCTTCTCAAGCTGGTTCACATACTCAGGTCCCCAGAAGTGGTAGCTGTTCTCGTAGGTGGCGGTCACACCTGGCCTTTTGGGCAAACTGTCAAACATTTCTTTCACCGGACTCTGGCTATTGGCAAACTTCCGGATCGTTCTCATTCTATCTTCCATTTGGCTCAACTTTGGTTCGGGACAAACAAACGTATCACCATCTTCTTTGACAAAATGCTTATTTAAGGACCAACTGTACGGGCGCATCTCGTGCCTCTTGTACCTCTTACCAAATGAGGTCATCCTTTCCTTAAAAGCTTCGCCTTGTCGTACATCTTATCTTCTTTCGTCATTACATACCCTAGGCCTAGCCTGTTCCTCTTGGCTTCCGGCATCACAAGGTGACACGGTCCTGCCGACGTTTTCCTGCCCTGCACTGTGGATATAGCTCATGCCTCTCATCATTTTTAACACTGGAGGGATCTTGTCAGAAGACGTCGTCAAATCTATGGTGCAGACCTGTCCTTTAGGTTTCTCAATTGTGAATCCACTGAGCATAGGGTTTTCTTGGTCGAGCTTGATTTCCATCACTGGTACGGTGTTGGTACTAGTTTCCCCGATCGTAACGCTATCACCATAGATGGTTGTCAGCACTCCATCTTGCACAAATTTTAAACACTGGTGAAGAGTGAAGGCCACTGCTCCAATTTCATGAATCCAAGGTCTGCCCAATAGCGCCGAGAATGTGACCGGAATATCGATAACTTGAAATTCTACCATCATCTCTTTACCTCCAAACATCAAATTCAAAGAGATTATTCCCAACACTGCCCAGGATGTGGAATTGTAAGCCTTTATGGTTTGATTGGATGGTTTAAGGTTTTGTGCATTAATGTCCAACATACTCATCATTTTAGCAGGGAGCACATTCATAGCTGACCCATTATCTACCAACACGTGGGGAATCCGCCGTCCTTCCAGGGGTATTGTGATGTGCAGGGATTCATTATGCTTTGCACCAAAAGCAGGCAGATCAAGATCCGTAAAAGTAATGATGTTCCCATATTGCGCAGTTCCGATCAGCTGACAGGCTTCGTCTGGGGTGGCATTGACAAAAACTTTTGTTTTGGACAAGGATTCTTCTAACTTCAACTTGTGAGGGTAGGAGGATGTAAGTAGAGACCATAAGGAGATATCGGCTTGTGTTTTCTTCAGCTGTGTCAAGATTGGATCTTCCTGAACTTCTTCATCTCCTGCCGGTTTGTATGGATTCTGAAAGGATTGGGGATGTGCAACTGCAAACGCTTTACCTTTCCCGAAGGGATCTGCATCATTAGTTCCCAACATTCTTCCAGATCGAGTCAGCAAATTAACTTCTTGATCTTTCTCAACCACAAAATCTTTACTGGCCTCCTTGAGCTCTGCTAGCGAAATTGGGACAGGACGAGTTCTGTATGGCCATGCCGCCTGCCTTATCTCATTTATAGACAATGGGGCCTCCACATTAGCCGCTATCCTGGGTTCCTCTAGAGATATTGGGGAATCCCTAGGAACCATGGAAGATATGGTGTTGGCAATCAAACTCTCTTCGTAATCATCATAATCAACAGTATTATTCAAATCATACAGATCGTCAAGATACAAAACATAGCGTAAATTATCTTTCATTTCATCGTAACAAGAGTTTACATCGAGCCACATCCCTACTACAATCATCACTAACCTTTCCATCCACGGGTTCCCCAAATTCTATTACATTAACAAAATAATCTTGGCCAAAGTCCATGAGATTCACAAAGGTTGTTAGGCAGGGGGTCACGACGACATTAGGACTGGGACGTTTCAATCTTCTTTTTCATCTACCAACCCTTGGATAATCTTTTTGAGCGAGAAGCAATTATTGGTGGTGTGCCCAGGAACTGGTGGAACCGACAATATTTACTTGTATCCGCATTGGGATTAGGATTGGCAGTGTCCGTAGTTCTCCAACCGGCTTTATCATCCCGCCCCGAGTAATCCATTGTAGACCTCCTCTCGTAGTCATACCCAAATCATCAAACTTTCTCGCGGCCTTGGCTAAAATCTTCCACCATTGGAACCATTATTTCCTCCTCCTTGCAGTTATTGACAATGTTATCTTTAACTATTTCTCTTCCTTTTTGGCACCGTGGCGGGACCGGGTTTGTTGTCCGGCATCCGAAACCTCCACTACCACAAGCTTCCACTAGCATTCGCGTTCGGGGTTTGGTTGAACAATCTATTCTCACTCCTAGCTCCCATTCCGACCATTTCTCGCAAATCTGGATACCAACCTTTCCCGATGGCTTCCCTAAGTATTGGCTTCACACATGACAAGAAGATGTCCTTTTGGTCCTGAAGGGGAATAGGCTCCGACAGCTCGTTAAGCTTAGCATTCCAACGCTTATAAAATTATGTAATTGATTCATCAACCTTCTGGATAGTCCCTACTAAATCATCCCGAGTAGTACGCCATTCTAAGTTGCCTCTGTACTTTTCCAAAAAGGTCTCCGTAATTTGGCTCCAAGTAGAGCGGCATTCTTGTTTCAAGGCCAAAAACCATGTGAGAGTTGGTCCTTTCAAAGTCAAATGAAAGTGGGATGCCATAAACTCGGGCGTACAGCCCATCGCTCCCATAGTCATTACATAAGTATCCACGTGCGTTTTTGGACAAGCAGTACCATCGAAGTTCATTTTCGGCATCTTGAATTTGTGAGGCAAGGGTGTTACCTGGGCTGGATCCACCACTCTGAGACCGCTAGAACCCACAGTCAGTCTGTCTATTTGCTGTTGCATCTGCTTCAATAAGGTCGTTACTTCTGGGGTTAAACCTGGAATCTGGGAAATAGCGGGAGATACTGTCGAAGACGGTATGGGGAAATCTGATTTAGGTCCAACGGGTAAAGCGGCTTGTGGGAGACCGCGGGTACTGGGGATACCAAGATTACTGTCCAATAAACTAACAGAGCTGGGAATTCTGTTCCCGTACATATCATAGCCGTTGAACTGCATGCTGGGGTTCTGGAAACTGTATTGCGCTGATTGACCTCTGATTTGACCAAGAGAAGAGAATCATGCATCGACACACTGAGTCAATAGGGGGTAGAACCATAAAGATAAGTTGAGTAAGGGGAGAACACACTCGGGTTGAGAAAACCGCCTTGGGTCTCGAAACCGCCGATACCTCGGAATAATATCTTGGCAAATCTGATTCTCTGAGAGACGGTACTGACCATTCGGCTGCACATTGTACTGACCACCCTGATAGCCGTTGGGATACACACTGAACTGAGGTTGGGAGTAACTGGCTTGGAACTGAGACCCATACTGAACCTGTGGCATCGTGGCACTGGGAGTCGGAGAGGAAGTGAGATCAAAGAAGTTCACTGGATGACCACCAATCTTGCTAGGACCTTGCTGAGCCATATGGTTATATTCTTGGGAAGAAGGGGGAGGAAATTTTCCTTGGCCACTCGTGATCACTCCTGGAGATGGTATTTGCTCGGGGCGCGGGACATAGCTTGTGGGAGGAGGCATAGCATTGTAACTGAGTGGAGCGGGCTGGACAGGAGAAATGGATCCAATTTCGTTATTGCCTTCTTCAGTAACTTTTTCATAAGAACCATCTTCTCTACGGAGCACTGCTATTCCCCCGGCTCTCATGGCCTCCACAAAGCGGTTATGGGCTTCTTCCTCTCGGATTTTGGCATTCTGAGCTGACAGGCGGGCCTCACGCTCCCTGGTCAAAGCGGCTTCCAGATTCATCCTTAACTCATCTGTAGACAGATCACTCAAGCTTGGCTGACTCAACGAACTCGACCCTCCAGCAGACGGAGCGGAAAACACATATCCATTTCCTGACATGCTTGATTCTGTACTGACTAAAAAATCGGAAATTGCCTGAACTTCTTTGACAACCCGGACCAAACGAGCTCCTGGGACAGATGATTGACTCCAACTCGCCGTAGCTGCAGGGGTACATGCGGGTTTATAAGGTAAAGAAGGAAAAGGAAGAATTCTGGGAGAGGGAAGGAAATGAAGGACAAACTTGCGCAGACAATCTTATTCATCTTCAAGTATAAATCGGTGGTTTAAATCCTAGGAACATGAGTTGGGAAAGGCTAACCCTTTATTTATGCACACTATACCTTGGGGAAACTTAGGGACATATCATCCACAAATACACCAAACGTATTGGTTCAAAATTAAAAATAGGCAATAGTACCTAGTCACAACCGAAGCATTTATGGGACGAACGAGTAACCCCAATTTCTGGAGAAATTTGGGCAGCATAACGGGTATTCCTGAAGAAATTCAAGGAAAAATCCGGCATGACCTCTCGTCGGTGCACGTTGACAAAGCGACATGATCTCTCGTTAGAACATGCCGTGGGAACGACATGTCCTTTCGTGAAACCATGTTGCGATGGCAACATGCCCACACGTGCTAGGTTTTGGGGTAGGTATGAAGGCCTATTAGAAATTTTGGAACAATTCATTTTAGTGTATTTGAAAATGTCGTGTCAAAACCAACCGTTTTGGGTAAGGTTTAAATGTGTGGCGCCACATATAACGCACTAGGGGGATAGGTTTGATTTCAGGCGCTCAAGCGTAGGCTAATTTCATGGCCGTCCGCGATGCCGTCAATCGCACCCGAGGGTTCTAGATCTATGTGACGTAGTGTGCGGATGACTATCTTCCTTTATTTGCGAAAATGATGATTTTTTTTATTATTTTATTATTTATTTTGAAAAAAAAAGAAGAGAGGGAAACTACACACACACACCCCGCATAGTACAATAAGCGAAAAAACCAATAAATTGATCACGGGGACTGCCCATAATCACCAACTGTACCAAGGAAAACCAAGATCCTGCAAACTGGCCACTTCTGTCGCATGACACAGGACAGATGATGCAAGTTCTGTCGCGTGACAGAAGGGTCCAATTTCCGTAATTCTAAAAATCACACCAAGAATGTACAACTCGAAGCTTAAATAGCACAACTCAGCCCCAAGAGAACAACAAGGCAGGAAGCAAGGACAATCAAACAAAGCACATAAAATGCAAACAATACATATAATGTCTCAAGCAAAGCGCATACGAATGAATGAATTGAATGTTGAATATTCACGAAAGTTTGACCCACTTTTGAAAACAGGTTTCAAGTAATCCCCAGTGGAGTCGCCACTGAATGTGCGCTCGCCCGAAATTTTGTATTAAAAGGGAAATAAAGGAGTCGCCACGCCGTTTTAAAGGAAACATTGAAAACCTTTTGTAAAGAGAAAATGGGTTCGGGGGTCAGGTTACGTGTTGGGAAGAACCGAGAGTTCACCCAACACGCCTCGTCCGTAGACGAGTCTTTCTAACATTCAACATTAAATACATTCAAGTGTGTGTGCTAGTGTGTGAGACAATATATATATGAAATGCAAAGTAGTACTTTGTTTTATTGCTCAGAAGGAAGAAGAAACAACTTGTGAGCCATTGACAATGGGAGGCCACATCCCATATTACAAAAAGGATTAACAAAACATACAACTAAAATGAACCTACTGCAAGGTCCTGTTGTGTCGCGTGACACAGAACATGAGAGGCCATTTGTGTCGAGTGGCACTACAGATCAACTTGCAGAGGTTTTACATTGTTAAGCAAAAGGGAAGTAAATCTATACAGTCACTTCAAAATGAATGTGGATATGGAGGATCCACTCCCTAATTTGAGTGACAAACAAAAGAAGGGAAAGGAGGAACAGAATTACAATTGAAATATGACTCTCTGCAGATAGGTCACTTGTGTCGCGTGACACAGGACTGGGTAAGTCACTTGTGTCGCGTGACATAAGTTGACTATCTGCAGGATTCTCACAATTTAAGAACAGAAACTAACAAGGATCTAATCAGATCTATTGAGCACACCAAATCAATTTAGATTAACATGAATTAGCAACAGATCACCCAAGGGAGCATGGATATGGGAGATCCACACTCCCTTGAGCACCAAGCAACCAAGGGAGATACAATCACAATACCAATATGCAATTAAACCAAGCAATACCAATTTAAACAGAGATATGGCAGTTGCCACTTGATAATCTAAGGTAAATGGATCTTGATTATCAAGTGGAGAGAAGAACAATTTAAAATGAACAAGTAAAATGAGAAAGGAAGGTGAAGAAATTCGTTACCCTTGTAGTCCTCTATTTCTACACCAAATTAGGTGTGGAAGCCTTCAATTCAGCTACTGGAGAGTGCAAATGAACACCACCGTCAGCTTCTCTTCAGATCTTCAAAGGAAGGTGGGTTATGTGAAGATGGGTTTATGGTTTGGGTGAAGGGAGTATGGAATTGGAGGGGTTTTGGTGTGGTTTGAGGAGAGAGGGGGTTTTCTGTCGTCAATTGGGCAGAGTGACTTTAGGGTATTGGAAAAGGATCCTGATATGAGAGGGGGAAGGTCAAATTTATAGGCTGCATGGATGAGGTCACTTGTGTCGCACGGCCATTCGTTTCGTTTTTCCATGGTCAATTGTGCCGCACAACTTGCCTAGCCATGTAACCATTTTTGGCATAAATAACTGATTCTGGAACCTTCTTGTGATAATTCCCAACAGGTCCAGAGCTGATAATTCCTGGTAGGTCCTTTTATATGGAAAAATCACTCACAAGTACTTCCTTCATAAGAACTTTAAGATAAGTTTCCGGAAGGCTTGGAATTGACCGGGAATTTACCAAAACGTCCCTAATGCTATTTTATTACATTAAAAAGCACTTTAAAAGGGCCGCGAATTGGATTGGCGTACTCACAGCGAGATATCGCTTTGGCAATCAGGTGTCTTCTGGTTTTTCATGTTCGTCTCAAGGTCTAAGATGAGAGTCGAACACGCAAGGGGGATCCCAGAGTTCATTATCTGCAGAGTTCCCTCATCTTAAGGCCTCCTTTAAGATGTAGAACTCGAATCCGTATTTAGTTTAAATAATTGATTATTATTTATAAACTGCGTGTGATTTGGGTGTTTTTTAATTAAAGTCCGGTCCATTGGGGATTCGGAAGTTGTAATTAAATTATTCATCTCTCTCTCTCTCTCATTAATTGGAACTACGACGGCCTAAGTCTTCCTAAATTAGGAGAAACGTAGGCAACCATTTGGTGCGGCCGCTATCTGTTTTTTCTTTTAATTTTCAAAAAAAAAATCTCTATTTTTTCTATCACCTAGATGGACTATCACACTTGCGCACTCATATTATATCTATCATTGCACTACATACCCCGATTAACTCGGGACCCATACTAAGGACGGATGACGATAACTACCTAGTCACCGGTCTCTCCAAAGTTGGATCATCCTACTCCGCGTATTCAATCCATCTAGATTGTCATATCGCGGGGAGCCTAGCCTTCCAGCCCTGCATCGCCACATATCATGTAGATTGTCTTTTTAAGATCACTCCGTGACCGGTCGGTTTGACTCGGGTGATCTTTTCTTGTTTTTGACCAAAATAAAGCCATGTAAAATTGACAATAAAGAAGGACTCGGAATAGTTCCCTCGGAATAGCCCCTTCGGAAAAGTCCCCTCGGAAAATGTCCCTTCGGAATGACCCTTTCGGAAGTCCCTTTAAAAAAAAAATCCTTCAAACAATCTTACATGGCTTTGTTTTACAAAAATCAGACTGATTACTTAGTCGTTAGGTTCTGATAAAGGCCTTAGAAAGCCCTCAAAACGGATTCTCCGTTCCGACCAAAAATTAGGTTTAATAAAAATCGAATTTCCGTGTGATTGTCTCGTGCGTGACTGCCTGTCTCGCGCGGGACATTGCCTCTGTTTGGTGTGTTTGAGCCTGAACCGTTTAAGCCTTCTTCCGACTCGTTGGGGCTAGATTTGATCCTGACACCATCTCTGCGTCTCTTCTGTTAATTTTTTGAAGCTACTCAACCTCAAGACTCCCAACACAATGTCCATAGAAGATTTTCGCTCCTACTTCATCATAAAAAGGGGTATTGAACAGCGAAATCTGCAAGACATGACCGGGTCTCTCATCACTGAGCATGTGGAAGGTTGGAAGGAAGCCTCCGATATACCTACCACCCGGATTGCTAAGGATTTCAGAAAAGCAGAAAGTGACTCCGACAGTGATCAGTCATTTGCCCAAAAAGAGCTAAGTAGCATCAAGACTCAGCTCGCCTATACCCTGCAACTAATCGAAATCAATGATGCATGGTATGGCAAAGCAAATATGCTTGTCGAAGAACTCAAAAGGGTCAATGATGAACTCAAGGCTATGACTCAGAAGTGCAATGACTTGGAAGCTCACATAGAAGACGATATCGATGAAAGAGTCAAAGGCTCCCCTGCTCTTCAAGTTATGTACATCAATCGGCCCTTGCCCCTGCAGGTGAACACGGAAAAAGTAAGTTACTAGAGAGATAACATCCACAAAATGCACAGGCGCATATCAAGATGATGAAACAGAGATATAGCTATTTTCACCTAAAAATATTCCTGACCCAGTCGGAATATTCACGGTTCAAGCTTTCAAAACATCCCGAAAACTCCGTCGAACTCGGAACTTTCAAAACATTTCAAAAAAGCCGTCGAACTCGGAACTTTCAAAACCTTTCGAAAAATCTGTCGAAATCAGAACTTTCAAAATCTTTCGAAAACTCCGTCAAACTCAGAACTTTCAAAACCTTTCGAAAAATCCGTCGAACTCGGAACTTTCAAAACCTTTCGAAAACTCCATCGAAATCGGAACTTTCAAAACATTTCAAAAAATCCGTCGAACTCGGAACTTTCAAAAACTTCGTCGAACTCGGAACTTTCAAAACCTTTCGAAAACTCTGTCGAATCCGGAACTTTCAAAACATTTCGAAAAATCCGTCGAACTCAGAACTTTCAAAACCTTTTGAAAAATCCGTCGAAATCGGAACTTTCAAAACCTTTCTAAAACTCCGTCAAAATCGGAACTTTCAAAACCTTTCGAAAACTCCGTCGAACTCGGAACTTTCGAAACATTTCGAAAACTCCGTCGAACTCGGAACTTTCGAAACATTTCAAAAACTCCGTCAAACCCGGAACTTTCGAAACATTTCGAAAACTCTGTCAAACTCGGAAATTTAAAACATTTCGAAAACTCCGTCAAACTCAGAACTTTCTAAACATTTCAAAAACTCCGTCGAACTCGGAACTTTCAAAACATTCCGAAAACTCCGTCGAACTCGGAACTTTCAAAACATTTCGAAAACTCCGTCGAACTCGGAACTCTCAAAACATCTCGTAAACTTCGTCAAACTCGGAACTTTCAAAACATCTCGAAAACTCCGTCAAACTCGAAACTCTCAAAACATCTCGTAAACTCCGTCAAACTCGGAACTTTCAAAACATTTCGAAAACTCCGTCGAAATCGGAACTTTCAAAACATCTCGAAAAATTCATCGAAGTCAGAACTTTCAAACATTTCGAACATTTCAAAAAATTACTCCGTCCCAAATTAAACTTACTTTAATTTCGGAAAACACCCCTAGACATGGAATTTTGCAACCAAATTTTTTATGTTGTCTACCCGTAATATCAATTGAACTAAGCTCTAGTCAATTTCGACAAAGGCACATCACAAAGTCAAAAAGCCCCAATTCGGGCACCAAAAGCCCTAACTCAATCCTAATCAAATTCATAACATTCAGGAATGCACATTCGGAAAATTAACGGAATTTAGAGGATGCTTACCTGCCTCGCGATCCCTTCCTTGGATATATGAGTGTCCCGAGCTGGATAAAACTCGGTTGGATCCATGGGAAGAGCGGTGGTCCGCACCGTCCTCCTCAACCTCGCTCTCTCATTGTCGGTCCTCCTGTGACGAGCCCGTGGCCCTAATTCGGCGTCCATAATGATTATCCCGCGAAGATTCGAACAAAACTCGCAAAAAGGGGAAGAAATTTCTCTCTTTTCTCTCTTCTCTCTCGCCTAAAATGGAGGATTGGGTCTGGTTTGGCGTCGGCGCTGCTGCTGATTAAAATTTGTCCAATTTGAAGAAGGGTCCGACCGAACTCTTTTACACCCTAAAAGTTTCTTTGCCACTTTGGCCCCTCAGCTTCCCATAATTTCAAATTTACCCCTTTTGGCCCTCAAAAGTGTAAAATTTCCCCAGTTAGACCTTTCTAACACCCCCTCCCCTGAGGTTAAATCCCAGTTAGACATTTCTAACGCCCCGTCTCCAGACGTTAAATTTCCCGTTAGTTCTCACTAACGTTCCGTTTTAGGACGTTAAATCTCAAACCGTCTTCGGACATTAAATCACAATTTCGTCTACTGACGTTAAATTTCCCGTTAGTTCTCACTAACGTTTCGTCTTAGGACGTTAAATCTCAAACCGTCTTCGGACGTTAAATCACAATTCCATCTCCAGATGTTAAATTTCCCATTAGTTCTCACTAACGTTCCGTCTTAGGACGTTAAATCTCAAACTGTCTTCAGACGTTAAATCACAATTCCGTCTCCAGACGTTAAATTTCCCGTTAGTTCTCACTAACGTTTCATCTTAGGACATTAAATCTCAAACCGTCTTCGGACGTTAAATCACAATTTCGTCTCCAGACGTTAAATTTCCCGTTAGTTCTCACGTTCCGTCTCCAGACGTTAAATTTCCCGTTAGTTCTCACTAACGTTCCGTCTTAGGACGTTAAATCTCAAACCGTCTTCGGACGTTAAATCACAATTCCGTCTCCAGACGTTAAATTTCCCATTAGTTCTCACTAATGTTCCATATCCAGACATTAAATTTTCCGTTAGTTCTCACTAACGTTCCGTCTTAGGACGTTAAATCTCAAACCTTCTTCGGACGTTAAATCACAATTCCGTCTCCAGACGTTAAATTTCCCGTTAGTTCTCACTAACGTTCCATCTTCAGACGTTAAATTTCCCGTTAGTTCTCACCAATGTTCCATCTTAGGACATTAAATCTCAAACCGTCTTCGGAAGTTAAATCACAATTCCGTCTCCAGACGTTAAATTTCCCGTTAGTTCTCACTAACATTCCGTCTTAGGACGTTAAATCTCAAACCGTCTTCGGACGTTAAATCACAATTCCGTCTCCAGACGTTAAATTTCCCATTAGTTCTCACTAACGTTCCGTCTTAGGACGTTAAATCTCAAACCGTCTTCGGACGTTAAATCACAATTCCGTCTCCAGACGTTAAATTTCCCGTTAGTTCTCAGTAACGTTCCGTCTTCAGACGTTAAATCTCAAACCGTCTTCGGACGTTAAATCACAATTTCGTCTCTAGACATTAAATTTCCCGTTAGTTCTCACTAGCGTTCCGTCTCCAGACGTTAAATTTCTCGTTAGTTCTCACTAACATTCTGTCTTAGGACGTTAAATCTCAAACCGTCTTCGGACATTAAATCACAATTCCGTCTCCAGGCGTTAAATTTCCTGTTAGTTCTCACTAACGCTCCGTCTCCAGACGTTAAATCTCAAACCGTCTTCGGACGTTAAATCAGAATTCCGTCTCCAGACGTTAAATTTCCTGTTAGTTCTCACTAACATTCTGTCTTCGGACGTTAAATCCCTCTTCGGCCGCCCTAGTAAGCCCGAATATCTTCTCACTCCAGCAAGTGAACGCTCACCTCACCGGCCGTCAATCGTAAGCCCAACCATCCAATTTCACCGGCCGTCAATCGTAAGCCCGACCATCCTATTTCACCGGCCATCAAGGTAGGCCCACACAATAATCCCTCTTCGGCCATCATCGTAAGCCCGAACACTATATCCCCAGTAGGCAAGACACGAGCGACCAATCAACGTAAGCCCGCACAACCACCTTTCAAGAAAGCATTTCTGTCAAACCCGAAACAGTCTCACTTAGGTTCAGACGCCTCACAACAGTCTCACTTAGGTTCAGACACCTCACAACAGTCTCACTTAGGTCCAGACGCCTCACAACATCAGACGCCTCATAATAGTCTCACTTAGGTTTAGACGCCTCACAATAGTCTCACTTAGGTTCAGACGCCTCACAACAGTCTCACGTAGGTTCAGACGCCTCACAACAGTCTCACGTAGGTTCAGACGCCTCACAACAGTCTCGCCTAGGTCAAGGCCCCCATCGAGCAGCCCTTGCACCTACGAACTACGATCGGCTTGATTCCCACTCGGGATACGTAGGAATCCTTCTGCTAAGGGTCCAGCCAGCTGACCTCTCAGGTCTCTTCAATTAAGGCATCCCCCAATTTGGATCCTTATCTTTTTTCGACGACCCCACTCCTTCGAAAGTGACGTCGCCGAGGGGCTACTGTAAGTACCCAAATCCGGATCGTCAAAATCCGTTAGAAGTTAACCGGAATCCGTTAACTGACCCTTTCTAGGTTAACCGGAACCCGTTAAACTCCCCGTTCTCAAGCCAATGAGACGTCCCAGGACTGCCCCGTGCATCCCAACCTCAAAGCGTACTCAACACACGTTATCACACGTAAAAGTACAACTTTTCCCGAAAAACACACTTTTCGGGACTTTCTGGGGGCGTTTCGGACATTTTTCGGACAGTTATTTAAAAAATGGACAAAACCGGGAATAACGGGACGAAAACCCTAGCCTAGGTGAGTCACAGGGGTACGTGGCACGCATGCCAAAGCCCACAAATCAACATCAATCAGATTTCAAGGTGAAAAGAACAAAATGCCCCTGAGATTGAGTGACAGTCCGTCCTGACTGTTTTACATGAAAAGTCAGAATTGCCAACAAGTTCCCCAATTTTCCAAAATACCAAAAAACCTCCCCCAATTGAGGAAGAGTCCGTCTGGACTGTTTTACAATTTCACCCTATAAATACAAGGGCTGTCAAACATTTCAAAAAAGGAAAAAATATTATCTTTTTCACAAAAGCCTACGGCCCAAACCAGTTCCAACCCCTCCCAAGCCCCATTTTGTCTCGATTTGCGTGAAAACCTCATTTTTCAACCAAACACGAACCAAACAAACTCAAAACATCCTTTCAAACACTAAACCGTATCCCGTATACGTCAACTGAGCCAAAAGAGTCAACCCCTAGCCATAGGTAACACTCTCTCTCCCTAAACACTCGTTCCATCTCGATTTATGCGTCAAACGCTATAATCGCTTCGGTCAAAATCATTGAAATGTAGACGTAACGCCGTCTACGGGGTCCGATACATTTCACCCCAAGATCATCTTCTCTCCCGTAAGAGAAGTAATCTCGGGTTAAAACGGCGTTTCGGCCCCGTTATTTACGTTTACGTTATTTACGGTCCGGATCGTTTGATCCGTTGATTCGCAACTTTAAAGTCCAAACCGTTTGGTTTGTGATAGTCATTTACAAAGTCCGGATCATTTGATATGTCGATATTGTCATTTAAATTACGCAACTTTACAAGTCTGAGCCGTTTGGCTCGTTGATCGCATCTTTAATGTCCGAATCGTTTGATTCCGTTGATACCGCATTTTAAATACTGTCATTTACAAGTCCAAGCCATTTGGCTCGTGATAGTATTTATTTATCAAAGTCCGAGTCACAAAATGATTCGTTGATCGCATCTCATTTAATGCCTTTTTTCTTAAAATCGCTAACAATGTAATGCCCGGTTCAAAACTGGAGTTCGTCATTCGAGCTCCCTTTCAAAATGCGCAAAAGTGACGTTTGGCATCCAAACGATCATTTTTAGACTCAAAACCCGACGTTTGACATTCAAACGCTCTTTTCTTAAAAGTCAACATTTGACACTTAAGCTAAATATTCAAACTCGTCACTCGCACATTTTTTCCTAAAAAAACTCCAAAACCGACATTTGTCATTCAAACGCTCGCTTTTTCCAAGAATCATAAAATCAACATTCGACATTCAAATCAAGATTAAGCTTGTCATGCAAGTCCCCCCCCCCTTTTCAAAAAATGCAACACACACACACGCACACAATTTCGAGAAAGGTAGAAAGACTCGTTATACGAGGCATTTCGGGTGATCTCAACATACTCTTCCCGAAATGTAACGTGACCTCCGAACCTAACAATCTCTGGTACTAAAAGTCATTTCCAAAATTTGGGCTCAAAATATAAAATGACACGTTTTCAAAAGCCATTTCTAAAGTTTGGGCTCAAAATACAAAACGACACGTTTTCAAAGGCCATTTCTAAAGTTTGGGCTCAAAATACAAAACGACACGTTTTCAAAAGCCATTTCCAAAGTTTGGGCTCAAAATACAAAACAACACGATTTCAAAGTCATTTTCAACGTTTGGGCTCAAAATACAAAACCGTGTGGCGACTCCTCTCCTTCCCGAAAGCGAGGTCCCAAACTCCGCGAAAGACAATCGCTCGCCTGTAAGTACCCCAATCCAATTCGCGCCGGGTGCATTTTAATATGATAAAATTGCACTAGGGGCATTTTGGTAAATTCCCGGTCCATTCCGAGACTTCCGAAAACTTATTATAAGTTTTTTGCGGAGGAAGTACTTTTAATTATTTTTCTCAAGCAAAAGGACCTATAAGGAATTATTCAGTTTGGACCTGTTGGGAATTAACTTGGAATGTTCCAGAACCAGGTCTTGGGTCGTGTGACACAACTCACCCCTCATCAGTAGCCTATAAATAAGACCCTCCCCCTTTCATATCTAGATCCCTTTTTGACATACTATTACTCTACCCAATTGGTAGCATAGCACACACTCCAAAACACACACAACCCTCTCTCTCTCATACCCAACTCCTTCCTTCTCTCCCTCAATTCAATCCAACCCACACACCACCACTAGATCTTCAATCCACCATCATTCTCAAGTACAATCCGGTCCTGAAGCTGTGTAGAAGAATTATATACCTGACTTGGGTATAGAATTTGTGGATCTACAAGGGTAATCAATTCATTCCTCCCTTCTCTCTCATATACTTTGCCATCTTCATAATTCATGCAATCTATCTTCATTTGATTCGATAATTATACTCTATCTATTCCTAATTGTTGAATCACAATTGCCATCTCTCTGTTTAAATTAATTTGCTTGGTTTAATTTCATGTTCATGGTTTGATCTCATTGTAATTGTGGCTTGTTTGCCAAGGGAGTGTGGATCTCCCCATATTCACACCCCCTTGGTCAATTCATTGTTGATCTGTGGTTTTCTGAGTTGAATTGATATTGTAATTCAATCTGATTAGATCTAAGTTCAGTCTGTGTTCAGTTTGTAAAGTTTCTACAAATAGGCATCCTGTGTCACGCGACACAATCTGCCAGGCTGAGTCCTGTGTCACGCGACACAACTAGCCAGGCAGATCCTGTGTCACGCGACACATCTTTCCATTCTGCAGAAGCTCCCTTTTTAGTTGTAATTTGTTCTTAGATTTGTAATCTGAGATGTGGCCCCCCATTGTATCAAGTGGCTCACAAGTTGTAGCTATCTCATTTTATCAATAAAATCCATTTATCACATTTATTGTCTTAAATGTTTGCACACACTATGAATACTTTGGATGTTTATTTTTGAAAGACTCGTTTACGAATTAGGCGTGTTGGGTGAACCCTCAGTTCTTCCCAACACGTAACCTGACCCCCGAACCCAATTTCTCTTTTCAAAAGGTTTTCAATGTTTCCTTTAAAACGGTGTGGCGACTCCCATTAACACCTCATAAATTTTTTTGGCGAGCGTACATTCAGTGGCGACTCTGCTGGGGATAACTTTTGAAACCTGTTTTCAAAATAAGATGGTCAAACTTTCATTCTCTTTTAAAAACATCCAATGTATTCATTTTTGTGTGCATCATTAACGACTTTGTGTGGTATATGCATTTTATAGGATTTTGAGATTTTGCATCTTTATATGCTTCATGTTGCTGTGTTTTGGGGCTGTAAATTTGTTTCTTGCCTGGAGTAGGCAGGGGCTGGGTTACTGTTTGAGGCTCTGGTTAAGTGGCTAGCCAAGTCGTGCGACAGTCTTAGCCAAGATTGTCCTGTGTCACGCGACAGAACTAGCCACTGTGCAGTTTTTCAGGTTTTGGTTAAGGGCAGTCCCTTGATCAGTATGAAGTTGATTATTGTGCCTTGTTAGTTTCTGTGGGGTGTGTGTGTTATTTTTCGTTTGTCATCCCTTTTCAAATAAAAAGAAAATAAAATGGATTCAAAATTATTTTTCATAAATAAAGGAATTTAGTCACCCTCACACTACGTCACATAGATCTAGAACCCATTTGGTGCGATTGACGGCATCGCGGATGGCCATGTAATTTGCCTACGCTTGAGTGCCTGAAATCAATCCTATCCCCCTAGCGCATCATAGGTGGAGCCACACTTTTAATCTTACCCGATGGTTGGTTTTTTTTGACACAACATTTTAAATTATATTAAAATGGATTGTGGCAAAGTTTATAATAAGTCATACATACCTATCCCAAAACCTAGCATGTGTGGGCATGTTTCCCACGCAACATGGTTTCACGTATGGACATGTCACTCCCGTGACATGTTCTAATGAGAGATCATGCCGCATTGTCACCATGCACCGACGAGAGGTCATGTCGGATTTTTCTTTGAAATTCTTCAAGAATACCCGTTATGCTGTCCAAATTTCCCCAGAAATTTGGATCGTCCGTCTCATATTGTGCTTAGGTCTTGTTTAGGTGTTATTATCTATTGTTAATTTCTACACAAAATATTTGGTATGATTTGAATGGTGCGTCTCTAGGTTCCCCCGAGGTCTTAGAATGCGAAAATAAAGGCTTATCCTTTTCCAACCTTTATTAGGACCTAAAAGACATCAATTTCTACTTAAACATAAATAAGATGTTTGCACGAGTCCTTTCCTTTCTTCTCCCTCTCCCTTACCTTCTAAATAGTCTCTTCCTCCATCCCCTTCTCAACCCTATTTTCACCCTGCAGTTACGGCGAGTTGGATTCGTACCTCCGTCCCGGGTGCTCGTTTGGTTCGTATTGTCAGGGCTGTTCAAGAAGTTTCTGGGGTTTCGGTTGATTCAGATTCAGAAATGTCAGGAAGCGGTGATGTTTTCTCTACCCAATATGTTGGTGGTTCTGCCTCGATGGGTCAGTCAGGTCTGAACGATATGTCCATGGAGGAGATGAGAGCTACTTTGGAGGCCGCTCTAGCTCGCGAGCGTGAGTCTCATTTGCTTGCCTAGACTACTAAGGCTTGGGATAAAGAAGCGTATGCTCGCTTTGTTGAGTCTATGCGTGCCCGTGGGATTGCGGTGCTTCACCGGGATGACGGTTCTTATGAAGAGATTACTGAAGACAGCAACACTGGGATTGGATCTGCTTCTCCCCTGCTCCAACCTGTTTATCACTCCTCGCCTCAACCTACTTATCATGCCATGCCTCCTCCTCTTAATTACTCTCCTCGCCCAGACCGCATTCCAGCGCAGGAAGCGGCCGTGAATGTCAAAGGAAGGGCTCCTCCTCCGGTCTCTCAGGTCCAAAGTCAAGGTGCCCAGGGTGGATTCAGAAAGATTGGTAGCCAGCCGCCGAACTTCTTCGACTTAACTTCTTCTCCAGTTCCTAATGCCTCAATGCCTCCGGGTCAGTATGGGTTTCAGTTTCAAGGGGGTTATTCTCAGCCGCAGGACAGTGTTTATCAGAATGGTCTCCAATATGGGCAGTTTCGTCAGCAACCAGGTTTGAATGGTGTTTTCCAGGGTTCGCAGCAACAAGCAGCTACGCAGCATCAGGGTAGCCAGTATCGTTTGTCGGGTAGTCAGGTTTGCCAAGACAGTTTCCTGCAGTATTCTTATAACCAGTCTCAGTTTCAAAGTGGTTTCTCCCAACCTGTGGTATGTTCTCCTCTTACTCAGCACTTGTACGGTTCCACCCCTTACTCGGCTCCTTGTGTGAGTGCCGGGTTTTCATCTCAAAGTCAGTTCGGATATCAGCCAGCTCAACTTGGCCTTCAGCAACCCAATGTTCAGAATTTGGGGCAATTTAATGGGTATGATATGTATGGAAATAGGGTGCCAAGTTCGATGAGTTTGTTAGATAGCAACATCAATGTTCCTAGTACTTTCTGCCTTCCTCCAGCTACTCTGCCTATTAGGCAGGTTCCAGAAGTTCCGTCTGCTCTTTCGGTACCCTCTTCAACTATTGCTCCTACTATTCCTCAGCTTCCCGGGATGACTCCGGAGGTGACAGCGTTGTTAAAACAAATGCAGCAGCAGATTGACAAGTTGACAGTGGGGTCCAGTTGTCTCAAGGTAGTTGATCCGACTCAGGTGACACCCCTCCCGCATAAATTCAAAATGCCTAAATTGGAGTTTGACGGTACAACATGTCCGAAGACTCATATTGACACTTATGTAATGACAATGGGAGCGATGGGTTGTACCTGAATTCATGGCTTCGCACTTTCATCTTACTCTTAAAGGCCCAACACTTACATGGTTTCTCGCCTTGAAACAAGAGAGTCGTTCTACTTGGAGCCAGATTACAGAAACCTTTCTTGAGAAGTATAGGGGGAATCTTGAATGGCGCACGACTAGAGATGATATGGTGGGTACTATACAAAAGAGTAAGGAGTCGATCACTGAATTTTACAAGAGATGGAATGCCAAGCTAAATGAGTTGTCCGAGCTGATTCCCTTACAATACCAAATGGAAATTTTCTTGTCTTGTGTGAAGCCAGTGTTGCGTGAAGCTATTGAGAAAGGATGTTACCCTGATTTGAGAGAAATGGTTGGGATGGGTGCCCGAAGTAAAAATAAACTTTTCAACCTTGCCCCGAGTACCAATGCTAGTGGTAGCAGTGGAGGTGGAGGATACCGTTATAGAACAGCCAACCCAGTCTCTTTAATGGCTCCAAAAGGGAAGGAGGTGACCAAGGATAGTAGTGTCAACAACTTGCAAGGAGGAAATAATAGTGGGCAGAATGGCGGAAGGTTCCAGCCTCGACAGCAGTAAAGGTTTGATGATCTGGGTATGACCACCGAGGAAGTCTTTAATGGTTTGATCAGGACCGGAATGATTAAGCCTCTAGATAACTACAGTCCTCTCAACCCTAACCCCAACCTGGATACAAGCAAGTACTGTAGATTTCACCAGTATCCTGGACATACTACCAACACCTATTACACACTCAAGAAAATCATCCAGGGTTTAGTTGACGAGAAGAAGATTGAGAAATCTCCCCGTCCGAACATCATCAAGAACCCTCTGCTGCTGGGCAATGGTGTGAATTTAATTGATTTTGGCCAGGACTATTTTGTGAACATGCTAGAATTCGATGAGTCTGTAGGTGGCAACGCTAGTAATAATTGTAAGTCCAAGGAAGTCATTGCTGATGTAACCCGTTCTTTGATGAAATGAAAGACAATTTCTGTTATGTTTTGTATCTCAATGATTTACGTGGTTTAAATAATGTTGTTGATTATGATGAATATGAGGAGTGGTTAGTTATCAACGCTATCTCTTCTGTGGTTCCAAAAGAGTCTCCACTCTCTTTGGAAGAGCTCAAAATAGCAGCTAGTTTGGAGGCACCATTATCAATAAATGAGATAAGGCAAGCAGCATGGCCGTACAGTACTCGTTCAGCTTCGCTGACACTGGTCGAACTTAAAGAAGCCAGCAGAAGTTTTGTGGTTGAAAATGATCAGGAAGTCAATTTTCAAACCAGATCAGGTAGAATGTTGGGTGCAGATGGGATTAGACCATCCAGAAAAGACAAGGGAATCACAGTTTCAGATCCACAAGCTTCGCGAGATCCTTATAGACTAGCTGGAGAGGAGGTAGTCCAGGATGATCCAATTTTAACTCAGCTAAAGAGAACTCAAGCCGACATTTCCTTGTGGTCATTACTTACCTCGTCTTATCCCCATAAGCTGAAGTTGTAAGAAGCTCTATCCAAGACTAGGGTGTCTGTCAATGCAACCCCGGATGAAGCATGTCAGTTGATCGAGACAGCCCAGTACGGAAATATTATCACTTTCACAGAGCTTGATTTGCCTCCCTATGGATCAAAACACAATGAGTCTTTGCATATTACCGTGCCTTTGGAGGGGCTCCGAATCCCTCACGTGTTGGTGGATAATGGCTCAGCCATGAATGTGCTTCCAGCAAAAATGATGAGCATGTTGGATATTGATGCAACGAGTCTCAAATCGTCCAACCAAACCATCAAAGCCTATGTTCGACTTCTAGGGCAGTTTTGGAGATTGTTTCCTTGAATTTGTTATTCGGAGGTAAAGAAATGGCGGTGGAGTTCCAAGTAATTGATATCCCTATTACGTTTTTAGCATTGTTGGGGAGGCCTTGGATACACGAGATTGGAGCAGTAGCCTCTACACTACACCAGTGCTTAAAATTTGTCCAGGACGGTATATTGACAACTATTTATGGAGATAGTGTCACCATTGGAGGGACTAGCACTAGTACTATGCCTGTAATGGAGATTAAGCTCGATCAGGAGAATCTAATGCTTAGCGGGTTCACAATTGAAAAGCCGAAGGGGCAGGTCTGTGCTATTGATCTGACAACTTCCTCCGATAGGATTCCTCCTGTATTAAAAATGATGCGGAGCATGAATTACATTCCTGGCATAGGATTAGGGAAGCGCCAGCAAGGACAGTATAAGATTTAAATGCCTGAGCCTAAGAGAAACAAGCGAGGTTTGGGGTATGTCGTGACCGAAGAAGATAAGGCCTATGACAAAGCTGAGGCACTCAAGGAGCAGATGACTCTCGCTGTCGGGAAGAGATATAAGAGGCCTGATGTGCGTACTTACAGTTGGTCTCTCAATAAGCATTTTTTCCAGGAAAATGGTGAGATGTTCGCTTGTCCAGAGCTGAGGGTAAGTCAGATGGAAGAAAGGATGGAGGTGATACGAAAGATTTCTACCAGCCAGGACCCAATGAAAGAGATGTTCATTAGTCTGCCCAGGAGGCTAGGTGTAACTGCCATGTACGAAAATAGTTATTATTTTTGGGGACCTGACTATGTTGATCACTTTGAGAAGCTTGCTTTGAATGAGCTTGTAGTTCACAAGATTTGTAGTGCCGATCCCGTGGATATAGACGGTGACCTAGCAAACTTGTTTGGAGGTCTGGGGTTGTCAGAGTCTGGAAGTGTTATGCACACAGTGGAGATGCCTGCGAAGAAGGTTGTTGCTGCTAAAGATCCCCTGGATTTGATTGATTTTTCCTCAGATGATGATGTGGTAGCTGTGCTTGAATTTGAGAATGAGCCGGTGGTGGACCCGAGCACTTTGGTGACAGTTGCAAAGATGCCATTGAAGAATTGGACTTCCTTCCAAGGACCTGTTGCCAGTAGAGAGACTATGATCGAGAAGCTTGGGCTGAAACCTCATCCCGATCCTTCTGTGTCCAAATTTGCTCCTCATATCTTGAGTCGTTCTTCCGAGTCTCTTGTAATTGAGTTCGAGTCTAGTGATAGGTCTGATGTCCTCACGACTGAAGACCATCGTCGTGTTGTTGATGCTGTTTTCCCGTTTGCTCTTAATGAAATAATCGTTCTTTCCGAGTATCCCTTGATTGCAAATTTAACGATTGAATGCTTAACTAAAAATGAGCATAAAGACTTAAAAATAATTAAGCAAGATTCAATCGAAAATAATGCAGACACAATAGATGAACAATTTTTAGATAATAATTCAAAGCAGGTTTGTGACCGAAAGGAAAGCTGGGCCCAAGCTGCTGATGAGATATTGACCACGGTGAATCTGGGAATAGCCGAGGAGCCCAAAGAGACACAAATTGGTAGCTTCTTCTCCGGAGCCGAACGTGAGGCCCTGATTGAGCTGCTCAAAGAGTTTGTGGATGTTTTTGCCTGGTCCTACAAAGATTTGCCTGGGTTGGACACGTCTATTGTGGAGCATCGAATACCCCTAGATGCAGATGCCAAACCGATCAAGCAAAAGTTGTGACGGATCAAACCCGAATGGTCTTTACAGGTTAAGGAGGAGATCAAGAAACTCTTGCGGGTGGGCTTCATTAAGGTGATTGAATATCCGACCTGGCTCACAAATATTGTGATGGTCACTAAGGCAAATGGAAAGGTACGGGTTTGTGTAGACTTCCGAGACCTTAATAAGGCCAGTCCCAAGGATGACTTCCTTCTGCCAAACATAGACATGCTCGTAGATGCGACAGCAAATTATGAAGTCAAATCTTTTGTTGATGGCTTTGCGGGATATAATCAGATCAAAATGGCCGAAGCAGATCAAGGAAAAATAGCGTTCACTACTCCATGGGGTACTTACTGCTATACGGTGATGCCATTCGGCTTGAAGAATGCTGGGGCTACCTATCAAAGGGTCGTCACCACTCTTTTCCATGATATGATCCATAAGGAAATTGAGGTGTATGTTGATGACATGATCATTCATTCGAAGGGGTCAGATGGGCAGCACTTTATTGATCTAAGGAAGTTCTTCAACAGGATATGAGAGTATTCCATGAGATTGAATCCAGCAAAGTGTACCTTCGGGGTTATCCGCGGCAATGTCTTGGGGTACATGGTCACAGAACGTGGTATCGAGGTAGATCCGAGAAAAGTTAAAGCAATCGTCAAAATGAAGCCATCGAGGACTGTGTCTGAAGTAAAGGGTCTTATGGGCCGTCTACAGTATATCAGTCAATTTGTCAACTAGCTGACCTCAATGTGCGAGTCGATATTCAAGCTGCTGAAAAAGAACCAGGAGGTGACTTGGAATGAAGAATGCCAATTAGCTTTCGAAAAGATCAAAGCTTATCTTGTCAATACTCCCATCCTTTGTCCGCCTCATGGGAGCAAGCCTCTACTTTTATACTTGACAGTCACAGATACGGCCGTTGGAGCCATGCCAGCGCAAGAAAAGAAGGACTCAAAGGTAGAAAATGCCATCTATTTTGTTAGCCGTAAATTCCAGGGAAGCGAGTTGAATTATTCTGCTCTGGAGAAGACGTGTGAAGCTTTGGTTTGGGTGGTCGGAAAATTAAAACATTACATGATGTCCCACACAGTGCATCTGGTCTCCAAAATGGACCCGATTAAGTACTTGTTTTAGAGTGATAGAGGCAGTATATCCACCCGGCTCACAAAATGGACTTTCTTCCTAGCAGAGTTCGATATCAAGTATGTGATCCGAAAAGAAATCAAGAGGCAAGCTTTGGCTGATCAGTTGGATGACTCTCCCAGCACAGAAGTCCGAGGGCCAGATCTTCAATTTCCTGATGAGGGAATCTTTGTGGTAGAAAGTGGCAACCGATGGCAGCTATTCTTCGATGGTGCTACAAATAAGAGAGGTAATGGCATTGGGATGATTTTGGTGGACCCGAATGACATGCACACTCCTATTTCCATCAAACTAAACTTCTCAGTTACCAACAACACAGCCGAGTATGAAGCCTGCATAGCCGGTCTTGAGGCTGCCCTCGAGCGGAATGTTGATGAGCTGGAAGTGTTTGGCGATTCTCAGCTGATAATCAACCAAGCTGCCAATAGATGGAAGACGACGGATCCCTGTCTCCAGAAGTACCATTCTTATATCGCAGAGCTCGTTGGTCAGTTTAAGGAAGTGTCATTCCAGTTCCTGCCGCGAGATAAGAACAGATTCGCTGATGCATTAGCTACTCTGGCTTCTTTGGTGGAAATACCAGAAGGTAAGTCAATCAAGCCATTCTAAGTCGGGAGGCGAGAGAATCCAGCGTATTGTTATGAAATCGAGCTTGAAACCGTCAATGAACCTTGGTACAGCTAGATCTTTCAGTTTCTCAAGCACGGAGAAGCATCCTTCCCTGTTGATGAAGAGGGTGACCTAAAAGGTATTCGAGCCAAAAGTCTGCAAGCTCTAAAAAGGTTATCAGCACAGTATGTCATACTCGGTGATGAGTTATGGAAGAAAAGAGAAGGTTGTCCACTCCTACTCTGCATCAACAAAGATAAAGCTCAAAGGGTGATGGAAGACTTTCACAACGGTGCTTGCGGACCGCACACGAATGCTCGATCCCTAATGCACAGCATCATCAGACTGGGTTACTTCTGGATCACAATGGAGACGGATTGCATCCAATTTGTGCGGACTTGTGACAAATGTCAGTGTTTCTCCAACTTAAACCATATCCCTCTTCATGATCTGTATTGCATGACAACTCCCTGGCCCTTTGCAACGTGGGGGATTGATGTCATCGGGAAGATAACTCCATCCAGAAGCAATGAACATTCATTTGTTTTAGTCGCAGTAGATTACTTCACGAAGTGGGTGGAAGTTGCGTCTTACAAAGTACTTACAGCCAAGAAAGTTGCTCACTTTATAAAAGAACAAATCTTTTGCCGTTATGGAATCCCGAACGAGATCATCTCTGATAACGAATCCCATTTTGAAGGAGAGACCGATCGGCTTCTCACAGAGTACAGGGTACAGGGTTAAGCGCCATAAGTCATCGCCGTACAGACCGCAGACCAACGATGCTGTAGAGGCCACCAACAAAAACCTTGAGCGGATTATCAAGAAAATGGCCGATCGAGGACGGGATTGGCTGGAGAAACTTCACCTAGCATTGTGGGGCTACCGCACTTCACTTTGGACTGCTACCGGTGCAACTCCATATGCCTTAACTTATGGAATGGAGACTATTGTGCCAATTGAGTTAGAAATTCCATCCCTCAGAGTATTGCTTGAGAATGAAGTCAATGAAATCGACTGGCTCCAGAGTCGATACAATGAGTTAGCATTACTTGATGAGCACAGATTAAAGGCTATGGAACATAATCGGGCGTATCAGAAGAGAATGGCTCGTGCTTTCGACAAGAAGGTGAAACCTCGGGATATCAAGGTTGGTGACCTAGTCCTCAAGATGAAGCCATTAAATCAGAGCAGTGCGTTAGGCAAATGGGCTCCTGTCTTGGTTGGGCCGTTCTTGGTAAAAAAAATCTTCTCCGGAGGAGCTATGCAGCTGACAGATTTGGATGGCAATCCGTTCCTTCACCCGGTCAATGGCAACAAGTTGTGGCGGTACTACATCTGATCGAGTCTTCCCCCTCTGTATAAAAAAATGACAAATAAAAGGCGCAATAAAATTTTCCCAAATGAGACTGAAAACCTCTCAAAAGGCAGTCCATGCAAAAATAAGGGACGCGCCCGGTGCTAAAAGAATATACCCAACTAGACTGAAAACCCTAAAAATGGGCAGTCTAGGTAAAAAACAAGGTTGCACCATGTCCCTCTTCTATCTCCCCTTCCTTAAACACCAAATTTAATTGAGTCGAACTACGGAGACCTGAGCCCCTTAGTTATCTTTGTAAAAGGGGAACGTAGGCAACCACTTGTGGTTCGGTCAAAAATGCTGCAAAACCTCAAATCTTGTCAAATAAATGAGGCTTTCAAGTTGCCAAAATGTGTTTTGATTACAACTCCAATGCTTTTCAAAGATTCATTACAAGTTAATATTCTTTTTGATGAGTTCAAGCACGGCCTGCTTTCGACTCATACAACCTGCTGCGAATAAAAAAGCAATAAAATTTTCAAAATTTTAACATCTATTTGTGTCTGCAATAAGCAATTGGGGATACTCATGTTCCATACAATAATCTCTTCCTCAAAAAGAAAATATACAAATAAAAGTGTCTCATATCTCTCAAATAAAGCGTCTACGAGTTCGTTCCCGCTCCCGAACTTGCGTCTCTAATATTCCTCTTCCTCGGTCCCCGGGAGGTCTTTGGCCTAGGAATGTCGAATAAGTCAGTTTGAGCTCGTCCTAGCTCGGGTATAATGTGAGTCGGCGGATCGATCATCCCAGTCTCTCTCAAAGTTGCCCTAGCAGTCCTCTCTTGCCTCAAGGCCTCTTTGCGAGCTATCATCTCGGGATCATCTCTCATAGCAGCTCTTCGAAGCTCTTGCCTCCGATAGACCTCCGCAACATCACCAGTGACATCATCTAGGTTCCCCTGGGCCTCTATATCTCTGAAAGATCAAATGGTCGGATAGTCTGCTCCAAGGTATTCCCGACGGCGACCCTCTATCATCAACTGCACGGAACCCTGTTGCTCCTCATACCAAATCAGATATTCTGTGGTCAAGAATGTAATACCTCGAGCCTGTCGAAGGAGTGTCCATGTAGGCAGGAAGCCCTCCAGAAAGGATCTGCTGAAAAACTGTATAGTCTGGGGCTCGGCCATACTCAACGGAGCAGTATCAGTCATCAGTCTCTCTCTCAAAGCCCGAACAATCTGCTGCGGGTACCTAAACTGCCTACTCACTAATGATGGGATACAGAAGGAAGATACATGCAACCCTGGCAGCCTGATTACCACCGACCCATCCTGAATGTCTCTCATGGTCTGTAGCCTCCATGCAGGAATCTAAAAGCTCAGATCAGCAGTTCCATATCGCGTCAATCTCATCTGCCAGCTATCAGCAGCTGCATCTCGCAGCATCCTGCGTGGCATTGTTACCCAAGGCATCGCTGTCTGACCCTCTGGTAATGGCATGATCAAGCGCAACCTCTTAGAAAGCCATAAGGATAACAAGCTGGGGCTGCCTGTACCCATGAAATCAGATCCTCCTGCCAGCCTATCAATGCCATGGTAGGTCTTGGCCAGCAGCAGCGGTACAATTTCCATCTCTCCTTGTCCAGACTGGATTTGAAGAAGGTCCACACCTCGATCACCCCTGAGTTGTCTGACAATCTCCAGCAATGTACCCGGGCAGACTTCGATATATCCACAGAAATAATAAGTCGAAAGGGTAAACAACATAAATACGTCCATAGATGTAGAAAGATCGAATAGCTCAGGAGTGGAAAGGCGCAATATGGCCATCCGGGTCAAATCTATAGTCCTATCATCAAGAATCATGGGTACTACCTGATCTGCTGGCAAGCCCAAGAAGTCTGATAACTGCTCCGTAATCGACCGTCTATCCCGAGGAAATGCTACAGTCCTCATCTCGCTCAGGCCTGTTAATGCTCTGAAATCTTCCATTGTCGGCGTCAAATCATTATACAACAAGGTGAACACATGTCGCTCCGAATCCCAAAAACATGAAGTAGCTCAGAGCAAATCCCAATCAACCCTTCAGTCTTTCAAAGGCCAAATACATGGCATGCTATATCTCTTATCGATGATTTTCCTATGTTGCTTTCGGTGAAATTGCGAAATTTCAATGAAGTCTTGGTGAAATTGATACTCCCGGGAGGCTACTTCTCTGTTATAATGCTCCATTGCAGTTGAAAGTCTCAATCTTTGCCAAAGAAATCGATTATCTCTCAAACTGGGGCTGTTGGGATTTTTATTCTGAAAAGGCAGTATCTGCAATTGAATTTGTAGCTGGTTTTAAAAGGGCTATTACGAGCCTCCTTCAGCCGTGCGACACAACTTGCCATGCTGGCAAGGCATGTCGGGCGACACATCTGGCCCACATCAGACACCAGCAAAGTTGCTGCAAGCTTGCCTTCCCAAAGCACTCCCCGACTCGCTGTCGCTGCAATACACCCCCCATACACACATACTCACATATATGCACCCCCATGTAAATGCACGGGAGAGGGTTCACTCCGCCACATGTATCCCTATATACACTCATCCGATACAATCTCAACACATCATCTCATATACAAATTCGGCAAAGCCGATCATTCAATACAATCATCATCTTTCCTTTTTTCTTCATTCAATCATCATCCCATTTTCAAAGCGGACGGACTCGTGCAATCAAACTAATAAATAACCTAGGTTAATCTTGTGCAAAATGTGCTAACAGAGTGGCGTAGTCAAATAAAGTGCCTGGAGTGTTGTGTTTCCCCCCGCAGGGTACAATAATCAACTGAGAACAATTGAATCATGAGGACTGTCCCTCAACCAAAATCGAGAAAAAGAATTCAAATCTAGCAGTCTCCCAGCAATGCTCGTCAAGATCATCAGCCTCATCGGCAAATCGTCAGCAAAATACGTTTGGCATGGTAATTTAACAGCAAAGTTCATGTCCTACCCGACAAATGCCTCCAAAGTCAGCCAATCACCAATAAAGATCGTCCCTTTCACGGCAATCCAACAACTCTTCATCATCATCAGTCGTAGCCTCAGTCCTTCCGGCAGCTACAGGTAAGCACAGCACAGGTATGAAATCATATCTCATTCAAATTACAAATCATCATGTCTTGTATTCTCGAAAAAATCATTTCTTTTCCTCTAAGTTCATCTCGCGCATTTGGGTCAAGATGCCTCCAAATAGTCTCTCTGGGTTCAGACGCCTCCAAATAGTCTCTCTGGGTTCAGACGCCTCCAAATAGTCTCACTGGGTTCAGATGCCTCCAAACAGTCTCATCTGGGTTAAGACGCCTCCAAACAGTCTCTCTGGGTTAAGACGCCTCCAAATAGTCTCTCTAGGTTCAGACGCCTCCAAATAGTCTCTCTGGGTTCAGACGCCTCCAAATAGTCTCTCTGGGTTCAGACGCCTCCAAACAGTCTCACTGGGTTCAGACGCCTCCAAACAGTCTCATTTAGGTTCAGACGCCTCCAAACAGTCTCTCTGGGTTAAGACGCCTCCAAATAGTCTCACCTGGTTCAGATGCCTCCAAACAGTCTCTTTGGGTCAAGACGCCTCCAAATAGTCTGAACTACGACCGGCTTGATTCCCTCCTGGGATACGTAGGAATCCTTTCTCAAAAGGTCCAGCCATCCAACCTCATCAATCATTTTCCACCATCCGCCATATCCCCTGCAAGTCCAGTCGCTCATTTGGCTTGGGATCTTTCTTATCGACAACCTCACTTCTTCCATAAGTGACGTTGCAGAGGGGCTCTGTAAGTACCCAAATCCAATTCGCGACCCTTCATAGGTGCATTTTAATATGATAAAATTGCACTAGGGGCATTTTGGTAAATTCCCGGTCCATTCCGAGACTTCCGAAAACTTTTTATAAGTTTTTTTGCGAAAGAAGTACTTTTAAGTATTTTTCTCAGGAAAAAGGACCTATAAGGAATTATTCAGTTTGGACCTGTTGGGAATTAACTTGGAATGTTCCAGAACCAGGTCTTGGGCGCCAGAAACGGTTATTGGCTTGCTTAGTCGTGCGACACCACGAGCCAAGGAAAACACAACCATTGGGTTGTGCGACACAACTCACCCCTCATCAGTAGCCTATAAATAAAACCGTCCCCCTCTCATATCTAGATCCCTTTTTGACATACTGTTACTCTGCCCAATTGGTAGCGTAATGCACACTCCAAAACACACAAAACCCTCTCTCTCTCTCTCATACCTAACTCCCTCCTTCTCTCCCTCAATTCAATCCAACCCACACACCACCACTAGATCTTCAATCCACCATCATTCTCAAGTGCAATCCGGTCCTGAAGTTGTGTAGAAGAATTCTATACCTGACTTGGGTATAGAATTTGTGGATCTACAAGGGTAATCAATTCATTCCTCCCTTCTCTCTCATATACTTTGCCATCTTCATAATTCATGCAATCTATCTTCATTTGATTCGATAATTATACTTTATCTGTTCCTAATTGTTGAATCACAACCGCCATCTCTCTGTTTAATTCAATTTGCTTGGTTTAATTTCATGTTCATGGTTTGATCTCATTGTAATTGTGGCTTATTTTCGAGGGAGTGTGGATCTCCCCATATCCACACCCCCTTGGTCAATTCGTTGTTGATCCGTGATTTTCTGAGTTGAATTGATATTGTAATTCGATCTGATTAGATCTCAGTTCAGTCTGTGTTCAGTTTGTAAAGTTTCTGCAGATAGGCATCCTGTGTCACGCGACACAATCTGCCAATCTGAGTCTTGTGTCACGCGACACAACTAGCCAGGCAGATCCTGTGTCACGCGACACATCTTGCCATTCTGCAGAAGCTCCCTTTTCAATTGTAATTTGTTCTTAGATTTGTAATCTGGGATGTGGCCCCCCCATTGTCTCAAGTGGCTCACAAGTTGTAGCTATCTTATTTTATCAATAAAATACATTTATCACATTTATTGTCTTAAATGTTTGCACTCACTATGAATACTTTGGATGTTTGTTTTCGAAAGACTCGTTTACGAACGAGGCGTGTTGGGTGAACCCTCAGTTCTTCCCAACACGTAACCTGGCCCCCGAACCCAATTTCTCTTTTCAAAAGGTTTTCAATGTTTCCTTTAAAACGGCGTGGCGACTCCCATTAACACTTCATAAATTTTTTCAGCGAGCGTACATTCATCGTCGCGCTTTTCCCCCCGCGCACGATCCGGGTAATTTCAATATCTTGAAAAGTATTGATTCGAGTAGAAGTGAAACACTATTTGGTGAAAAAACTGTTGTCGGTGGAGATGATAGTTCTTCAAGTGCTAAATCTACTACGAATGTTTTTTATAGAAATAAAGTATTTTGTTTTTTTATTTTGTAACTTCATTCAATGTTTTGTTATCATAAAATTAAATAAAATTTAAATATCGAATAATAATTTTTAAAATGGTGCATTAATTTTTTTAAATGGTTACTAATATAAATAATATTTTAAAGTAAAAAAAGTTTTTTAATGTGAAAATCGATAAACCAAGAAAACTAAATGGGGGATGGAGCCATAGCTCTATTTTTTAGTTTATAGACATAATTTAGGGGTGATGGGCCGACTATGAGGAAGAATTTAAATTTCTCTTTGTGTTGGAAATAAAAAGTATCATTAAATGTGGAGATAATTTATTTGAAGCCGATATAGGATTTTTGGGTGGCAGATTGAAAGTTGTCCACAAAATCTTGCTAACGAAATTAAGTGACGATATTTATGATAGCATCTGTAATTGACTCAATACACTCTAATTAAAAACAATAATAAAATTATTACATTTACGATTTTGTAAGCAAATTTTTATAATCATTTTGTATCCTTACTATTACCCAATTAGTATAGGGGAGAGAGAAAAATGTTGGTTAAAAAAAAGTGAAAAAATGTTTTAGAAAATTATAAAAGGTGATATGTGATTCTATTTTATAAGCTTCAATTTCTTTGAGTAAATCTTTATTTTTACTCTCTCTATTTTAAAATAAATATAAGAAAAATTAGATTTTCTCTTAATTAAATAGCAAATTTGAAAAATTATTGAACATTAATTTTAGAGATTTAAAAAGGTTTGCATGCATACTTTCGGAGAGAATAGCCTATTATGTGAATTTTTTTTTATTTTTTATTGAATGATATCATGAAAAGTATTGATTCGAGTAGAAGTGAAACACTATTTGGTTGAAAAACTGTTGTCGATGGAGATGATAGTTCTTCAAGTGCTAAATCTACTACGAATGTTTTGTTTCAGGAAGTATTTCAAAATGTTTAAGTAGTATTCACACTTTGATCTTTCGATTTACTATTTCAGTTCATGCATGACTATATATAATTGCCATGCATCGCACGGGTTTGCTGCTAGTACTAATAATAATAGTGTTAGAGAGAGAAGGTTGACTTGAAGCGGAATGGTCAATGTTAGAGAGAGAAATAGAAGAAGAGAAGAAAAGACAGGCAAAGAAAGGCAGTGGCTCTCTCTCTCTCTCTCTCTCTCTCTCTCTCTCTTTCTTCATGTCTTGAATTTTGACTGAGAATTCAGGCTGGCTAATTCTTGTCTTTACGCTAAATAAATATGGCCAAAATATACTGTATTATTTTTATCTTAAAGTTTACATAATTTAATGACTCATATTTATATTTAAAATATAAGACTCATAATTTTAATAGAATTTAAAAAAAATTTATTTTAATAGTAAATCTAATATTTATTAGAAATGCTTCTAACATAAGTAACTCTTTTAAGTTGGATCAATACCAACTTAGATAACTAAATACTTTTTTTACATAAGAATATTTCTCAATATACTGAGTTTCTACAGCGTAAGTTTTTAACTTGCCAAAAAAAAATTTTAAAAAATAAAAAAAAAATAGAAAAGGTACATAATGATAACTAACAAAAAAATCTACAACAACAAAAATTTGATGTTGTAACACTTGTTGTGTCGGATGTTGTTATTTGAAGAGACATTCGCATAAGATCTTCTTTTACTTCAATTTCGTGCACAATTTGTGCCCGCACATGTCTTCTTTCTCTTCAATCTCCGTTTTTAAATTGAACGATACTTAATTATCGTTTTTAAAATGAATGACACTTTATTATTTAGAAGATGCAAGTAATGTTAATATGGATCGTTATTATAGTGAGCAACACTTAATCATCATTTTTATAGTGCACGACATTTAATCATCGTTTTATATTGAACGATATTCAATCATCATTTTCATATTGAACGACACTCAATTATCATTTTTATAATGAACGACACTTATTTATTTAAAAGATGAAAGTGATGTCAGTATGGTTATGTGGTGGCCATACCACCATAAATGGTGGTGGTCTAAATGTGTGAGGGAGAGACAGATCTTGGTAAAGAGAAAAGTTAAAAGACTTCTTTTATTTTGGACAAAAGTTTATTGCCTCTACAATGGTGTATAAAAGATGGAACGGAAGAGGAAGACGAACCATAATCGTTATCACTGAGAAGATGATGCATCTTTTGATTATCAATGATGTCACATGCAGGAGACATTAAAGGTTATTTCATCATGTCACAACTAACGTTACAATGGTTATTCAAATTATATAGATATGATTTCAACAGTGAAACCATGATCTGATACCATAATAAATGGACCAAAAATATATTATTTATTATTTTTGTCTCAAAATTTACATAAGTTAGATGAGCCATATTTATACTGAAAACATATGAATCATAATTCTAATATAATTTTTACAAATCTTCTTATTCTAAAAGTAAATCTAATACTTATGAATACTCCTGACATAGGTAACTCTCCTAATTTGGCTCAATACCAACTTAGGTAACTAAATACTTTCTTTCCTTAAAATATCTCTCAATATATTAACACCCTCCTTTAAGTTGTAACATCTACAACGTAGATTTTCAATTTGTCAAAAAAAAAAAATTACAAAATGGAAAAGGTACATAATAATAATTAATAAAAAAAAAGGTCAAAAATTTGATGTTGTAACACATTGTGTTGGATGTTGTTATATCTGAAGAGACATTTGTTTCAGATCTTCTGTTACTTCAGTCTCGTGCACAACTTGTATTCGTTCATGTTTTCTTTTTCTTCTATCTCCGTTTTTTAAAAGAAAACGATACTTAATTACTGTTTTAGAGTGAACGAAACTATTATTTAAAAAATGGAAGTGTTAATCATCATTTTTATAATTTTTATAATGAATGACACTTAATCATTATTTTTTATATTGAACGACACTCAATTGTTTAAAAGATGGAAGTGATGTCAATGAAAACACAAGCATTCTTCATCCAACAACAAGATCCTATCATTCTCTATACATCAACAACAATTTTAAAATAAAACCTTCTTCAAAATCCTATCATTTTTCATGAAATCACATGCGTACGACCGACATACACACAAAACGTACAACATCAACAATAGCGTCTTTGGTCAACGATTCATTCTCCAAATCATATAGAAATCAATAGAGGGAAATATCTATAAACATATAACAGAAAAGGGATTGACGGATCTGAAAAAGGGGCAGATCTAGATCTGGAGAAAGGGAGGATCTGCAGAAAGAAGAAGAGGGGAGATAAAGGGAAGGAGATGCGACGGTGGATATGGATAGAGAAAAAGGGCACCCACAATGTATATCATGCTTAGATATTAACACTCTCTCTCACGTGAATACGTGGATTTATAGGGGTATAATTGGGCCAATACGTACCCTTTATAATATTTTTAGGATAAATGCAATTGGGAAGATTTGAACCCTAGAACTTGCCAAACCATGAGCTCTGATACCGTGTTAATTGACAAACTCCTCTAAAACTTTAACGTGATAGAGAGGGCACCCATAATTTATATCATGCTTAGATATTAACGGTGAGTGAGGAGCGACGCCAGCATCTGACTGGCGGTGGAAGGGGAGACGAAAGGTTGATTTTGGCGACGGAAGGGCTTTAAAGTTATAATGTTACAGGGCTTGGGGGTACGGGAAGAGCGTGGAGGGAAAGGACTATTTTTAATTAAACTCCTTTTAATTGAAAGATTTTAATATTTTAAAATCCATGAAAGATTTTAACATTTAAAAAATTAACTCATATACTCCCTCCGTCCAGTTACATACTTCACACTTTCTATTTTGGACGTCCAATTACATACTTCACACTTTGTTTCCTACATTATTTTAATACTCACAACACCATTATAATTTACTATTCCCTCCACTCATTCTCTCTCCTATTTTACTTTTACACTCACAACATTATATCATTATTTTTTTTCTTAATCCACGCGTGAACAGTAACTGTGAAACATGTACTTGGACGGAGGGAGTATAAAATATCAACTTGTTAATATAAATATTAGCTTTTAAAAATTAACCCATAGAAAATATTAATATTCATAAAAAAAAATTAATAAAAAATATTGTTAGTATAAATATTAGCTTTTAAAACAAACATTTTTTTCATATCAAAAATATATTTGCATTTTTAAATGTTCTTATAATAAAATATCATTTGTTTTTTATATTTAAGGATATTATTATTTTCTATTTTGTCCATTCATTTCCATTCAATTTGTACTAAAACAATAGCAAAAGAATTCTTGTTCAAAATTAATCTGTTAAATGACACATGAGTTGTACGTGCAAATAATGACAACTCTGAGACCTAAATTGATAATAGTGAAAAAATAGAACCAACATTGTGAATATCCCATCCCATGAACTTTACGGACTAAAATGCAATTTACCCTTCAATTTATTTCCAATCACCCTAATTCAAGTCTATACATATTGCACTATTCTCATTGTTTATTTGTTTATTTATTCAAAATTTCAAACTCTCAATAATATATTACTCCATCTATTACACAATAAATATCACATTTGACTTATTAACATTTTTAATAAATGTGTTTTAGTTGTTTATACATCATTTGTATAATGGTAAATTTGCACTAATTTTGTTTTCTTATTTATTCGAAACGTGATATTTATTTTGATACGGACCAAAATGGAAGGTGTGATATTTATTACAAGAAAGAAGGAGTATTTTATATTTTATTTTTTCACTTTCCCTTTTCCTTTCTTTTTCCACTGAATAAAAAATTGCATGCACCTTATTAATATTCGTGGCAAATGACTATTGCTAAATTAAGTGCTCAATTGTTATTAGACACCTCAATACTAATTTCATGATTTGGGAGTTCATCCTAATGAAATGATTGTTGACTTCTAATGTGAATTTGCTACTCAGTTATAAAAATCATGTAGGCATCAACTATTGTAGGCATCAACTATTGTTGCTCTGCAACAAAAACAACAACAAAGCCTTAGTTTCAAAATAATTTGGGATCGGCTAACATGAATCCTTATATGTCATCGCGTAAAAAGGTTGTTGAAAAAAAAAAAAATAACTAAAAAAAATAACTAAAAAAAATAATAAAAAAATAAAAAAATAAAAAATAAAAATAAAATAATAAAAATAAATAAAATAAATAAATAATAAATAACATAAATAAAAAAATCAACCCCCCACATGGGTTTTTGCCCTCCGCTCCTGCCTTTTCAACACCATACTTTCATTCACTCCAAGTAAACTCATATTATTTTCAATCACTCTAATCCAAGTTTGTTTGGGTCTTCCCCTACCCATCGCCATTTTATCATTTCTTCACTGTTCCGGCCTCCTAATCGGTGCATCACTCGGCCTCCTTCTCACATGTCCAAACCACCTTAGACGATTTTCCCTCATTTTATCCTCAATGGGCGCAACTCCTACTTTACCTTTGATCACCTCATTCCCCAATCGATCATTTCTTGTATGACCGCACATCCATCGAAGCATACGCATCTCCGCCACATTCATCATATGCACGTGACACTGTTTCACGGCCCAACATTCGGTGCCGTAAAGCAGTGCCGGCCTAATTGTCGTGCGGTAGAATTTTCCCTTTATTCTATGGGGCATGCCGCGATCACATAGGAACCCTGTGGCACTCTTCCACTTCAACCAACCTGCTTTAATCCTATGAGCCACATCTCCATCTAATTCTCCATCATTTTGGATAATGGATTCAAGATAGCGAAAAAACTCAAAAGCTTGGATAATATTTCCATCAAATGTGACTGCCCCTGCCTCCCTTCTTCCAACTCTGCTAAACTTACACTCGAAATATTCAGTCTTACTTCTGCTCATTCTAAAACCTCGAGATTCCAAAGATTGTCTCCACAACTCCAATTTACTTTCAACACCCTCTCTTCTCTCATCAATCAGCACAATATCATCTGCGAACAATATACACCTTGGTATATCATCTTGGACTGACCTAATCAATTCGTCCATTATCAAAGCAAAGAGAAAGGGGCTAAGTGCGAAACCTTGATGCACTCCAATCTTTATAGGGAACTCTTCACTCTTTCCAATACTAGTATGTACACAAGTACTAACTCCATTATACATGTCCTTGATAATATCAATATATTTCTTTGAAACAACCTTCTTTGCTAGTGCCCACCAAAGTACCTCTCTTGGCACTTTATCATACGCCTTCTCCAAATCAATGAAAACCATATGCAAATCTTTCTTTTGATCCCGATATTTCTCCATGGTTTGTCTCATAAGATATATTGTCTCTATAGTCGATCTTCCCGGCATAAACCCAAATTGGTTATCCGAAATATCCACAATTTTTCTCAGCCTTTGTGCAATCACTCTTTCCCAAAGTTTCATAGTATGGCTCATTAGTTTGATCCTCCGATAGTTGGCACAATCTCGGACATCACCTTTGTTCTTATACAAAGGGATCAGAGTACTCTTCCTCTACTCCAATGGCATTGTGTTAATTCTCCATATCTTGTTAAATAGCTTTGTTAACCACTCTATTTCCCTCTCCCCGAAAAATCTCCAAACCTCAGTTGGTATTCCATTCGGTCCTACAGCTTTCTTCGATCCCATCTTTTTCATTGCCATTTCCACTTCACCCTTTTGAGTTCTCCGCATAAAATTTCGATTAACCATTCTCGAAGAGATATTTATATCTCCAATATCCTGCTCTTGACCGCCATTGAACAAGGTATCAAAGTACGAACTCCATCTATCTTTTATCTCTTTATCCCCGACTAGAACTCTTTGGTCTACATCATTCACACATTTAACCGTCTCAATATCTCGTGTCCTCTTATCCCTCATACGAGAGAGTCTGTAGATGTCCTTTTCCCCTTCTTTTGTATCCAACTTATCATAAAGTTCCTGATTCACCTATGCTCTTGCGTCTCCTACTGCTTTCTTAGCTTCTCTCCTAGCTTCCTTATACTTCTCATAGTTCTCGTTGCTCCTACATTTTCCCAATAATTTGTAGCATTCTTGCGTGCCATTTATTGCTTGCTTTACTTCCTCGTTCCACCGTTCCACCATGATGTGTCTTTACTTGGTGGCACATTTCCTCTAGATTCTCCAAGGACTTATTTTGCCACCTCCTTTATGGTATGTCCCATCTTAGTTCAAGTCGAATCTATATCCATATCCTCCATATTTTTCGACCAAATACCGGTATCGACCATCTTAGCTACAAATTTATGTTGATTCTCCCCTTGAAGTCTCCACCACTAGATTCTAGGGTCTACCTGTGGTTTTCTCTTTCTCTAAATTCTTACTTCGAAAATCAAGTACCACAAGTCTATGTTGAGTTGTTATGCTCTCACCCGAAATAACCTTGCAATTTGTATAACTCTTTCTACAAGCATTTCTTACTAAGAAAAAGTCAATCTAACTCGCATTAACTCCACTCCTATAGGACACCAAATGAGATTCTCTCTTCTTGAACCAAGTGTTCAATATACTCGAGTCATATGCCATCGCAAAATCCAGGATACTATTTCCTGCTTCATTCCTCTCCCCAAAACCAAAACCTCCATGTATGCTCTCAAAGCCATGTCTACTAGACCCCACATGCCCGTTCAGATCACCGCCAATGACTAATTTCTCACCACTAGGTACTCGTTGCACTACCTCCTCCAAATCTTCCCAAAACACTTGTTTAATAGCTGCATCCAACCCTACTTATGGTGCATAGGCGAAAATATTATTTATAATCTCATCATGTATCACTAGTTTGATGCCCATAATTCGATCACTCTTCTTGTACACTTCCACCACATCATTAATATACTCCTTATTAATAATGATACCCACTCCATTTCTACCCTTATTCTTTCCTGAGTACCAAAGCTTAAAACCCCAAGGCGATATTTCTTTTGCTTTCTCTCCAACCCACTTAGTTTCCTATAGACACATTATGTGAATCTTCCTCCTCCTCATAACTTCCACCACCTCTGATGATCTCCCTGTCAAGGATCCAATGTTCCAAGTTCCCAAGCGCATCCCACTACCCTTACACCTACCATAGACTAGCTTCTTTACACGCACTCGTCCGCAATTCGAGAACCCTTGTACATTTGACACCACCCCCGAGCAAAGAGATGGCGTGTCACTTTCGAGCGACGACCTAGTAACCTTTGCATACTTATCACTACACCCAGGTCTTTGAAGTGTAGCACATCGCTGCTGAGGAAACGCCCCAACGATATTCATATTTGGATTCATGTCATGATAATGTGACAAAAATTTTACGTTGACTGTCACATGCCTACCACAACCCTCACCTTTTATCCTAACTTGGGACAGGCAAGGATAAATCCTTAGTGGGTTTAACTATTGTTGCCTCTAGATTAGCTTAAATTTGATTGTCTCGTATTTCGTTTTTACAGATTTGAAAAGATACAGAAAGAATAAATGGATCAGAATTAAAGTATAAATACATGAGGAATAGGAAAACAAACCACTAGTCTCTCTTTAATAATCCATCATTTGATAACCAAGATAAATAACAAATTTTACTCTCATTTGTTTAAGTTCTAACTACATTGAAATCAAACAATTCACATACCCAAATAATATTTTACAAAGTAAATATGAAGTTAAGTGATGCTCATACTAATCCTCTCTTTGATAATCAATCTATTAGGCCTCATTTGTTTTTCATTTTTAGCTCTTATTCAGATCTGAATGGGTGGGTATATCAGACATAACACAATTCAGACTGTTTAGTTTTTTCTCCATTTAGATCTGAATGCCTCTTATTTTCCACTTAATTTTCAGATATAAAAATAGCAAAAATCTTGTGAAAAACGCATTTTTTGTTATGCTAACAAAAGATGTGTTTTTCACCCCTATAGAACTGATGCCTCACCAAAGACGGGATCTTCTATAAAAAGGCATATGTCTTGTTTCTGGTTCAATTGGGGCTGAAGAGGGCAAAAGAAAGGAGGGAATTGTTGGAGATTACTCATTCTCTCTTACATTAGGGTCAATTGGTTATTTGTTGACAGGCCGATCTTATTTGTAGGGGAATAAGAAGGTAGGTGATGGTCTGGGAACTTGAATTATAGAAACCTAGTGGAAGGTGAGTAGAGAGATATTGGATTTTGCTATCGGGGTTGGTGTTATAACAAAGTGTCAGTGTATGTATATTAAGTGTTAATGTAAAAAAAATGTCAGTAGTGTTAGTATAACAAAATGCCAGTGTAATAAAGAGTGTCAGTGCATATACATTAAGTGCCAGTATAAAAAAAGTGTCAGTGTTAGTGTAACAAAGTGCCAATATATATATATTAAGTGTCAGTGTAAAAAAAGTGTCAGTATCAGTGTAACAAAATGTCAGTGTCAATGTAACAAAGTGTCGATGTAAAGAGTGTCAGTGCATGTATATTAAGTGCTAATGTATAAAAATGTGTCAGTCTTAGTGTAACAAAATGCCGATGTGAAAAGTGTCGGTGCATGTATTATGTGCATGTATTATTAAGTGTCAGTATAAAGAGTGCTAGTGTAGGGTAAAAATGTGGCAGTGTTAGTATAAAAACTAAACTCATCTCATCTCTCTACTCCGTTAAATGTCGTAACCCTAATTTCAGATGTGAATTCTGATAAATATTCAAACAGTTTAAGTAACTCAGAAATCACAACGTTCAGACGCTACCTCTTAACACTTCTACGAATCCAACTAACTCGCCTGTTAGGCCGTTACAAATTGCTTAAAACCGGAAGGGTCCATATTTTCTTCGGACAGTTTCCCGATAATATATCTGTTGTCAACAAATCTCTTCAGCAAATATGATATCAAATAAATCTTGCACTGCAAAAGTTTGTATTAATCAGTTGAGTAAACATCAAATAGCAATAAATCAACTATCAGACCTATAGGATTAACAAAACCTGCTTATATCCTTTTTACAAATTGAAACACAACTTTGTTATGACTTTAGTTTAACTTCTACGCAACATTTTTTTTTCTAAAAAGTTATAACCCTTGATTGCAATTCTCTTGAAAGCATTCCAAAAAATTAGTCACAACTCACAACAGAACCTTTTTCCTTTTTTTTTTTTTTTTGATAAAAGAAGTTTGGAGAATTTTTAAAGCATGCCGTTTTTCAAGTCAACTTTGTCCTACGAGTAATATATTTGTGCTTCTCGTTAACTACAACAGGTATTTAAGTCATAATGGATGACAACGAAACACAATTCGTTTCTCCCAACTGCTTATACTAATGTGTCTTTGTAACCTAAGATATAAATTGATCTACTATTTTTACTCGTTTCAATCATACCTTCTTCTTTGGGAATGTTAGGTTGATCAATAAGGAGCTGCTGGAGGGCACCTAAATCACTAGCACTGCATAATAAAATGAATAACTGGAGTTAAGCAAAAAAAAAAAAAATTAAATAAATAGACTAGAATGTTGCACGCAACTTCATGTTGACTGCAATTCATTTATATAATTGGGTTCCTTTCTAACAGTTTAACCTTTTATTTGAGTCGGTAATTTAACATGGTACAATTGCCCAAGATCTTAGGTTCAGGTCCACCCCGCTTGCCTTTGGCACTTTTCGGAACCTTGATTGGTTTGTGATGCCCCTTGTTAGGAAGGTGCCTTTATTTTGTTGGATCGTGGAGTCCTAAACCAACATGGAGCCGAGGAGGGGAGGGAGTCTAAATCTATGGAGGACTGAGGTTGCAGCAAAAAGGAAGAGAATCATGGCCATGGATGAAACCACTGGCAGCCCATGGAGTGGACTGTTTTGTTTTCCCTCTGGCGGACGGCATACAGAAGCGAAGGTGAAGTACGGCAAGCAGCTTGAGCTGGGCCGAGTTTCTGCAGAGATTTTGGTTTCCTATTTGAACTCGATTCCTTCCCCTAATAGAATTAGGGCTTCTTTGTACAACTATATATATATAGACACGACCTAGAACACGTTGTAGCAAATATTGAGAGAATAATTAGCTTATTTTTGGCTTGGCATAGCCCCCGGACGTACTTGATTAGTTCAAGAAACCGGGTGAACAATTCCTTGTTGTTTGTGGGGTGTTTGATATTGCTATGATTGTGTGGGTATCACTTAATCCCCAACAACTGGTATCAAGAGCTTTGGTTATTGATCCACATTTCATTAGTTTATCTTTGGGTCGTGTTCTTGGAAATTCTGTGGAGCAGTCAATATGGATGAATCAAGCATTGAGAAATTCAACGGAGCGAATTTCACATTTTGGAAGACGAGGATAACGGACTACCTCTATAATAAGGATCTTCATCTTGCCTTGGGAGAAAAACCTACAACCATGTCGAAGGGAGAGACTTCAACACAAGCACTAAAGGTGGAGAAGGGTAAAGGGAGAAGAGGACCGAGATCTAAAAATAATTCAATCAAGTGCTACAAGTGTGATGCTAAGGGTCATATTAGTTATAATTGCCCGGAGAAGGCAAGCGAAGAAGATGGTCACGCAGGAGTACATCGCAGATGCATTGTTCTTGGGAGAGAAGCAGTTGGATGAGACTTGGGTGTTAGATTCGGGTGCGTTGTTTCATTCACGCAGGGCTCAGACGAGATGGAGCAATACAACTCGAGCGATTTTAGGGTGGTCTATCTTGGTGATGATCAACATTTGAAGATCTTGGGAAAAGGGAATGTACGGATCAAGGCACAAAGTGGGGTTGTTTTGCAGTTGCGAGACGTGAGGCATATTCCTACCTTATCTGAAAGAGGAGTTTTTTCCGATGGACATCTAGACAATGAGGGGTATATAACCTTTAATGGTGGGTCATGGGAAATCAGAAAATGAGCGGAGGTAGTAGCTCTAAGGAGGAAGGAGAAGATGATGTACACTACCTGCAACAACATTATTCGCTCGGGTAACAACATTATTCGCTCGGGTGGGAGCAAGAGGCTAGCTGACTGGTATGTTGGTGGAAAAGGAAGAGCCATTAACAAACGGCTTGTTAGGGGGAGGATGACTCAAAGTTGATCAATGTGGAGAATAAGTCACGTGGACCTAATAGAGAGCGAGTAAAGATCACGAGTAGTCAATGCAAGAGACAAGGGGAGACTGTGTTTCATGGAGGGGCAATGCGAGAAAAGTGGGTGAGGGAGAAGGCGAAGGCGAAGTTGGACTTGCACGGAGGAATCAAAGGAGAAATTGGTTCAGAGAGGCAAGGAGAATCTAACATGGAGAGGTTGAAGTGTCGCTTGGCTTTAACACGCCTTAGCACTTGAGTGAGGAGGCCATGCGTTGCCAATTCAGTTATTGGGAGACAAATGTGTTCGGAGGTTCATTTCATGGTGGGAGTTGAGTGTTAGTGTCTATGATTATGATTTTAGTCTCCAAGTGGGAGATTGTTGGATTGTGGAGACCTAAACCAACATGGAGACGAGGAGGAGATGGAGTCTAAATCTATGGAGGACGAAGGTTGCAACGAAAAGAAAGAGAAACATGGCCATGGATGAATCCACTGGCAGCCCATGGAGTGGACTGTTTCCCTCTGGAGATGGCCGAAGGTGAAGTACGGCAAGCAGCTTGGGCTGGGCCAAATTTCTGCAGAGATTTTGGTTTCCTATTTGAACACGATTCATTCCCCGAATAGATTTAGCGCTTCCTTATACAACTATAAATACATAGACACGACCTAGAACACATTGTAGCACATATTGAGAGAATAATTAGTTTATTCCTAGCTTGGCATCGCCCCTGGACATACTTGATTAGTTCAAGGAACCGGGTAAACAATTCATTGTGTTTGTGTGTGTGTGTTCTTCCATATATTTGTTGTTTGTGGGTGTGTTTAATATTACTATTGATTGTGTGGGTATCACTAAATCCCCAACATATTTATACATCCAAGTATGGGTGTTATCGCGTGTGGGGGAACTTTTAGTATATTATTGCACCTTTTCCAACATCTTTTGGATCAGCTGGTAACTTAAATAAACATTAGGATGTGAAGTTTGAATGGGCGCATACTACCTCCAAAACAAATTTGGTTAGTGTTGTTCTTATGGATGTAAGTTGGGGACTGGTATCTATGCACCTCTATCTTATACCGTACTCTAATAGTTTCTTTTCAACTTGTATCTGCGGACGAATCAATCCCACCGGATTCACAACTTCACTTTGCAACATCTATAATTCTAAATACAAGAAAACACGGATCCATTAAATAGCCTGAAATATCTCCCTAATTAGAGTCGATAATTTAAGATATTTATAAATCAACAACAGTGATCCGCTGCCAAATTTTTTATGTTAACTGCAGCCAAGCCATCAGGAAATCTACTTCTGTCAACCTCTAAGGTTCGGAGTGTTACATTGCCATAATATCATACTCCCAATGTCCAGAATAAAAGTCGCATTTTCCATTTTGATTTGTCCTAAAATAAATGTCGCATTTTCAAATAAGGAAAGTGACGTAGTGCAATTTTAACATGGTACAAACTAATAAAGCACCTTCCTTAAAAAAGTTGACAAGTCAACTTAGACATTTATTCTGGGACGAGGAGTACTAGTAATAGCAGTGGAAAAGTAATTGCAACAAGATTTTAACACCTCTACTATGTCTTGCCAATCAAATCCGTAAATAGTCAGAAACATAATGAACTCTTGACTTACCTTGGTTCCAAAGTCAGTGCAGCAAGTGCAGAAACCACTGAAGATTTGAGAAGATACCTATCATTGAAAGTAAATAAAAGACATTATAATGTCCTGGAGATTATTAAAAACCAAGAGTGAAAAAATATGAGTACAAACAAATGTAATGATAAGAAACTTGATGCTTCCATCTGCAACAACGAAACAAACAATTTACATGCAATCGTTCTCAAAGAAAATTGCCAAGTGGCAGTTGAGAGAAATCAGAGCATGTGAATTTAAGAATGACCCAAGACATGATTTTTTAGGAAGTGACTGAGTTTTGGATAATACCAATAGCTGAATAGGACCTAAAGAATTAAAAGGTCTAGTTTCTAAGAAAGGGGAGGTACAAAATCTTTTGCACACCCGACAATATTTAATATTGAAAGCTTAGCTAACAACATTATTACTTAACGGCTCTAAAGATTTTAAATATAAAGATAGATGATCAAAGTTTTTGGAATCTATACTCTGACTGGTGCATCTCATGAAGGAGCCTAAGCCCTTCCAGGCAATCCGCAAGGCTTGGCTTTATGCCAACATGTTGTTGTAGTTGCTTTGTCGTGGGCTGGAGAGAACCCCCTTTAACTAGCTGCCTACCGTCACGAAGGGTCTTTCCGAGTGATAAAACAACACCATTGAAATCTTCCCTGAGCACAATCCACCATTAAGAGGAACACCAATCAGAGTTCAATTTACTAAATTGCAGAGGACACAAAGATATCAAACAAGAGAACAATCGAGTGTAAAACATTACTAATATTACCGATATCAAAGAAGAGAAAAGTCGAGTGAAATGGTGCAATCGAAAGAACTACAAGTTTGCAAACCATACTACTGCCACCAAATAATTCAACCAAGAAATGCTATAGAGCCAACTAGTCGTCACTAAATTAAGTACCAACTTCACGTGCCACAGGCTACAACCACTAAGTGATAAGCAGCTAAATAGTCGCATGAATGACACATCACATTGGGACAGAACTAGGCAACTACCATTTGAATCTATAACATTACGATTTCAGATCTTCTAGCATGTGGGTTGGGAGGGGTCCCCAGATTATTTTCTTTTTCCCGGACATCTAATACCAATCAAAAGGAGCAAGTGAGGGGATAAACTTACAAAGTCTTATTCATAGAAAGCATAATACTTTGCAAGGAATCCATCTGCTTTGCCAAGATGGCATCTCCAATGCCACTAACATTATTCAAGGATCCATGATTCTTGGGATCTTGTATCACCTGATCAAAGAACACTATCAACCCTTATACATCTCGTAGAGGGCTACTACTTCCGTTCCGTCCCAAAATGGATGTCCATTTTTGTTCTTGTCCGTCCAAAATGTTTTTTTTTTGTACAAATCAAATTATACATGTCCATTTTTGTTCTTGATCATCAAGAACAAAAATAGACATATCCAAAAAATACATGTGCATTTTTGTTCTTATAACAAAAATAGACATTCATTTTGGGACGGAGGTAGTATAAACTAAGAGCCTGAAATACACACACACACTAAATGTGTCAAAGTGGAAGGACCTGAAACCTCTCGATTATCGAAGAAGCGTTTCTAATCTGTGATATCAATCGAGACTAGAGTTCATCCCATCGATTCATGTCTTCTCTCACTTTTCTGAATTTTTGCTGATATTTCTTTACAATTGCCTCCATTGCTGACCAACTAAATAAAAATTGAATCTTCATATTAATTCCAAAGAAATAGCTCTTTCCATTCTTATCTTGGTCTAAATCCTGTAAAACAGAGCCATTTATATGGAAAAGTTTTAGTAGCAGCAACTACCAAAACCAGGGGCCTTTCGGTCCTGTTATCTTATGAGACAATCAAGACTAAGAATCCACTACTTTAACAAATCAATTGTCAAAATGATCATAAATTTCAACTTTTCTTTTAATTTGGAAAATCAAGACCATATTCACTATGTAACCAAGCAATCTGTTGGTGTTATGCCCTAGGCCTATGATTCATAGACTTATGTGTTGACATTATTTATTATTATATGAGATGTTTATCATTTGATTATTATGTGTTTTGTATATTTGTTAATAATAATCTGTCCCTAATTATTAAGAGAATAATTAGTATAATTGTCAATGGATAATCATGTGATGATTATATGCATAGAGATGCACATTGAAATTATGAGTACTTGTTAGAGAACAAGTGACTGGACATGACCCGCATGAGATTTATGACATGGTCAAGTGTCATAAGTAAATCTCATAAGGTTACTTCATTTAGTCCCTAGACACGAGATTATCATGACCTTCATATGATGAAAAGTCATGTTTGATTTTAGTCAAACGATATCTTAACACGATATCCATAAAGGCTATCTTTGGCATGATCGGATTCATGATGGGAAGGATGATAAGTCAAGATGGAATTTGTCCCTCGAAAGAGAGATGTTTTGCTTGGGCCCCTCGATGAGTGATAATGATGAAAGTGTATGGCCGTACCCCAATATGATTGGAATTATCATTATACTCAAGGAATCGAGAAAGCATTGAACTTAGACAAGTTGACAATGACCATGACTTGTGTTCAATATAACATCGTGAGACAAAGGGAGAAATGGAAGTACACCGTTGGAAACGTGAACTCTTACGTTACATTATTTGGGTAGACATAATGGCTTGCTAGAGTCCGCTTATGTCTTATGAGGTTCGATATGATCGAACTCATTGCCAACATAAAAGTAATCCTATTGGGTCACACACAACTAGAATGAATTGGTTAAACCAGGAGGAAGAATGATTGAGAGTTTCGGTATCGGCTATATATGTCACGCGACATATTAAGCCAATTAGCTTAATATACCGCGCGACATAATAGGCCCGCACGCGGTTTGACACTGTCTCTCCTAATACGATTAGGAGAGGTATTCCTACTATTGTAGTATAAATACAAGGGTTACGTCGGACCTAAAAGGTCACGAAATTTTTCAAGCAAAAATTCATATTTAAATACTCTCAATATTCTTCAAGGTTTAGATCTAGCAATCATCGAAGTTGTTCTTGGATTCATTCAAAGGTGTGGATACCGAAAGAGGGTCTTCGCTCGTTCATCGATCAAGGCCTGTAGTTCAAGCAAGTTGAAGAACGAAGTTTGTGATTCGATATCACATAATCAAAATCGTTCGATAGCTCAAGACCGAAAGCGTTTCAAGGTTGGTTTAATTCTATCTCATAGGAATTTAAATTAATTGTATAGAACGGATCCTAGGGCTTCTTGGGTTTTATGTTTTAATGCTTAATTCATTGCGCATGGACCCGTAAAACCCAACGGTGGTATCGAGCCCCGTTCGTATGATTAAGTTTGAATTAACATGCTAGATTTAAGATATAAATTGTTTATATGCTTATTGCATGTTTTGTATGCGATAGAATTTTAATTGTTTATGTGAAGCAATGTGAAAATCGTTTTCGAATTATGCTTTGAATTAAATCTCGTAAAAGGTCGTTTTATATGATTTAATTGGTTGTAATCTGTATTGGTTCGAATGCAAATCCTGTTACTTGGCTACTTTAGTCGCGCGACATGATGAGCCATGAGGAATTCGGGTTATCGGCTGTTAGGTCGCGCGACATATCAAGCCTCTGGGCGATGTTGTCACGCGACATAATAAGCCAAAAGCGGGCGAGAATCGGTTTGTTCAATTTTTACGCTATTCTCGTGATTGTGTTTACAATCCGATATGTTCATATGAAAATTTGGATGTTATAAAATTGAGTTTATAATGACATGCTAGATTGATTCATTGATATGCATGATTAATTGATTAAAATGTGATTTTAATAATTATTGCGATGCATGTTTTAATTGTTCTTACATGCTAAGAATTTTTTTTAATTAGATGTTTAGTTGAAACATGATATTTAGTTTCCTAATATGTTTAGATTTAGACATTATAAATTTTGGATCTTATGATTGTTTATGGAAACAAGTCATAAATACGCGAAATTTAAAAGGAAGCGGTTGTTTATAAAAGGTAGGGATTATGTTGCCTAATCGTAGTTGATTTCTAAATTATGCATGTCTAGGAGAGTTACTCGCCTAAGGAAGAGTTGGTACTTAAGAAGTCCTTGTGGCTCACCTATCTTTCACGGGAACTTACACAGTGCATGATTTTGACTATCTTTTCGATATGCTTATAATCTACCTTTAAAGAACCTTCATTTAACTTTTAAGTTCTTTTATGCCAATTCATGATTAAACAACTTGAGACCATTCGGATAGTTTTGGGTAGGCTTGCCATAGCAAGGTGCTTTGATTCTATTCGAATGCGAGCAAGATGAGGAAATGGTGGTTCCTATAAGTTTAATATGAATGAACTTAATTGGGTTATCAAAATGGTTTTGGACCCAAGGCATAAGATGAGATTAAAATATGCCTAGACATATGATGTCTTGAATGAATCTCATAAAAGATCTAAGAGTCATATATGTGATATGATTGATGTTTTCTACCTAATTAATTTAATTTTGAGCGGTTTGCCATAGCAAACTTGAAATTGAATTAAAGTTGGATCTTAGCCCATTAAATGTATATTATGCTTATTTGCATTTGAAGGTGTATAATTTAGTGGGAGCATTTATTTAAATGCATTATACTTCTCATATAATATGTTTACTTATATGTGTCCATATTTTATGTATATCGTTTTGTAGAATAAATGGCATCGAAACAATAATCACTTTTCACTGCGATCCGTCCTTGAGAAGGAAAAGTTGGAAGAGAATGGTACAAACTATATGGATTGGATCCGTAGTTTGAGAATTGTTCTCAAAGCAAGAGGAGAAAGCTATGCGTTCTCGATGAACCTATTCCACCCGAACCTGCCGCGTCTTGCTGCTAGGGCAATAAGGGAACAATATCTCGAAGCACAAGCGTGACTCTACGAGATGTTGGTTGCCTTATGCTCTCCGCCATGTGCAAGAACCTTGAAGGATCTTGAGCACTTGGGGACAGTCGAATTAAACAATCGGCGATGGAAATGTTCCAAGTTCAAGCTAGAGCAAGAGAGGTACAACACGGTTGCGGCCTTGACCTCATGCAAGATGAGTGAAGGACAAGCTGTTGGTCCCCATGCTCTCAAGTTAAAGGGCCACATTGAGCATCTTGAAAGGCTCGGTTTTCCAACTAGCCAAGAGTTGGCTACCGACATAATATTGAATTCATTACCTAAAAGTTTTAGTCATTTCATAATGCACTATAACATGGGTGGAATGAATAGAAACCTTTCCGAGTTAGTTCAAATGTTGACTACTGCGGAAACCAATATTGTCGAGAAGAAAACCGACCAAGTGCTAATGGTTAACAAGGGGAAAGGGTTCAAGGGTAAAGGAAAAGCAAAGGTCTAAATACACACACACACTAAATGTGTCAAAGTGGAAGGACCTGCAACCTCTCGATTATAGAAGAAGCGTTTCTAATCTGTGATATCAATCGAGACTGAAGTTCATCCCATCGATTCATGTCTTCTCTCACTTTTCTGAATTTTTGCTGATATTTCTTTACAATTGCCTCCATTGCTGACCAACTAAATAAAAATTGAATCTTCATATTAATTCCAAAGAAATAGCTCTTTCCATTCTTATCTTGGTCTAAATCACAGTAAACAGAGCCATTTATATGGAAAAGTTTTAGTAGCAGCAACTACCAAAACCAGGGGCCTTTCGGTCCTGTTATCTTATGAGACAATCAAGACTAAGAATCCACTACTTTAACAAATCAATTGTCAAAATGATCATAAATTTCAACTTTTCTTTTAAGTTGGAAAATCAAGACCATATTCACTATGTAACCAAGCAATCATCAAAAAGATCATTCATTAAAATAAAGGAAGCTGACTTTTGAGCAATGTCATGTTTCCATCATTCCCAATTAAAGAGGTACTCTTTGAACTTTCTGATCTAGCGGAAGATTTCCCAAGGAAAATTTGACAAGAATTTACCCATCTTCTTCATAAACTATGGCTTCTAATATGTTTTACAGATGTCATAGTTATAAAGGGCAAAGGGCAAACCCCGGTGCGCCAAGCGCTCCCCGCCAAGCGGGGGTTGGGAGAGGGAACCATTTGCTAGAGCCTTCCCCTGACAATTGCCAAGAGGCTGTTCGCCAAGGTTCGAACCCGTGACCTTATGGTCACCAAAGGAGCAACTTAACCGTTGCGCCAAGGCTCGCCCTCAGATGTCATAGTTATATATATATATATATAAAAAAAAAAAAAAAAAAAAAAAGTAAAATGTGTCGAATATCCACTTTAGACTGATCTAATGCCTGAAAAGGCCAAAGTCTACCTCTTTGATTTGCACTAATATGCTGGTGATCACACATGAGATAGAGAAGGTAAATACTTACAAGGTCCTGCATCTTGTTCCTGTAAAACTCCACTTTTCCTCTAGAATCCAAAATCATGTTCTCCTTATCTTCAGCCTATTACAAAGAGGGAGAAAACTTTAAAGTAGCACTATTGCTCTTTAACTCTGTTATAAACACTGTTTTCTGTGCAACAAATTCTTAGTGTTCTAGAATTATGAGTAACATGAAAGATGGAAACATAAACCTAGCAGATAAGAATAGAACCAACACCCATGCGCTATTTTCAAGAAAAAAATTGTTTTATATTGGTTGAAAGTGACGACCAGATTCACTCTTCTAGAAATGCGACTCTTTTTGGAACACTGAAGAAAATGGTAAAACGTGACTCTTTTTTTGGGATGGAGAGAGTACCTTTAAAGTGTCCCATACAGCTAAATTCACAGAGCTGGAAGAGAACGAATCATTACATAGACACTGATCTATTGCTATCAAAAATGATGGCCTGATGCACCGAGGCTTCCATACTACTCCCTTCGTCCAAAAATGAATGTCCAAACAAATTTCAAATTTGCTCTTGACCAATAGGAATATTTTTGGACAATCATTTTGGGACGGAGGAAGTACATGATTAAAACATCATCTCTCGCACGATAATGCATTACACGATTCCATGCCTCTAAATTGTCGCAGAAGAAGGGCCTGTTTGGTAAAACTGAAAATTAAGCTCTGAAAATGTAGAGCTGAAAAATATAGAGCTGAAATTATTAAGTTGCTGAATTTTAAGAGTTCAGTTTGTTTGATAATGGCAAACCACTTATATCTGAATTTATTTAATGTTTGAACTTAACATTCAAAAAATTATTTGAATAATCTTAATGAGTGTATAATAAAATAAAGTCTTCAACATATACGTCAATATTATTATAATTAGATTATATTTTAAAATATTTAAATATTTTTTATCAGTACTTTCTTTGACCCATAATAAAATTTATCTTGTTAATTATTTTGATAAATTTGTCTAAACTTTGACAAAAAATGATTTTTTTTTAATTATGATACTCTATTAAAATATTATTAATATCAATAGTTTAATATAAATAAAATTACATTTTAATACTAGATCAAATATAATTTATATACAACAACAACAACAACAAAGCCTTAGTCCCAAAATAATTTGGGGTCGGCTAACATGAATCCTCATTTGGGGTCGGCTAACATGAATCCTCATACGTCAATAATAAGAGTTCAGGTTGTTGAACTTATTCCATTTTTAACTCTTTCTTTCTCAATCTTAATTGCTTAAGCTACTCATTTTCAACTTAAAATTAATAACCTTTTTAAGACAATCTTAATTATTTAAGTGATTGCAATTTACCTTACCAAACATGTTTAACTTTTTAATCTCTTAAAGTGTTCCAAATTAAGAGTGTAATTAGGTTACCAAACAAGCCCAAAGTGTAACTCTTAACTTAAGAATATAAATGCAATGGCAACTGCATCCATCCACCGAACCACTTAAAGATCTACAAAGCAATAACGGCATTTCCCTCCCCCCCCTCCTTTCACTTACAGATTCGACAGATAGCAGAAATGGCATCTCCCTCCCTCCCTAGCTGCCAAGCTTAACGGGTTAACAACTCAAAACTCTCCACCAACCACAGTTCTTAAATTTCTCGCCCTCTGAAATCTCTTCCATCAATTTCCATCCACCAAACCATGAGTTGTGGCCATCCGTCTACAACCAACTCCACCATATACTCCCTATGTCCCAGAATAAAGCACTTTTTGTATGTTAGTACGAATGAACTTTGAGCTATAATTTTTGTTAATTTAAGTATCCTACTAAAAATATAAACTTGTTATTATCTTAATGAAAATTTAAAAATTGTTATTATAATGGTGTATCAGTAACAAGTTTTATATTTTTATTAGGTTACTTAAATTAACCTAAAACTATAGCTCAAAGTTCCTTCGTACTAACATACAAAAAAAGTGTGATATTTATTCTACGACAGAGGGAGTATAAGTTTTACTTTTTAGGGAAACCAATTCTCTTATGAAACATAAAAGGTAAGAAAAACAATTCTGTTAATATATATTAACATAAACAACTTGTTCATCTTTGAATTCATTAATTTAAACTTCAAGGTCTTTTGACATTTTAACTGACTAGCAAAACATAAAGCAAGGATGAGATTTTATGGCCATAGTAGATGACAGAAGATTCGGTAGACGTGACGGTACTGTAGTTGTTTAAAGGAGCCTCCTAGAGAAAACAAAGACAAATGATCCTGGAGTTAGGAATGTCTCCTTTCGTATTTGCCTTTCAAAAAGATTATACCATAAACTTCTCGAGTCACGGTGCTTCCGATTGACACTATACTACTATAGGCAGGAAATCCCTTTGACTTTTCTATCTCTCTTCCTTTCACTTTTGTCTCCACCGACTTCTTTAATGTCTAGTTAGCAATGCATTGAAAATGTTCCCATAAACAATTCTTTATGGGTTTCGAGGAAGAGAGAGAGAGAGAGTCAAGGTACACCCTGTGAGCGAGAGAGGGAGGGGAGGTTGGGGATGGAGCTGTTTGGTAGTGACTAATGACAGAGATAACAGAGAGCGAAGTGGTGCGGTGGGATAGGAGGATGGTTAAAAGAGAGTGGTAGACTATTGAAGAGAGAACTATTATATTTTCACTGTGAATGGAATGTTCAACCAGCATACCAACTCATTTTTGCACATAATGGTGTAGATATTACAATGTAATGACCCAAGCTTGAAAGCCCGATTCCCCACACATGAACCACGGACTGGCTTACTAAGCACCTTGGCCTACTAGGCACAACACAACCCACCCAAAAATCCAAAGATAATACTGGTGTTTAGTGGTGGTAGGTAGGCCCTTATAAAGAACACACAATTCCCACATAGCGAGCATGGATATGGGATAGAATTATTACAATCATCCAAACTTATGTCAAGGTCCATTAGAAGCAGACCTAAGACTATGTAGGATTTAAGAGGTGGCTGGTACACGTTCAAGAGATGGCTCCCATCGGTACTCAATAAAAATATAGTACTTTCTCCAACACACGCTAGGATACCCTACTTTGGCTGCTCTAATACCGTTTATAAACGACCGAAGCCAGAAAAAGAAGTCCGCTAGACATGGACCTTACATTTGCCTACTAAGCGCCTAGGTCAACACTATGCCCACGACAGTCCTACCCAAAAGTTGATGGATAACATTGGTGCCTAGTGGTAGCAGGGGCACTTGTGAAGTACACCCATTCCCCACATAGGTGAGGGGGTATTACACCATAGCTCAATGTCAAAGCAACGCTTAGCCATTACCGCTTTAGCATCTTTGGAAAAATGACTGTACCACTAAAAGACCACATTAATAATTTATTAATTGATTCCCATTATTTTAGATTAAGAAACACACCATATTTCATTCTTGACCTTCATTTGCTGTAATTAAGCTATTATCATATACTTTTCTGTCACTATATTAATCTCGACTCCCTTGTGATAAATTGCGGGTTTCACCACTGGCATAAGTCATATCTTCTTTTCTTTTTTTCTTTTTTTCATTTTTTGCACACGTCATAATAAATATTCCCTCAATACCTAGATGAGTACTCTATTCTCAAAAAAATAAAAATAAAATGAGTGTACATTTTCTCGTTAAGTTACTGAATCCATCTTTCTTTACTGGCATGTTCTAATTCTCATAAGGGTATTCATGTACATGTGTTGTGCTAATATAAATGCTCAAAAGTCAATTTCCTTAACTTTTTTAAAAAGTAGATATAGACACTCGTTTAATTTAAAAATTGAGGGACTACTAATTACTTCATCTTATGTAAAGACTTGCACCAAACTCCATCACTGTAGGCAGCAAATTTTCAAGAATGTGTATAAGAGTATCAAGCCAACCTCTCTTAACATCACCCCCCCCCCTAATTGAAGCCAGATGAGAAACATGTATTGGAATTTTATAGCAACTATCCTTTAGTAAAATTAGGTTGATTCTAATGCAACTACCATAGACTTCATGAGGTAGAGCTGCAAAATCATATCTGCTTTACTAGTCAGAAAACTAGCTAACTTTTCCTCTTGTCTATGTAAAGGAGGAGGGGCGTTTGGTGGCCAAACAGCAAGTGTGAAACTGTTAGATGACTCTCTATAAACATTTTACTTTAAATAACTGTAGACTGCATAAACAATTTATCCCAGTTACTAGCATGTTCGTTAAAAAATGGAAATCATGAGCCTTGTAGAACAGGAATATGACTCAATGAACCAATTTCACTGTTCATCATATATAAATCAGTAGAGCAACTTAACAAGTTAATGATATGCATATTTTTATTTGATCTTAGAATCTAAGTACTGGTGTTTATATGACAATCAATTGTCCCTGAACTAGATTATGTGTAAAATATGAAAACATTTAGGACAAGATATATTGAACATAACGTTAGATCAAATGAACTTGTTGCATGTAAAGTCAAAATCGGAAACACTTACCTTTTTCTCTGTTTCTGCTGTCTCTTGAGGTTTTGAATCAAATGAATTCTGCTCCCCATTACTGTGCTGGTTGCCATGGGAATTCACCATCGATAGAACACTTGCCTTCTGCTGATTAAAGTGCATCTGACCATCAGCTCCAGCAAATGTTTCCTGTGGGGGTCTGAAACCAGCAGGACCCATTTGCTGAGGGCCAGGCAACCCTTGCTGAGGCCTCATGCCTGAACATGGTACAAGTTACCTCGAAAACTTAGATATAAAAGCTAATAATAAGGTTCAACACAAACATATGATATTTGATTGCAATAAAAATCAATACCAGGCACCGATCCCCAGGCTGCACCATAATTGAAGGAAGAGCAAAATGATTATACAAGATGAGCAAACATACCAGAAAACCCTGCGGACCGAAATTGAAGGAAATCTGCAATTGGCGGCAACTCCAGGCGCTCCGGCGAAAATCGGCTACCCGACGGCTCTGAGGCGTACTAGACGGGCTTGGCGGAGTGGGCGTAGGCGTGGAGGCGCTGAGTATAGGAGAGAAGGAAACGGGGTTTGAAGGGTTAATTACAAATTAGGGCTGAAGTCTTTGAGGTTTTCAAGAGGGGCTTGATTTTTTGTTTTTAGCGATTTAGGGCTTGACTTTATATTTTTTTGATCAAATCAGGATTTTTTGACGATTTTCATTCAAATAATTCGTTAAATTAAAGAATAGGTAATGAAGGAATTAATTTGTAATGATTATTAGTTTTAAGGGGTCAAATGCAAAGTTTAATATAAAGTGTTCAAAATTTATTTCTTTTCTCAAAATAATTAATATTAGCTTATTCTAAAATAATTAATATCCGAAATAAATATATGTTTTTTAATTTTTATATTAAAAAAATAAAAATATTATTTTTTTTATGTTAAAAAATAATTAATGTTCGTATACTGGTTTTAAAAATAAAATAATTTTAAAAATAAGAAAACCTTTAATGTTTTAAAATTTTAAAATTAATTTATTTAAAAAAAATATTTTAGTTTTTTTTCAAAAAAAATAAAATTGTCTTTAAAATATAAATTTTTGATTTATAATATTCCTTAACTATTTTAAGAACATTAACTATTTTTTAACATAATAATAAAAAATAATGTTAATATATTAAGAACATTAACTATTTTTTAACATAATAATAAAAAATAAATTAATATTTTTTGTGACATAAAAAGTTAAAAATATTTTTCAAAACTATTAATTATTTAATAATTAATATAATGTTAATTATTTTGGGAAAATAAATAAATATTATTATTTAAAAAATAATATTTTTATTTTTTTAATATAAAAATTAAAAAACATATATTTTTTCCGGATATTAATTATTTTAGAATTAAGATAATATTAATTATTTTGGGAAAATAAATAAATTTTGAACACTTTACCTTTAAACTTTGCATTTGACCCCTTTAAACTAATAATCATTACAAACTAGTCCCTTCGTTACCTATTCTTTAACTTAACGGATTATTTGGATGGAAATTGTCAAAAAGCCCTGATTTGATAAAAAAATGTGAAGTCAGGCCCTAAATCGCTAAAAAAAAAAAAAAAGTCAGCCCCTCTTGAGGACCTCATGTGAGACTTCAGGCCCTAATTTGTAATTAACCCTTTTTTGAAAGGGATGATTTAGGGTGTGCTCCCGAGTTTTTTCGAGAGAGAAAGGGAAGGAAAGTGAAGGAATGAAAGGGGAGGAAAGGAAATGGAAGGAAATTAAAATCTCTCCTAGGTGCTCCCGAGTTACGAGGGAAAGGGAAGGAAAAAATGTAAAATTATAGTTATAATCTTAATGATGTAAAAGAGGAGTATTGATTTGTGAGGGTAAAATAGGAAGAACACAAAAGCTCCTTTAAATCGTTTTCTTTCCTTCCATTTTCTCCCACATTTGGGAGGATTGGATAGGAGGGAAATGAGACATCCATTTTCTCCCATTTCCTTCCCTTTCATTCCTAAAAAAAACTCGGGAGCACACCCTAGGGAGGAAATCATCCTCATTTCCTCCCTTTTCCTTTCCTTTTCTTTCAAAATAAAACTCGGAAGCACACGGTTAGGTTTATTAGGGTTGGCGGCGGATTTGTTGAAGGAAAGAAAGCGAAGGGAGAGAGAGAGAAACGAATGGAGAGAGATCAGAGAAAGTTAGATTAGGCATAAACTGAGAAAATGGTTAAATTAGGTTTAGGTGATTTTTGGAATGGACCGGATACATCATGGGCTGAATTCAAAATATATTATCAAATTGGCTGAATTTAAAATGTTCAATTTAGTCCTTGGGTAAGGGTGGGCTTTGGGTTTGTACAAATTTAAATGTTAGAATTGCAAAATTGAATTAAATTTTTTATTTTGTATAAAAATATTATTTATTTTTGACAAATAATAAAAATAAGTGGCACTATTTTTTGGATATATATATATATATATATATATAAATTTATGAAATATATTTAAAATTTGTCTAATTTCTCGGTCCCGCCTAGGCCTCGCTTAGGCCCCAAGGCGCTAGGCCTAACTCCGCCGCCTAGCATCCGCCTAGCGCTTTTTAAAACAATGGCAATTGGTGGACTGAAGAAGAAATCTGCAATTAATTTCTCTCCCAATTCCTGCGCAATTGTCATCCCATTCAATCCAATCGGGATGCCCTTTGTACCTGCCGAAATAAGTTTTTCGGCCGGCGTTAATGGTTGTTCGTCAAAAATCGAATCGAGAAAGAAGTAGAGGAAGATGAAGAGGAAAGATAGACTAAGCTGTTGTCGGCGTTGATTGATCGTTGCCGGCGTTAATGGTTGTTCGCCGGAGGTATAATCCAAAAAGTGGTAGAGGCTGAAAAGATAGACTGTCAATTTTTTCTAGGGTGGGTTTTGTTTTGGAACTTGGAAACTATGGGTTTAAATCCATACTTGTAGTATATTAAAGTAGGCGAAAAGCAACCAGGGCGTGACACCTCATCATATCTCGGCCAAAGCTGCCTCTCATGCATCCATGTCATTTGACTCTCTTAATTTCATGTGACTTTTGCCATGCCACCTAATAGCTAATAACAATAAATATTTTTATTAGGTATGCAAAGAGACGACGATAAATATTGATTAGTAATTATCTATAATGAATATTGTTCGGTCGAAACCTAACGGTTTATTTTATATCCGCAAGCGCACGGGCTATTGTAATATAGCGGGTGCAAGTACGAGTCGATCCCACAGAGACAGGGTTTACTTAAGGGATATTTTTGTCTTTAAAAAATATAGAAAAGATTGGGGGTAGATAAAATTTGTTTTAGAATAATAGAGAGAGCATAAACAGAAAATACTTTAATTGAAATCTTATAAAACGAAGCATTCTCGGGATTGGAAATCATACACATATTCTTATTCATCAAATTGTCATTGTCTTAGAAATAAAAGGTTTTCATAAAAAGCAAGGATGGTATGTTAAGCCTACGCTATTTCGGGCTAAGACAATAGCGTTTGTATTCTTCACTAATTATGTCCTAACTGTTTGAGAAATCCGTTTATGTTTGCCCCGCCCTGTCACAAACGGGCATTCCGGCTTATCTCTAGTGACCATAATTAGTAAGAATCCATTAAGGACGGAAGTCAACATACTTTCCATTAAAGGAACATCCCTAGGCCATTGAACTACTCTCGTGATCAATGAACCTAGTTTCTTTATATGGTTCCGTCAATCGAGATTCTCCGCTAGGTACTTCTCTCAATTGACTGAATCATACAAATTGGATATCGCCAAAATGTAAGGCATTTAGAGAATAATATAAAGAGATTGTTTTAGATGAAGAAAGAAGACAAGACTAAACATTTTTGAATGATGAATAAGCATGCTTTTGAGTTTCCAACCCCAAAAATATGGGGGATTACTCACAAGCCATTGATAACATAAAAGTATAAATAGAGATTGAGTAAGAAAGACTTATGATTGCTGAGAATAATGCTTCACTTTTATTGCTTTTCCTCCAAAGTGATTCCAAGAACAAATAATGACTTTGATCTTCAAACTCCTTTGGAAAATTGTTGTTACAAATCTTTGTATCTTCTATCTATCTAATATCAGTAATTTCTCTCTAAGAATTCGTATCTAAGACTGATTACAAGGGTCCTATTTATAAATGGAAGGAGACTCTTCAATTGGGTGCCATCAAAAGGTGCCTTTACATCTGCAGTCACGACTTGCACGGCCGTGTCAAGGATTTTGCACAGTCGTGTCCTCTTTGGCGCTAGATTTGGATTTGAATTTGGAGACTTGCACGGCCGCTCCATATATAGCTGCACGGCCGCTCCTGGTTTGGCACGGCCAGGTCACTTCAGTGCTCGGCCACTCCATGGGCCAAGATGGCCGGCCATGGCCTATGATGCACGGCCGCTCCCGGGTTTTCTTTGCACGGTCGCTCCGACTGGTTTTCAGCTTGGAGTGCTTATTTTGCTTGGTGTTCCTCCATCCTTTCGGACCAAAATGTCCATGAATCCTTTGTATAAATAAAAAGACCCTAAAACCTGTCTAAAATGTATAAAACATACCAAAAACGTAAAATCTAATAAAATAACAAAAGTAAGTAAAAATACTAAAAACTAAATAAAAAGTGATGATTTATTTGTGTAAAAGTATATAAAAACTAGGATAATTGACTATATAATAGTCACTTATCAAACTCCCCCACACTTAAGCCTTTGCTTGTCCCCAAGCAAACTTAGAATGAAATACGGAGAGGGAGAAAAACACGATTGATCCCTCAGAAATAAAGTAGCAAGCCCTTAAATGCCTTGTAGATAATGCCTTTGAATACCTTTAAAAATTTATTTTAGGAAGAAATATTTTAGGGATATTTTTAAAGAGATAAAATGCAAGACAATAACCTAATATAGCATATATAGAATTTTGACCAAGTAAAGCATGCTAGAAGGAAGAATCTTTAGATTTATTTCTTGGTAGAAAAAGCTGTCACTTTTTAGAGTGATTTTTTTAGAAAAGATGAATTTTATTTCTTTAAGACGTACAAGAGAAGGTATAAACATTTATTCACAATTTAGAAGTTCCGAAGAATTGTATTACATTCTTGAATCACAAGGGTGAAGAATGGATGATGGTAGTGGAAAAATCTCGTCAAAGTCAAACAAATTTATCTTATTTTTGTACGTGTTATATTTTTGCAAAAGACCTAAGTTATTTTTGATCCTTTCAAGTAGGAGACATTGTGGTCGCGAGCCCCATGTTCCTAATACTTAGATCAAGAATACTTTTGGATATTATTTCCGTTTTGGCAAGGAAGCATCGTCGCAGCGAACGCCGTGCCCCGAGTTACTTAGGAGATAATATGTTTCTTTTTGCTTTTAAGGATTGGTGACAATTGTCACTCTTTTATCAATAAGATAGAAGTGTTTTACTTTGACTTGATTTAAAAAAATGGAAGGATGGAATTTATGAAAGGGTGTGATTCAAGGGATGCAAACAAAAAGGTACTTCTAAAAAGGGAATAAATATCTAATAAAGATAAAAAAAATGTACAATCTTAAAGGAATATATTCAAAATTTGCATAAATGACCAAGCATAAAAAGGATTCCTTCTAATCAAATGCATTTTTCTTGATGAGATTCTATATTGTGCTATACCAACTTATGAGGCTTTCAATTTTTTCCTAAAAAGATCCCTTATACTTTTCCTTTTTATAGATTTCTAAGTGTATAGAAAATATGAGAGGAAAGATAAATAGGCATTCATACTAGGGCAAATGGCAAGCATAATGATAATGATTTTTGATCATCATAGGGATTTTTTTTTTATATACTATTATACATGCATACAAAAGAAAAAATGCAACTAAGTTAAAAAAGAAAAATTATACTAAAAAATAAAGGATAGATTTACCCCCCCACACTTGAAATGAACATTGTCCTCAATATTTCAAGGAACAATGCTAAATCTAGGGAGGGTAAAGAGAAAAACTTACTAAAAATGGATCACGGGTAGGTAGGTGGTTGTGGGAAATCATCCCAATTGTTGACCCCGTAGTTGAAGATGGTGTTCACTTGCCTTTGAATCGTCCCCACACGATTTTGTATATCATTCCGGAAGTAATGAAATTCATTGTTGAAAGTGTCGAACCGGGTCATTATTTGATTGTTTTGAAGCTCGATCCGGTCAAATCTTTCATTAATATCCGGCGACAAAGGGGGGTGGTTGGTTTGATGTTGCTCTCCTTCTTCTTCTTCTTCCTCCTCTTGGTTTGCTTGGCTTGATTGGCCCTCCTCGAGACTCATGGAAATTGGAAAGATCCATGTTTGGTGTTGATAAGTTTGGGCAAATGGGAGGATGGGACTAGGCAAAACAATGTAGGGCGTTTTACCCGGCCCTACCAACCAATTGTACTCTCCACGTCCTCTATCTGAAATCATTTGCATTACCCGTAGGGTTGGAATATCCAACTTTGTAGAACCCGAAATCGCGACTTCATTGGCGGGCACCATAAACCCAAAATGGTTAGCAAACAAAGTAACAATACCACCAATATGGATCTCTCCATTGAAAGTTGGAGAGACGATATCACTAAATAACTCGATCAAGAAATGGCTCAAATTCACCTTCCTATGAGCCCTCACCATAGACCATAACAAAAACAACTCCTTCTTGTTCACCTGTTCCCTTATCTTCCCTTGCAAAAACCGTACATGCATAGAATCTGTGCATAATCCGGAGAACGGGATGAATAATAGATGAGGCTTTTGCGGTTCTAGATTTGAAGGATGGAATTCCGGTTATTTGCTCCCAAAACACATTCTCCCTAAACTCTATAGGAAAATCGGTTTCATAGTTGGTGAAAGCAGGCCAACCCAAAATTCTATTTATGTCGAAGGAGGTAAGATGAAACTCCTCCCCACCAAGCCTAAAATACAAATGTATCAATTGGTATGGCTCCCCCGTACTTCCACAAATTTCCGTTGTAAATTCCTTCCTCATAGTGCACAAGAATTCCAAAGTTATCCTTTCGTAAGTCTTTGCATTCAACTCAAGAAAACCACCACAACCAAATCCCATGTGAAACTTCCTTACATTTTTGTAGACATCTAGGGCCTTAAGGGCAGGAACATCTGGGAATTGGGTTGGTCTAATTCTCTTTTGACGAAGGGCGGTGAATCTAGCCACTTCGGAAGGCTCTCTAAACTCAATACCCAAATCATTGAGCGTTGGGTTTAGATTAGGGGTAGGAGATGGTTCCTTTCGGGACCTTTTCGAACCTCTTTCAGCAGCCTTTCCCTTTCCTTTCCCTCTCCAAATCTGAGCTTGAAAAGCTTGTAATCTTCGATGAATAGCCACTAGATACCAAAAAGCTTCCTTCTTGCACCTTAATTCGGAGTAATCCTTCTTCAATTTGTTGAAATGGGTGAAGGGTTTTGGTATTTTTGGAATTGGGGTTTTAGGAGGGTTTTGGGACTGATTTTGGTATGAGAGAAATGGTTGAGTTGAGGATTTGAGGAGGATTGGGGGTTGAATTGTGAGTAAAAATGGTGTAGGAGTGGGTATTTAAAGTGGGTGGGGCGGAGGTTTTGAGGGAGAGAGGTTGAAGATGAAGTAAATGAGGGAGGAGGGGAAAGGCTGCGTCTTTTGACTGGAACGACGCAACTCCCCAGACGTCTTGCACGGCCGTGTCAAGGAATTTGCACGGCCGTGTCCTTTTACTGAGTCAACCCGCTCCAACTCGATATGAACTGCACGGCCGCTCCAAGAAGAGCTGCACGGCCGTGCGAACCAAACTTCACCATTTTTAAATCTTTTTCCCTATAAAACAAGGTTAGCACAAACAAATATGATAAAAACTAAAATAAAATAAAATGAAAATAAAACAAAAATAATCCATCGGTTACCATCCCGATGATGCTTGTTTTAGGTCCTTAGCTTGACCCCTTCCCGGTAGTAGGAGATGCATGATACTTGGTTGGCCTTTTGTCATTGACAACTTGCCATTGCAATCCCTCCGGGGTAATAAGTATCTTCTGCGGTAGACATTTCTTCCATCCCGACTTCTTGGGTAGAACAAGTGACCTATAGTCTTTGCACTTTCGGAAACTCGAAGTGACCTCCGTCTTTGTTCTTTTTGACTTTTTCACTGCATTGTTAGCTTTGGGACATGCAGAAATATCTAAACCATTATTGCAAATCAAAGGTTCAATATTTATGGGATCATTTTTTATTTCTTCCTTTGACTTTGTTTCCTCACCCATTAAATCTTCTTCACTAGGAATCCAATTTTCTTCGCTAGGGTGTAGGTCTCTTCATTTGGGGTCCAATCTTCTTCACTAGGAGTATAGGCCTCTAGATAGGGATCTTCGAGAAGCGGCCTATGCATACTAAATTCGACCCTTTCTTTCCCTATATTTAGGGAAAATGTGCCATTTTTCACATCTATAATTGCCCCCGCAGTGGCAAGAAATGGCCTTCCTAAAATGACGGGAATATAATGGTCTTCCGCCATATCCAAGATAACAAAGTCGACAGGGATGATTAAGTTTCCTACTCGACAAGGCAAATTTTCCATAATACCAACGGGGTATTGAACGGATCGATTACGCCAATTGGAGAGTTATGGTTGTGGGTTTGAGTTCTCCTATACCAAGCTTCTCGCTAACCGATAATGGCATTATACTAACGCTTGCTCCTAAGTCAAGGACAGCATTATCTATGTTTATTCTGCCAACACAACAAGGAATGGTGAATGTACCTGGATCCTTTAATTTTGGAGGGTCTTTATCTTGCAAAACGGCGCTTACCTCCTCTGCTAACATAACATTCTTATTTTCTTCTAGCCCTTCTTTTTCAAAAATTAATTTTTTCAAAGGTTTAACGGCTAAAGGCATATCTTCATCTTTTCTAAAATAAGGAATGTTAACATTAATAGCATCTAGGTTATCAAGGAATTCATCATAATCCTTGCCTTTTTCTCTAGGGGATTCTGTCCCCAAACTAGTCTCAATCATCGGAGGGATTGGACTATGATTATTTCTAGGGCATTCATTTTTCTTTTCTTGCTCATCCCTAGTTTTTACTACATTAACTTGCTCATTTGGCCTTTGAGGTTGACCGGGAAGACTCCCTTGTGGTCTATTCAATGGGGTAGCCTGTTGAGCTTGTTGGGTTTCTAACATCTTATTATGCGCTGCCAAGTTATCAAACCTAGCATTAAGTAGTTTAAAACATTCCCTAAATTCATTATTGATCTTTTCTTGAAAATTTTTATTTTCCACTACAAAATCCATTATAAGATCTAATTTAGATTTAGGGGGGAAGGTACTTGCATTGTTGTTGAAATTCTTAGGTGCAAATCCCGGAGGTTGTGTAGATGATTGCGGGTTAAGAACGTTGTTATTCTTATAGGAAAAATTGGGGTGATTCCTCCACTCGGGATTGTATGTGTTAGAATACATCCCCCCTTTTTGTCCAAAAGAATTAACGAAGTTCACTTGATCGTTAGAAGTAACGTCAAGTAACTTCTTGATTATCCGTACTATGTGAGTTAGACCCACATAGTTCGCATAACACATTTACACTAGCAATGGGATTGACATTAAGATTTTCAAATTTTTTCAAAAGCATGTCAACTTTAGAGGAGAGAAGAGTAACTGCATCAACATTATATTTACCGGGCGTACCTTGTTGCTGCTCCCTCTCGCTTGACCATTGGTAATGGTTCAATGCAATGTTTTCGATAAGGTCGTATGCCTCATCGACTCCTTTGTTCATCAATGCTCCTCCTGCAGCGACATCAATGGTCTCTCTTGTTTTGAAAATGAGACCGTTGTAGAAGGTGTGAACAATCAACCACTTTTCAAGCCCGTGGTGGGGGCACATTACGAGAAGTTCCTTGAACCGTTCCCATCGTCATACAAAGTCTCACTATCTGTTTGACGAAGTTAGTGATCTTTGTTCGTATCTCGACGATCTTGCTTGGTGGGAAAAATCGACCAAGGAATGCTTCTTGAATTTGGTCCCATGTTGTTAATGAATTACTGGGGACCGAATTCAACCATTGTTTCGCCTTATCCTTGAGAGAGAAAGGAAAGAGGCGCATCCGGATTGCTTCCACCGTAACATTTTGAATACGTGTAGTATCACAATATTCAAGGAATGTTTGGATGTGTAGATGGGGATCTTCGAAGGCAGTGCCGCTGTATTGGTTATTCATAACCATGTGCAATAACTGCGGCTTTATCTCGAAGTTTGCTGCTCCGGCATTTGGCACAACAATAGGGGATCTAGTTCCCGGGGTACTTGGGTTAACAAAGTCCCGTAGGGTCCTAGCAGGTGTTTGCGGTTCTCCGTCCATGTGTTTTTGTAGAGTTTCTCTAAATCTTCTTAATCTTTCGTGAAAGCTTCTTTCGGGTTCCGGATCAAAGTTGTCAACGAATGTCCGAGACCGTTTCATAAACTACAAGAAAAACACTTGAAGAAAAATTAAACGTAACAGATTATAGGACAAGAAAGCAAAATAGTAAAAATAAAATAAAAAAACAAAAAATTTTGTAGTAAAGACAAAAATAAAAAGTAAACCGTTGTCCCCGGCAATGGCGCCAAAAACTTGTTCGGTCGAAACCTAACGATTTATTTTATATCCGCAAGCGCACGGGCTATTGTAATATAGCGGGTGCAAGTACGAGTCGATCCCACAGAGACAGGGTTTACTTAAGGGATATTTTTTTCTTTAAAAAATATAGAAAAGATTGGGGGTAGATAAAATTTGTTTTAGAATAATAGAGAGAGCATAAACAGAAAATACTTTAATTGAAATCTTATAAAACGAAGCATTCTCGGGATTGGAAATCATACACATATTCTTATTCATCAAATTGTCATTGTCTTAGAAATAAAAGGTTTTCATAAAAAGCAAGGATGGTATGTTAAGCCTACGCTATTTCGGGCTAAGACAATAGCGTTTGTATTCTTCACTAATTATGTCCTAACTGTTTGAGAAATCCGTTTATGTTTGCCCCCGCCCTGTCACAAACGGGCATTTCGGCTTATCTCTAGCTGACCATAATTAGTAAGAATCCATTAAGGACGGAAGTCAACATACTTTCCATTAAAGGAACATCCCTAGGCCATTGAACTACTCTCGTGATCAATGAACCTAGTTTCTTTATATGGTTCCGTCAATCGAGATTCTCCGCTAGGTACTTCTCTCAATTGAGTCGAATCATACAAATTGGATATCGCCAAAATGTAAGGCATTTAGAGAATAATATAAAGAGATTGTTTTAGATGAAGAAAGAAGACAAGACTAAACATTTTTGAATGATGAATAAGCATGCTTTTGAGTTTCCAACCCCAAGAATAGGGGGATTACTCACAAGCCATTGATAACATAAAAGTATAAATAGAGATTGAGTAAGAAAGACTTATGATTGCTGAGAATAATGCTTCACTTTTATTGCTTTTCCTCCAAAGTGATTCCAAGAACAAATAATGACTTTGATCTTCAAACTCCTTTGGAAAATTGTTGTTACAAATCTTTGTATCTTCTATCTATCTAATATCAGTAATTTCTCTCTAAGAATTCGTATCTAAGACTGATTACAAGGGTCCTATTTATAAATGGAAGGAGACTCTTCAATTGGGTGCCATCAAAAGGTGCCTTTACATCCGCGATCCACGACTTGCACGGCCGTGTCAAGGATTTTGCACGGCCGTGTCCTCTTTGGCGCTAGATTTGGATTTGAATTTGGAGACTTGCACGGCCGCTCCATATATAGCTACACGGCCGCTCCTGGTTTGGCACGGCCAGGTCACTTCAGTGCTCGGCCACTCTATGGGCCAAGATGGCCGGCCATGGCCTATGATGCACGGCCGCTCCTGGTTTTTCTTGCACGGCCGCTCAGGCGGTTTTCAGCTTGGAGTGCTTATTTTGCTTGGTGTTCCTCCATCCTTTCGGACCAAAATGTCCATGAATCCTTTGTATAAATAAAAAGACCCTAAAACCTGTCTAAAATGTATAAAACATACCAAAAACGTAAAATCTAATAAAATAACAAAAGTAAGTAAAAATACTAAAAACTAAATAAAAAGTGATGATTTATTTGTGTAAAAGTATATAAAAACTAGGATAATTGACTATATAATAGTCACTTATCAAATATGTATCATTATTAAGTAACTAAGGAGTAGTTACTAGAATATGAAGTAACTAAAATTGAATAAAAATAAAAGAAGTAACTATTGATATCATAAATTAGTTATACTCTAATATTAAAAGACTTCTTATTAACATGTTACCTAATGTTATACTCCCTCCGTCCCGGTCGAAATGTTTCAAAATGGGTCATGCACGAAAATTAAGAAAAGTGATGTAGGAAAGAGAAAAATTGTATAGTGAAATAAATGTTGTGAGTATGAAAAGTGATATAGGAAAGAGAAAGTGGAGTAGGGAATAGTGAGTGGATATTTATTGTGAGTATGACAAGTGGGTCCCACAAATAAAAAAATAATAAAAAACTTTCCTTTTTTGGGTTAGGACATTTTAAATGGGACACCCAAAAAAGAAAAGTTAGGACACTTCGAGCGAAACGGAGGGAGTATATAATAGATTAGTACTATAGAAGAGCCCTATAGCTAATACTGATAGATGTACGAATTGGAAGCCTAAAAGACTCGATATTTGAAGAGTCATCAATTTTCCTTATTCAAGTAAATGAACATGGAGAAAATGTCATTTTCCATTTGATCAAGATTTACTACTTTCAATCACTTTTTACTTTTTGCAAGAAGAGTTCATGGAAATAATTAAAAATTTGTCGAATTCAAGAGTCTAATCATACAAGTAAGCATCCGCATCCTTATTTATTAATTCTTGTTTGGTTCTCAAGGGAGATTGGCAACTTTGCCTCTTTTGCCATCTTTTGATCAAAAAATTTTAGTTTTATACTTATATTTCCTTTCTATTTTCCTAATGTTTGTTATTTTAACCTTGATTTTAACTTTTATCTTATATCTTTTGTGAATTTTCGTATTTGATTTGATTTATTTCTTGCTTTGTTCTTTTTTGTTTATGTTTGTGAATATATTTTTGTTGTTTTATTTTTTGTTTATTAAAATTTGAGTTTTCGTATCTCTTCATACATTTTGTTTTTCTTATGTTTTTTTATATAGATTTTCTTTGGTGAATTCAAATTTTGTACTTCTTATTATTTTATTTTTTTGATTTTGCTATTTTTAAGCCGATTTACAACTTTATTTAAGTAAGAACTTTATTTCGACTTCTTTTTTTTATGTTTTCTTCTTTTGATTAAACTTGACTTTATATGTTTATTTGCAATTTTTGTTTTGTTTTGTTTATATTTTTTATTTTTAAATTTATTTATTTTTTATTTTAATGCTTTGATTTTATTTTTTCATTTCGTAGTTTGTTTCATTTGAGAATATTTTTTTCGTTGCTTTTTGCATTGATAAAAAATTGAAATTTCGTTCTGCTATTTACGATTTGTTATGATATTGATTTCTATATTAAATTTGCAATTTTTTAATATTTTTTTTGTTGCTTTTGTCTATTTTAATTGTGTTGTGAATAATTTATTTATCATTTTTTAAAAAATTAAGAATAATTTCCATATTTCTATTTAATTGTTTTATCTTTCTTTTATTTATTTTTTGAAATTTATTGACTTTATATTCTCTTTTGAAAAATTTCATTTTCTTATATGTTTCTATATATTCTCTATTTTAATTATATTTTTGAATTCTTAATTTCTAATATTTTTTTCTTTGATTAGTACTTGATTTTTGTATTTTGATTCACTTTTTTATTAGTTTTTTGGTTCCGAAATTGAATTTAGTTATATTTTTTAGTTTACTTTTAAATATGTTTACAAATTTATACATCTCAATTTTAATCTTACATATATAGCTTTGTTCTCTTAATTGTCTTCATCCCCTACTACCATCCTTTCTTCTTCTTAAATAGTCAGAATTTTTTGGTCATCATATGTCGATGTGCTTTGGTAAGTCCCCCTTTTAGAAGATTTTTGCTTTTGATAGTTGGTAGTTTTATAGTTCATTTTGGTAAAATATTTTACTTTTGATTTGTTTAATAATAATTTTTAGCCTTTAATTCTCATAATTCGTTTTTCAATTTAAATTTATTATTTGTAATCTTTTTATATTGATTTAAATATTATTTTTATTAGTATTTTTTTAATAATAATATTTTTATTAACTTATACTCTCTCCGTCCCGCTTGAAATAGAATTTCCGATCAACTTTCTTATAGTTTGACCAAGTAATTTGAATAAAAATAATTATCCTAATAAAAAATAAAAAATTGTTATTGTGTCACGATTAATAATAATCTCAATAAAAATTTTAGATTTTTATTAGGATAATTATTTTGTATCTAATTACTTGGCCAAACTTTCAAAAGTTGATCGAAAATCCTATTTCGAGCGGGACGGAGGGAGTAGATTTAATTGGATATGTTTTACTCATAAGTTTTGACCTCTATTTTATTTTTGAATAAAACTTTCATATTTTAGGATAAAGAGGATATTTTTAATTTTCGATATTATCATAAGCTTTTGTTCAAGATCATTTACTTTTTCATATGAATTGCAGGAAAAGGATAGAATTGCAGTCCGAAATTGGGCTTTAGCGCGCTCTCTCAATCTCTTTGTTCGTAACAAAGATCATACAAGCAACAAAAGAAAAGGGTTTAGGGTTTTAATTTTTTTTTAATTTTACTTAATTTTTTTATTGATTATATTATGAAATTGTTTGAAAATATTCATGGAAAATGAGATTTCTGAAAAAACATGTATGCCTATCAACAATGAAATAAGGTATTTCTCTCCACTCATTCTCTCTCCCATTTTATTTTCACACTCACAACACTTTCAATATAATACTTCCTCCTTAATTCCCGTGCATTGGCAAAAGTCTATATTAATATGGGAAGGAGGGAGTATGTAAATTCTATATTTATACGTGAAATCCTGAATGTAGTTGAAATATTTTTATAAGGTTGCCCTTAAGCTATTGTTAAAAATCATGAACATAATTGCAAATTTGAGGTTGTCATTTGAACATCATTCGAGTAATTCTTAGGTGTTACTCCTTCCATCTCATAGTATAGTCTTATTTGACTATTCAACTAACTTACTGATTATACCATACTCGCTCTTAATATTAATAAGTTTCAAGAATTACAATAACATTCCTAAAAAAACAACAATTACATCATCCTTATTATACGCAAGTAAAGTTTCATAATATTGCTAATTAATTTTAATCATGTGGGCAATGCGGTGTTTATCTTTTTCATACAATGAAAATTTTAGAAGTTTAGTAATTTTAAAATCTCAATTTGAGAAATGGGATTTAAAAAATGAATAAATAAAAAAATGTAAAAAATAAACTATTATTATGGAGTTGGTCTTATAAAAAACGCGTTTTTTCTGGCACTTAGAAAAAACGTGTTTTGTGTTTCCCCGTTTGTGCCAGTGCCAGTTAAACAAAGTGCCAGTGTGACAAAGTGCCAGTGCATGTGTAACAAAGTGCCAGTACCAGTTTAACAAAGTGCCAGTGTAAACTGGCACTGACACTTTGTTAAACTGGCACTGACGCTTTTTACACGGGCACTTTTATATACATGAACTGGCACTCTTCACACTGACACTCTGCTACACTAACACTGGCACTTTGTTACACTAACACTGGCACTTTGTTACACTAACACTGGCACTTTGTTACACTAACATTTTTGCTGGCTCTCAAAAAACAAGCACTGGCATTCAAAAACACAAGCACTGGCATTCAAAAACACATACACTGGCACTCAAAAATACATACACTGGCACTCAAAAACACTGGTAATCATTTTTTATGGCTCTCAAAAACACAAGCACTGGCATTCAAAAACACATGAACTGACATTTGAAAACACATACACTGGCACTCAAAAACACATACACTGGCACTCAAATCCCCATCTGATTTGTTCTGCACGACGACTTGTACTGGCATTCCAAAACTATTGCACTGGCACTCGAATTAAAATGCACTGGCACTCGAACGAACTCATACCTCCGTTCCAAATCACAATAGTACCATACAGGAGGAAAAGGAACTCACGTAACAGAGCTGTGGTGCCTAGCAAGAACACTCTGCATAGAATAGCAGCTGTGCCTAGCAACAATAATTCTCGCCTCGAACAAAACTAGAATAACAATGAAGCTATTGATGAAGAATTTTGTTGGAAACAGCAAAGTTAGAGCCGAGTTGTCTGAAATTGATCCGACAGATTATACTGGGAGCTCCGGTGTTCGAGGTTTCAGAAATTGAGGTGGAGCAATTTTCACCAGTCCCCTAAATCTCTTACCAGTGAAAGGCGATGACGAAGGGTCATCGGAATCGGGGTCCAAATCAATTACGGAAACAAAAGAGAAGCTCTGAAAAACGTTTAGATAGAGAGAGTAGAGAGAGAGAGCGACGGGTAAAACACGTTTTTTTGTAAGCTTACAAAAAAACGCGTTTTTTACAAGTTTTTGGCATTATTAAGGGATGTAGGAAGTTAAAATTTTGTATATAATCAATAAGGATGATACCATAAATTAGTGTATTATCTATTCCACTTCTTTGTTTAGTCATTAAATTTTATTACATTTTCAGTTTTTCTTAACTTTACAAATTTCTATGCATTAAAAGTTATTAATTATTTACTCTTTTAACCCTTCATTTCCAAACATTTCATTACTCCTTTAACTATTAATATACTCTCCATATCAAAAATATTAGTTTTCAGTTATTTATTGATTTAAAATTTGCATGAATTCTTTATAGTAAAAACTTTGACTAATTACATATGAATGAGAAATTTATTTTTAATTAATTATTTTTATTTTTGTATTTTATTTATCTTTTAATTTTCCTTTAATTTTTAATTATTCTTTTAGATTTGAATTTGAAATTACATATTTGCAATTTGTTAAATGTGTAATATTTTTAAACAAATGTCCCTTATATTGTTGTGATTTGTTTTTTTTTTTTTCATTTTTCATTGAGTGAAAAAAAAATCAAAGATCATACAATGTAATTTGATGCTGCCAAAAAGATCGAATCAGCCCAAATTCAGCGGTCGGTTGTACTCCGGCGATTGAATAGCCTGAAAATAAAACAAGAAACGTAAACTCAGCCATGGCTTCTCTGGCGAAGGCCCTCCGGCGTGAGAGTAAGTATACATTTAGAGAGAGAAATCAATTTGACAGAGTTTAGGGTCAAAAGATAACGTACCAAAATATGAAAATAATGGCTTATATTTATAGGTGACATAATGTAGAATCCATGTTAAACTTGGACTATAAAGAGATAAGATATAAATCCAGGAGGATTATATCTGCTAAGGAGTCATTGTTTGACTTAAATTGGTATAGGAGATTACAATCCTAAGAGGTTGTAACTGCTTAGTATCCTTATTTGATTAGGATTGCATAAGCCGAACTCTGCACGAACGTCGAGATGCCTGTTTCTCGTCCTACGTAGCCTGACCGGCTTACGAGGAGCCGGGGAAGGGATGAGAGATAAATGGGACGCCAGCCGTGATGACGCCATAGCCGAGGAAGCCTCCTCGTCCTCAGGGGAGAACATCTCGTCCTTGGAGGGAGGTCTCCTCGGCCCTTGAACTTGGCCTTAGTTATTTCACCTATTGAGCCTTGGTCGACCTAGGGAATGCCGAGATAGTGAGACGAGGAAGCCCAGGTCTTCCCTCATAGCTGAGACTTGATGGATTATGTTTAGGAACCAATCCACTTGGGCCTTGCCCGGACAAGCCCATGTTCATATCTCGGTTTATACTGTTCAGTGGCCCCCGACTTTCTAACTCGGCTATGACGAGGAGAAAGTGATCTCGTCCTCGGCTTACGAGAATACGAATAGGCATCAACTGGCAATGTCGCTTCGATGTCCGTGTTGTTCCACTATTCGCCGGTTACTAGTGCAAATGATGGGCGTGGTCCCCTAGGTCTGACACACGTATGGGGAACCCACTAACGCATTAAATGCTTGGGGCGCTGTACCCTCTTCGACCCGTTTTGATGTGGAACTGACCCATTTGTGAGGTATAAAAACAAAGCTCCCCTATAATTCCAGCCTTTATCATTCCCAGGCATTTGAGAGCGAATAACAAGATTTCAAAAAACCCTTTCTTGCTCTTAGTCGTGAGTTGCCCAAAATCGTTATAAACTTTTGTTTCGTCGTTCGATTTCATTAATCTTCAGTAGCAACAGGTATAATTTCTTTCCCTTTACCGATATTTGCACTTTTATTCGTATTTTCTAGGGTTTTTGGTTAGGTTTACGTTTGAGAAACCGCCATTGTTGCCCTAGTTGAAGCTTTTCTTGAATTTCTGCACTTGATAAGATTCTTGAACCCCTTCGTCCCATTTTAGCAATGACTCGTTCTTGGGAACATAGCCCCCATTTCATCCATGGCTACCAGAAAGGCAACCTTAAGATTTATCGAAGGGAGAGAGGCCCATGGTTGATGATACCTTTGATGGATATTAGAGAGATGTTGACAAGGTTTGGATGTCCGAGGGAAGATCTCCGTTATCTGAGAAAACTTAGGATTGACCGAGTTGATTCCATGTCCCCAAGTATGATAGTATTTCACAGGCGGGATGAGATGATTGAACACATCCTTCTCTTTTACCTGACGTCGGACCATCTTAGTTGTCCTCGGTTGTCATGTAAGGCTCCCTCCTCGACCTTATTATAAACGATGAGGAGGGGCAATCTTCCTCTTCCCCGTCTTGAGGCCTTGGAAGATTTTGCTAATTTGCTTTTCTTGGTTTTGTGCAGATATGACGGGAAGAGAGAGTGAAGCCAGCACTAGTGGTCCTTCGTCATCGGCTAACATAGTTGACGCCTTTGTAGAGGGCGAGCAAGTAGAGGGACAAGGAAGAGGCATCCGAGGAAGAGGAGGCCGAGGTAGAGCTAACCATCCCAGGCCAAAGCCAGTTAGGGTCGGGGACCCAATGCTAGAGGTGATATACTCCAAGTACGGAGTGCCGAGAGAGGAGTACAAACTGACTTATTTCGGTCATCCCACCTTTGAGAACGAGAGAGAGAGAGAGAGAGAGAGAGAGAGAGAGAGAGAGAGAGAGAGGGACATATTCTATTACAGCTTGAACCACATCCATTTCTATTTTAAACAATTCTAGCAGGGACTTCACCTTCCCTTGGGTCCCTTCATCAATGAAAATTTAGGAGACATGCAGGCCGTCCCAGCTATGCTAAGAGCAAACGGGGTCAGGGTTCTCATAAGTTTCATAGTCTTATGCCGCAGCCTAGGGTTTGAGCCTACGCAGTCTTCTTTTCACCATTTCTTCTCTGTTAGTTTCATTAAGGAGACTAAACTTGTAGTGATAAGAAGTGACTCTAAAAAGCCAAAGATCATCCTTCCTATGTCTAGTAAAGTGTTTGGCTGGGATAACCACGTAATTATAGTGGACAGCCGACAAGGCTAAGAATTTCCTTCCCCGTCTCATGATCCTGCTACGCCCAAGAAAGTGCTGCGAGCTGAATGGTCCGATGCCTTGATAGCTTGTCTTACGAAGTTTGTCAGGGTAGGTCTCTTTGATTGGTCGGCCTTGGAGGTGGACGATCGTTATTATGTCTAAGTCGGTATAATTCCAGGATCGAGGTACGGCCTGGAGCCTCTCGTCCCCATCTCGAGGAGTAGGAGGTTCAATCATTGGAGGGTCCATCCCGGTCTGGTCTTTCATTCTGATTGTGCTCGTTGCCAACTTGATCCCAAGGATCAGTGTCTTCTAGAGGAGGACGTCATAGGCTGTAATTCTTCTTTCCTCGTATTTCATACTTTATAAATATTTCTTGTTTGTTAATCACGTCTTAATACCACTCTCTTCCTCGTATGTGTAGATTTGACATCCGAGCAAGAAGCTGAGATGGCTTCAAAGAGCGTTGTTGATCCCAAGGAGCTGATTAGGCTCAAGAGACGGGCTGCTAAGGTCTCGGCTATTGATCAGAGGAAGGATGAGGCTACCCGTCGTCAACTTCTTCTATCTGCCAAGGAAGCTGTCGCCGTCCCTGTTAAGCTGACCGGAGAGGTTGTTAACGTGGAGGCTTCGGGGAGCCAAGAGAAACAAACAACCGAGGGGCATAGCCCCCATATTGAAACTATTGAAACCGAGGAGAGGCAAACCGATCCTGCTGCTGCGGAGGAGACGGACCTCGTCACCCGGTCTTTGGGCCAAAAAAGGCCACATTCTGGTGTTGCCGAGGATGAGCCTGCTGCTAAGAGGGCCGATGACGCTTCCTCTCCTCAACCGCTCACTCCTCATACCACTAAGACTTATGCTGAGGCAGAGCAGGTAGCTCGGCAACTCATTGCCTCGGTCCTACCTATTAAAGGCCTCAATGTACTAGCCAGGGAAGGCGCCCACGTCAGGCTGGGCCGAGCAGTTATCCACAGGGCCATGGACGAGGAGCTTCTTCAGAACCTGCTCCAGAACAAGCCGAGCAAGGAAAATATGGCCAACAAGAAAGGCCTGTTGGTCTCCGAGGTGATTATCTCGTCTTTTACTTCTCGTACTTTATACTTGTACTATTGTTGATGGTTGTTTTTATGTTGCAGCTTGCCACCATGGCCGCCTACGAGAACATTCAAAATAAGGCCGTGGACGAGCAGATAGCTAAGCTCAAGGCCAGGCTGGTAAGGGGAGAGGCCGAGATGGCTGCGGCTGCTGAGTTGCTGAAGGCCCGGGATGAGGAGCTGGAGGCCGAGAAGGTGGCCAAGTCAAAGGCCGAGGAAGAGAAGAAGATGGTCGAGGAGGCCAAGGGTCGGGCCGAGGAAGCCCTCAGGCTGAAGGATGTCGAGATGGCCGAGCTACAAAAGCTCAAGGTTGAGGCACTCAAGGCTGCCGAGGTAGCTGCTGCTAAAAATCTGGAGATGGAGGCCAGCATTCCCTCCAAGGAAGAAGAGGCATTAGCCCGGTTTAAGGCTAGCTTGGCCTTCACTGATGCCGTAAACAACAAAACAACCACCATGTTCCAGGATGGCTACTTACATTTGGCTCGTCGGCTTATGGTGGACACCTCCCATGGCCTAGACATGGAAGCCATTGCTCGGCTTGTATGCCATGATAGGTACGATGAAGCAGCTCGGGCTCTTCAGTACCTTGTTCCTTATTTAGAGTATAATTTGGATGTGATCGCCATAATGGATGCTCGGGAAGGCTGAGATGTTTGGATTCCTCCATCCGTCGATCCTGATAATCTTAATGCTTTGATCGAAAGGATCGAGGACGAGATGGAAGTAGACATTGAGGGGACTACTGCTAAGGAGCCAATTGACGAGGAGGTTCAAATCAATGCTCAAACTGAGCAAGTCACCCTACCAATAGTTGATGCCGAGGATGCAGCTACTCAGGCTTTCTTTAAGGAGCCTTTGACCGGCAAGCGTACTTAGGATTTTTTCTCGCTTTATGTAATAGACTAGGTCTTTATGTATCTCATCGTTTATCAATGAAATGTTTCTTTCAATTCACATCGTCTTTCACTTCCTGCTTTGACATATGAATTGTTGAATGTGTATCGTATAATTGCCCAAGCACACACAATTTATGGTAGCCGAGGAAGGTCTCCTCGTACCTTCGATAATTTAAAATGAGGAAGCTAACTCGTTTTTAGGAATTTTTGGCAATTTTTCCTTAGGGTCGTTAGGCCGAGGAGGATTCTTTGGTCTTGACCGATGTGCCGCTTTAGTCGTTAATGCCGAGGGGTTTCCTCATTGAGACGTTAGGCTTTCTTCTTTTTCATCTACTTATGCCGAGGAAGATGACTCATACATATATTTTAGACGGTTTTGCCGCGTTAGTCGTTAGGACGAGGGGTTTCCTCGTCGTGACGTTGGGCTTTCTTCTTTTTCATCTACATATGCCAAGGAAGATTACTCGTACATAGATTTTAGACGGTTTTGCCGCGTTAGTCATTAGGCCGAGGGGTTTTCTCGTCGTGATGTTGGGCTTTCTTCTTTTTCATCTACTTATGCCGAGGAAGATGACTCATACATAGATTTTAGACGGTTTTGCCGCGTTAGTCGTTAGGCCGAGGGGTTTTCTCGTCGTGACGTTGGGTTTTCTTCTTTTTCATCTACTTATGCCGAGGAAGATGACTCGTACATAGATTTTAGACAGTTTTGCCGCGTTTGTCGTTAGGCCGAGGGGTTTCCTCGTCGTGACGTTGACCTTTCTTCTTTTTCATCTCTCTATGACGAGGAAGATGACGCATACATAGGTCGTAGACGTTGAGGGTCTCACATATTCATGACGAGGAGAAAACTCACTCGGTCATGGGTCTTGGGTGATTAATGGAGGGAGCTTGCCTCTTCGAAGGCCGAGGAGGGTTCTTCGTCTTCAAGTGTTGTTTTGGTAGTTGACTTGCATGTTGAAGAAGTAAATTTCATAAACTGAACTGATTACATCTGTGAGCGTCGTGATTGATTTTTTGAGTCGCCACCTATATTATTGTTTGGAAAACATAGAAAAACCATTTTTTTTTGAAAGAGATTGGGTTCGGGGCTTAGGTTATGAAATGGGTAGGTCAAGGAGCATCCATTCCATCCAATCCGGAGAACTTTCTTGCTAAAGAAAAGAGAGGTTTTTCAAAAAGAAGAAGATTTCAAATATAACAAATAAATATCAATTTAACGGGGTTAAACTGTTGGGTTTTACGGGTCCATGCGCAGCGGAATTTAAGCATTAAAACATAAAACCCAAGAAGCCCTAGGATCCGTTCTATACAATTAATTTAAATTCCTATGAGATAGAATTAAACCAACCTTGAAACGCTTTCCGGTCTTGAGCTATCGAACGATTTTGATTATGTGATATCGAATCACAAACTTCGTTCTTCAACTTGCTTGAACTCTAGGCCTTGATCGATGAACGAGCGAAGACCCTCTTTCGGTATCCACACCTTTGAATGAATCAAAGAACAACTTCTTGATGATTGCTAGATCTAAACCTTGAAGAATATTGAGAGTATTTAAATATGAATTTTGCTTGAAAAATTTCGGCTGACCTTTTAGGTCTGACAGAACCCTTGTATTTATACTACAATAGTAGGAATACCTCTCTTAATCGTATTAGGAGAGACAGGCTGTCAAACCGCGTACTGGCCTATTATGTCGCGCGATATATTAAGCCATTGGCTTAATATGTCGCGTGACATATATAGCCGAATCTTTGAAACTCTCAATCATTCTTCCTCCGGTTTAACCAATTCATTCTAGTTGTGTGTGACCCAATAGGATTACATTATGTTGGCAATGAGTTCGATCATATCGAACCTCATAAGACATAAGCGGACTCTAGCAAGCCATTATGTCTACCCAAATAATGTAACGTAAGAGTTCACGTTTCCAATGGTGTACTTCCATTTTTCCCTTTGTCTTACGATGTTATATTGAACACAAGTCATGGTCATTGTCAACTTGTCTAAGTTCAATGCTTTCTCGATTCCTTGAGTATAATGATAATTCCAATCATATTGGGGTACGACCATACACTTTCATCATTATCACTCATCGAGGGGCCCAAGCAAAACATCTCTCTTTCGAGGGACAAATTCCATCTTGACTTATCATCCTTCCCATCATGAATCCGATCATGCCAAAGATAGCCTTTATGGATATCGTGTTAAGATATCGTTTGACTAAAATCAAACATGACTTTTCATCATATGTAAGGTCATGATAATCTCAGGTCTAGGGACTAAATGAAGTAACCTTATGAGATTTACTTATAACACTTGACCATGTCATAAATCTCATGCGGGTCATGTCCAGTCACTTGTTCTCTAACAAGTACTCATAATTTCAATGTGCATCTCTATGCATATAATCATCACATGATTATCCATTGACAATTATACTAATTATTCTCTTAATAATTAGGGACGCAGATTATTATTAACAAATATACAAAACATATAATAATCAAATGATAAACATCTCATATAATAATAAATAATGTCAACACATAAGTCTATGAATCATAGGCCTAGGGCATAACACCAACATAAACGAAATGTAGGATCGATTGCTTCGAGACCGTCCACATGATTTGGAGAGGCTCTAGGCCGATCCTAGATTCAATAGATTTATACCACTCTAATAATCAATTAGGAAGGGATTTAGGGGGTTACCTTGCGTGAGGTGATTTGGGCAGAGTTTCGACTCAAGTTTAGAATCGAATCTTGATAGGACAGAACTTCGCCTCAGTCCTTGACTTGGATCTTGATGTTTGTTTATCAACAAGGTTGACAAACAAACTTTGAGGTGATTTTTAGGGTGATTTTGTAGGAATCTTTCAGGGAAAGAAACCAATAAAATATGTGTGTGTTGTGAAAGTTCGTGGTCCTTTGAACCTTGGAAGTCATCAAGTATTTATAGGGGTTGGAGAAGTGTTGAAGATGAGATCAAACACTTCAAGAAGCTTCCAGACTCCAAACTCTATTGGTTGGCCGGATGGATGAAGTTTTATCCCGAAAAGAGGTTGAAATCGACGAGGAAACTGTCATCTACATACTGCGGAGGGACAATATCTCGCGCGAGACACGCCATTCCACGGCGAGATATTGTTCCTGTGGACAATTCTGTCCTTCCCCCGCTGTCTCGTATGCAGTTTAGTCCAAACTAACGGTGGTTAGTCAAAACTTAACGAAACATGACGAAATGGTGGATTTCTACTTCTTGACTCAAAGCGAGACTTAGAGTGGTATAAATTTGATCCGATGTGTTCAGAATGGGGTGTCTACAGAGCCCCTCATCGACAAGTCTTATGAAAGAAGTCATGTAGATGATAGAAAAGACATCATTCTGAACATCGGGATGGTCGGGCGCACGGCTTCCTACGTATCTCTATCGGAGAATCAGACCATGACGTAGTTCGACTCCGAAACACAAAAAGGCTGCTTTAGGTATTTTGAAAATCATTTTGAAAATCGAGGAGATTTTTGTTTTTGAAAAGGTAAATTCATACTGAGGAATCAAATCAAGACCCAATTCTGAATATACCTGCCTGTCTGAAGATTCGCCTGTCTGGGCTCCGAACCTGCGGGGAAATATGTTAGAAAACAAAGGCTCACCTGTCCGGTCCTTTGAGTCCTGTCGGTTTTGTGACGATTCGCCTTTCAGGGTTCCGAATTGGGCTTTTTGTTTTTGAGGATGACAATTCACCTGTTTGGGCGTTGAATCGGGCTTTTCTGATGACGATCCACCTGTCTGGGCATTGGACCGAGATTTTTTTTATGACGATCCACCTGTCTGGGCGTTGGACCGGGCTTTTTTTTCTCTGATGACGATCCACCTGTTTGGGCGTTGAACCGGGCTTTTTTTCTGATGACGATCCACCTGTCTGGGCATTGGACCGAGCTTTTAATTTGATGATTCACCTTTCTGGGCTCTGAATCATGTGGATTGAGTTGATTTTTGGATCGATTGGTTTTCGGGCGACTGGTGTCGTACCGGGCAATCGTGCGTATGTCACGTTTGGCTCGTTCCATGACTTGCGGTGCCGGTTTTTCCACGTTTCCTTGCTAGTGTATCATTTCCAAGGGTAAATGTGTCAAAATTTTGAATTTTGACATTGCGTAGATGCTTATTGTCGGGGACAATTTTGTCTATTTTCAGAAGGCATATCTCGTGCGATACATCTTATCTCGTGCGAGACTTGTACTGTCGGGGCTAATATAACAGCAGCTCCTCTTTTTAATTTGAAAACATCCTTTTCAAATTCCCTCCCTAGCTCGAGCCAAGATCGTTTTCTCTGCAATTTTTTGTGACTTGTTTGTTGATTCTTCCTTCCAATCAATTCTCAATCCCTCCTCCCTCCATAATCAATGGCTCAAGAAGGAAGAAATCCAATTTTGGGGAGTTATTTGCTAGGGAAGGATTATCCTCGCGACGACCTCACATTCGATAGGAACGTGCACATCTCCACCGCCGTTCGGGAAGGTTTGGTAAGAGTTTCTTTCACACCTCTTGTTTCTCATATTGCATTGAGCTTGAACCCACTTTTTCTTGAATTCAAATTCCATCAATGGCCATTCTTTTCTTGTTCTTATCTATGCTTAGAACTAGGTTCCTTCTTGCATGTATTGATTTTGTGCATTTTGTTGGATGCTTGTTGCTGCATTGTGTGCGTATGAGTCTCCTACATATCATGGATTGTAGGAGAGGTTGATTCGAGTTATCCATTACATCCTTGGGCAAGCTTTTCTTGTACGCACGCCAAGTGTTCGATGAAATGCCCCAATGAAAATTTTCTTTTATTTCATTGAGCTTTTGCCATGGAATGATTTCTAACATTGCCTTTTTTGTTTTTCCTCTGTTTTGCAGTCATATAGGCCGACGAAGAATTGCCGTGGGAGCCCAAAACTGGCTAGAGCTGTGTGGGACAAGATCACGGATCTTGAGGGTGTCCGAGATAGGGTGGCCCAAACAGGGCTATTGACTTTTGTTGATAACCTTCAGGGGATGAGACGGACTCCCCAAGTCCTTCAGGCGATCAGGGAGAGGTGGTGGGATACTACCCACACCGTTCATTTGTGCTTCCGGGAAGTGACCATGACTCCGACGGACTTCCTTGCGATCACGGGACTAGAGTTTGCCGGCGAGCCCCTGCCGAAGACTGCGGGTTATAAGCCTGTGAACCCCAACGTGTGGAGGGAATTGATCGGTTTCTCCCCTAACATGGTTAAGGGGTTTGCTGCTGAGTTGACACCCCTCCGGCGCCAGAGAGGATTATGCGGAGAAGCCAAATGCAGTTACTGATCGGTTGGTGAGGGGTGCCCTCTGGTACATTCTTTCCGAGACCATCTTTGTGAACCACTCCTATACGGCCCGTCTTTCTCTGTTAGGTTTGTTGGTGAATCTGGATGAGGTGAGTACATACGATTGGGGCTCAGCGGGGCTGGCTTTCTGTTATCACGCCATGGACGAGACGTGCAGGCACACCAGGGATACCCTGTCGGGGTATTCTTATGCTTGGGAGGTATGCTCCTGTTTCTGTTCTTGTCCTTTATCTGTATACTTTGTCTGTATTCCATACTGAATCCGTTCTATTTTCTTGTGCATATATGGGGCTATACTGTTCTTGGGCTGTACAAGTTTGAGCTGGAGAGTCGGAATCCTTTGTTTCCAAATATCAGGAGGTGGAGCCACCCTAATCGGAGTGTTGATGAGGATGAGGATTAGGAGTGGACCTTGACAGTCGCGAGGCGCGGGCCCTGCTGGATGGTTTTGAGTATGAGCGGCTAGGCCTTTATCCATGGACCTTATTGGAGCGGGAGGTCCATCGTGCTTGGGATGCCACTGAGATGCAGAGGATGTTGGCATATCTGGAGGGGGATACTATGTATCTTGGTGAGCGGGTCTTCCCACAGCATGGCCGGGGTAGACTACTATATATGGTGCCGGCGGATCCGCCTAGGGTGATGTACCCCCACACACTCCATTCCAGACGACGATTATGCTAGTCTCCTGGTGGGTGATGTGGCGATGGCTTGTGTTTTCCATGGGGCCTCCTACGAGGAGTTCTTGCCTCGACTGATGGGTCCCCTTCTGGTGGGCGCTAAGCAATCGCATGCTCGTGGCTCCGCCTCTGCCTCAGGTTCATCAGCCCCCCAGCACTTCTTCTCAGTCTACTGGTTCTCTGCCCTTCGTGCCAGATTTTGGTCCCCTGAGCTACATGTACATGATGGGGAGTATGCCGATGATGGGCCACATCACGACTCTGGATCATATTCCTGAGGGTTACCGCCTTCCACCGGATGTCTCCTTGGTATGTTTTGTTTGTATTATCTCCCGTATTCGTCCATATAAGTGTATATGTCCAACTTCATCTGAGCATTTCTTTTCTTTTGTTGTCAGGTCACCATGTCCGCGGCCGATTATAACCGTGGAGCGACCAAGATGGCGGGATTGTAGTGTCGGACCTGTCTGAGAGGCTGTTTCATAAGGCTTCTTTGGCGGCCTCGACAGTGGCCTCGGCGGTGACCCCTACTTGTGGAGCCAAGAGGTCGAGGAGGGATGGTAGTCCTCGTGGTGGTGATGGCGGAGGTGCCGGTAGCTCGGGTGATCTGATGGCTTGACCCCCCCCCTTTCTCTCTATTTGATTTCTGATGATCTGTACATATTGGCCGTGTGGGTCCAGACAATTTTTCTTTTTCTTTGGTTCCTGTTAGAAACAAGTAGGTAGCACAAAAACGTGGTTTTCTCAATCCCTAAACCTAGGTCTAATCAGTTAGTTTATTAACTTTCTCGACTTTCCATGTTTTTGAAATGGAATGGAATGACGATCAAGGCCACTATTTTGAGCTTGATCTTGGTGTTGCACTACATGTTATGAACTGTATGTACATGTTTTTCGAGACTTGCTTCGTCAAGTCGGGGCTAGATTGCTGTTTATGCAAAACTGTTGCTGTTTTGCCGTAGCGATGTATCGCGCGGGACAAGGTATCTCACGCGAGACACGCTACCCAGGCAGAATCCTCTTCCTTTTCGAACATGATTTTGTCAGTTTTTCCTATAAAATCACCCTGTAGTCTGGCCAGATAACTCATCCTAGCCTTTCAAACTCTAGAGATATTCTGTTAGGGTAAAGTTCTTGTCTTCTTTTCCAACCCTGCGATCCATGGCTTCCAAGGAGATTGCCCCAACGTCCATGATTGTTGATGATTTTTCTTTGTCATCTGAGGTGGTCGAATCTTTTAAGCAAGCATCAAGAGATTTTGTGAGGTCGTTTCGCAACCGATCTCGCAATAGGTTTATTGCAGAATTTGGATTCAGAATCCTTTTCACTTTGAAGAACCTCCAATCGGATTGGAATCTTCTGCAGGGTGCTGCTCGATTTTGGGATCCCTCTATTAATCTTTTCAATTTTTCTTTGAATGAGATGGTGCCTACTGTCGAGGAATTTGCCATTATCTTGGATATGCCCTTTATCGGTGAGATTGCTGTTCCTAAATACAATAGGAGTCATTCGGAGGCCTTGAATGAATTACTAGGGATCCCCCTTGATACTTGTTACGAGTTGGTTCACCGTAGGTGGGTAGATTGTTCTTCTTTTCCTGAGCGATTCAGCGGAGATTCAGATGATGATGCCTTTCATGTTTACAAACGGAACTTTCTGGCCCTTTCTCTTTTCGGAGATGTTTTGTTTACATGCAGGGATGGCTTGGTTGACTCCCAATTGGTGGAAATTGTTCTGCAGGCAAGAAAACGTTCTAGGAACATTATTCCGCTAATCTTGGGCGAAACCTTGCATGGTCTTGATGAGCTGCATAAGACCGGTGCCATGACTCAAGGGAGTCCTCTTTTGTTGACCATTTGGCTTAGGGAGCATCTCAAGTTGGTAGGTCCCCCGTTGGAATATTCCCCTTTCACCTATCATACACGAAAGTTGTTGATCAAGGATCTTTCGGTGGATGAATGGGCTGAGTTGATTGCGAAGACTGAAACTGCTGATATTCTTTGGTGTCCGCCTTATTGGAGGTTGAACAAGTATGTTGCCAATACCAAGGGTTTTGACAGGGTTGTTCTTCCGGGTTTGCGAGATTCCTCCTTTTATTTTCCCAAACGGGTGCTCCGTCAGTTTGGTCAGCAGTAGGACACTTATCTTTTCGAAGGTTCCTCTCACGATGTGTCTTATATTGGTGTAGAGTTTGCGCAGGTGCTAGCTCAAGCATGGGGTGAAGGAACTAGTCGGGACCGTTGGTCAAACCTTCGGACTTTTAATGCAAGTATATTCTTATCCGACAAGTATTTGGATTGGTTTCTTCATACCGGCCACCCTAGTGTGGAGAAGATTGATGATCCGCGGCTTTCACTGCTAGGCGATTCTTTTGTAGCTAGCAGTATTTTGCGAAGGAGCGAGGCTCAGTCTGATCCTGCTAATGTGCGAACTGATCAAACTCAGGATTTTCTCGATGGGGATTGGTACGAGAGACGAGGCAAAGGGATGCCTGGAAAGACGCAAGCTCTAGATAGGCCCAATGTCTTCAAGAGGCTTTCGGAGTCTGTCTTTAATCGTCTCGAGGGATGTTCTGCTCCAAAGAGCCCAAAGCGCAAGAAGGATCGCGAAGACGGTGGTGACCATGTCCGCCGGCCTACCAAGTCAATGAAAGGCTAGATCTTAAGGAGTACCAAGAGATTGCTTTGATAGATCAATAGCTTTGCTTTATTAGTATTTTTTTTTCAAGGTTGTTAGCTTAGTAAATTAGTTGTTGTGGTTAGGATTTCCCTTTTGCCATTAATAAAATGCATTCGATTAATAAAAGGACAAAAGTAGATTTATTTATTTGATTAGACCGAACCCGGAGGCTGCCTACGTTCCTCTTTTACATCAATTAAATAAGAGGCTCAGGTCTAACGTAGTTCATTTTTGAGAGAAAAAAGGACAAAATATGGTTTCAGGCCGAAGGGTAATCTCGCGCGAGACAAGGCCCCTCCTTTTTCTTTTTTATTTATTTATTTATTTATTTATTTATTTTAATTTCATGAACACCCTTTCTTTTGCCTAGACTGCCCTTTCGGATTTTCAATCTAGCGGACTTCTTTTCTGTGCAAGCTCTAATTTTTGCCTAGGCCGTCCTTTTCGGGATTTTCAACCTAGCGAGCGATTTCTTTTTAGGAGGCCAAGTCATGCGAAGTATTTCTTGAGTTTGTCCATGTTCACCGGCTTCGGTAGTTGATCTCCGTCTAGGTCCACCAGCTGAAGGGCTCCCCAGAGAATATTTTCTTCACGATGTAGGGTCCTATCCATCTTGGTCCCCATTTGCCTAGAAGGTTGAAAGGTCCTGGACGATGTTCACGGAGAACCAAGTCGCCTACTCTGATATTCCTTGTCTTGACTTTTTTGTTGAAAGCTCTTGCCATTCTTCTTTGGTAAGCTTGAGTGTGCTCGGATGCTTTCAGTCTCCTTTCGTCTAGCAGGGCCAACTCTTCGTATCTGCTTTCCAACCAGTCGAATTCGTTCACTTGGTTTTCTAGGAGAACCCGCACTGATGGTATTTCCAATCTATTGGTAAGACAGCCTCCATTCCGAATGTGAGGGCATAGGGAGTCTCTCATGTAGCTGTTCGGACTGAAGTGCGGTATCCCCATAGTGCGAATGGTAACTTGTCGGGCCAGTCTTTTCCAGTGACTGCCATTTTTCTGATGATGGTTTCGATTGTCTTGTTTACGGCTTCAACAGCTCCGTTTGTTTGAGGCCTATAAGGAGATGACTTGTGCCTTATGATTTTGTACTCGGTTAGGAGGCGATCAGTTTCCTTCTCGAAGTGCGACCCATTATCTGATATCATCTCTTGCGGAACCCCATATCGGCAAATAATGTTGTGCTTGATGAATTCTGCGACCTTTCTGGCGTTCAAGACTTTGTAGGAGGCGGCCTCGACCCATTTAGTGAAATAGTCGATGGCTACTAGAACGAAGCAGTGTCCATTGGCTCCTGTGGGTGTGACCTTTCCAATCACGTCTATCCCCCATGTAGAAAACGGCCAAGGAGAAGTCATAGGGTACAGCAGGGAAGGCGATACGTGCTGAAGGTTGGCGTGTATCTGACACTTGTGGCACTTCTTGACCATCTTGGTACAGTCGGCTTCCATAGTTAACCAAAAGTACCCTTGTCTGATGATCTTTTTGGTGAGCATGTTTCCGCTCATGTGGGTTCCGCATATGCCTTGATGAACATGGTCCATTATTTCTCGGGCCTCTTCCTCGGTGGCACAAAGGAGGTTCCATTGGGAATGTTTCTTGAATAGACGGCCAGCCATGATGACGTAATTAGCGGCCAACCTCTTAAGGGCGATCTGAGTCTTTTGGTCTGTCTCAGGTGGGATGGTTCCATCTAGGATGAAATGCCAAATGTCATGGTACCACAGTTTCTTTTCGGAGTTCTCAACGATGGTACAGTAGGATAACCATTTGTCTTTGCAGTCATGGAGATCTATAACGGCGCAGTAGGCAGGAGTTGCACGCCGTGTTATTTTGAAAGGTTTGACTGCCTTCCCTTTGGGAATTTCAACCAAGGAAGCGAGCGTGGCCAACGCGTCAGCAAACCGATTTTTGTCTCTAGGGAGATAGTGGAATGAGACATCCTGAACTGTTCATCAACTCTTGGAGGTGGGTACTGTATCTTTGAAGGGTTGGATCTTGGACCCTCCACTTCTTTAGTGTCTGATTGATGATTAACTGAGAATCCCCAAATACCTCGAGTTCAGTCACGTTGCACTCTAGGGCTGCCTCAAGTCCCGCTATGCAAGCTTCATATTCTGCGGTGTTGTTGGTAGCGTCAAAGTCAAGACGTATTGCCAGTGGAGTATAGATGTCGTTAGGGTCAACCAACAACATTCCGATGCCGAACCCTCTCTTGTTGGCTGCGCCATCGAAAAATAATTGCCACTTATTTTCTTCTTCTATACTCATGATGTCCTCATCAGGGAATCGCGGGTCTTCCCCCTTCACTTCGTTGCAAGGAAATTCGGCCAACTGATCTGCGAATACACTCCCTCTGACGGATTTCTGAGTGACGTAAGTGATATCATACCCCGCGAGCATGAAGTACCATTTGGCCCATCTCGAAGACAAATTTGATTTGTCTAGGATGTATTTCAATGGATCCATTCTTGCAATGAGATGAACCGGGAAGGCTTCCATATAGTGCTTTAGCCTTTGTGATACCCAAACAAGAGCAGCGCAAGACTTATCGAGTGGAGAGTAGTTGATTTCGCTGCCTTGGAATCTGCGGCTGACGAAATAGATGGCATTCTCTGTGTGTGAGGCAGGTTGTTCTTGAGCGAGCATAGCCCCTAGTGCGTTGTCAGTGACCGTGAGGTACAGCTTCAAGGGCTTCTCCCTGTGTGGTGGAACCAGGATGGGTGGGGAAGTTAAGTAATGCTTCACTTCCTCGAATGCTTCTTGGCATTCTTCGGTCCACTCTTGAGGTGCATTTATCTTAAGTAGCTTGAAGATCGGATCGCACATTGTAGTCAGTTGATTGATGAATCGACTGATATATTGGAGTCTGTCCATGAATCCCTTTACATCTTTCTGTGTTCTGGGTTGAGGCATGTCTATGATGGCTTTTATCTTGGCAGGGTCTGCCTCTATGCCACGCTCTGTGACCATGTACCCTAAGACTTTCCCTTTGACCACTCCGAATGAGCATTTGGCGGGGTTGAGTCTCATCTTGTGCTGTTGTGAGTACGCCAATCCAATTCGCGACCTTTTCAGATGCATTTTAAATTGATAAAATTGCATTTAGGGGCGTTTTGGTAAGTAAATTCCCGGTCCGTTCCGAGACTTCCGAAAACATTTTATGTGTTTCTCGCGAAGAAAGTGTATTTTAGTATTTTTCCCGGACAAAAGGACCCAAAAGGAATAAACTGCTTTGGGCTTTTAAAGAATTAACCCGGAAGGTTCCAAAAGCAGGTTTTGGCGCCAGAAACGGTTATGGACGTGGCCTGTCGTGCGACAGCTTGAAGCATGGAATTTGGAGACGTTGGGTCGTGCGACAAATTGAATCTTATTCCCATTTTACGTTTAAATACCAAATTCCATTCATTTGTAAAGGGGCCTCTCTCACATTTCCCACACACAGATAACACACATTTCACAGCCTCTCTCTCTCTAGACCTCGCCCTTTCTCTCTCAATACGTAAACAACTCCCTCTCTCTCTCTAAACGCACCAAAGCCCTCAACCATCTTCTTCCTCACCCCAGCTCTCTCTCTCTAATCCCCTCAACCTCAACCGAAGCTCTCCCTCTCTCCCTTTAATCGGCGACCTTCTTCCCCAACGAATCCCTCTCAACCAAACCCAATCCTAAAGCCATCGTCAATCACCGTTCCTCATCCTTCAAGCTTCCCCAAGATCGCATCCCCTTCCTCACCAATCGCTCTATCTCTACTCTCTGTATCCAACACCGAGCGCCCCAATTCCAATCAACCGCTTCCTCATTCAATTCTCTCCCTCAACTCCAATCGAACGGGAACACCACCGGCAGCAACCACAACCGCTTCCCCCGATTCTAAGCCCAAGCCTGTAACCGCCATAGCTACACCTCCAATCTTCGGCCAACCTTAGCTGTTACCCTCCGGCCCTATTCCGAATCCCTTGGCGTCTCTCCTTGTCCAATTCACCCCAAGGCAGAGACCAGCGTTCAAATCACGTCTCAATTCCCTCTCTGTTTCTCACACGCATGCGCTGGAAAACCGCAAGTCACTTGGTCTGTGAGCTCGTTCCATCCCGAAGCTGAATTGAAGGATTCAATACCTAACATGGTATAGAATTCGTGGACTACGAGGGTAACGACTTCCCTCACCTCTATCTCGCATTTACTGTTTATATTTGTTTCATTGCAATTGATTTTTCTTGGACTTATTAATTCCCAACTGCCGATCTCTCTGTTTAATTGGTTTGGTTGGATGTGATTGGTATTTGTGATGTGATTTCGTGGTATTTGTTGTTTATTGGCCAAGGGAGTGTGGATCTCCCTATATCCACGCCCCCTTGGTCAATCCATTGTATATTCGTTGGTATCTGAGATGTTTTGATATTGTGTTGGGATCTGTTTGGTTGTTGTTGGATCTGTGTTCAATTTTTTAAAGTCTCTGCAAAAGGCATCGTTGTGTCACGCGACACAATTGAACCCTCAGGTCCTGTGTCACGCGACATAACATGTCCTATGCAGAGACTACTTTCAGTTGTAATCCGTATTTGGCCTTCGATGTAAAGTGGGACGTAGCCTCCCAGAGCCAATGGCTTACAAATTGTATTTTCCCCTGTTGAGCAATAAAACATAGCATTGATTTGCATTTTAACACATATCTTGTTACACACACAATTGCACACACTCTTGAATGAATTGAATGTTGAACATAGAAAGACTCGTCTACGGACGAGGCGTGTTGGGTGAACTCTCGGTTCTTCCCAACACGTAACTTGAACCCCGAACCCATTTTCTCTACAAAAAGGTTTTCAATGTTTCCTCTTAAAAACGGCGTGGCGACTCCTTATTTTATTTTTTCGGCGAGCGCACTTTCAGTGGCGACTCTGCTGGGGACTTGAAACTTGGTTTTCAAAAGTGGGTCAGACTTTCGTGATTGTTCAACATTTATTCCATTCACTTGTGTGTGCATTGTTTGTGACATCATATGTGTATAAATGCATCTTATTGCTTTGTTTTATTCCCTCCCCTTTTCTTGCTTCCTGTGTGTTGTGTTGTTGCCTGGGGCTTGGGGCTGAGTCATTTGCATTGTGCTTGGAGGCTGGGGCCGCTTTGATCTTTGTTCAGGGTTCTGGCAGTGTGACTCCTTCTGTCACGCGACAAAGCGTGCCATTGATATCCTGTGTAGCGCGACAGAAGGTGCCACACTGCAGGATTTGATTTCATTGATACAGGTTGTGATTATGGGGCTGCCCCGTGATTAAATTGCATGATCCCTGATTATTGTATCTCTGTGGGGCGTGTGTGTGTTGTTTTTTCCTTTATCACCCCTTTTCCAAATAAAAAATTAAAAAATAATAATAAAAAAAATCATTTTCGCAAATAAAGGAATATAGCCATCCCGCACACTACACCACGTAGATCTAGAACCCTCGGGTGCGATTGACGGCATCGCGGACGGTGATAATATTCGCCTACGCTTGAGCGCCTAATGTCAAACCTATCCCCCTAGCGCGTTATAGGTGGCACCACACATTTAACCTCACCCAAAACGGTTGGTTTTGACACGCCATTTTTCAAAATACACTAAAATGAATTGCTTCAAATTTTTTAATAAACTTTCGTACCTACCCCAAAACCTAGCACGTGTGGGCATGTTGCCCTCGCAACATGGTTTCACGAGAGGACATGTCGTTCCCACGATATGTTCTAACGAGAGATCATGTCGCTTTGTCAACGTGCACCGACGAGAGGTCATGCCGGATTTTTCCTTGAATTTCTTCAGGAATACCCGTTATGCTGCCCGAATTTTTCCAGAAATTGGGGCTACTCGTCCGTCCCATAAATGCTTCGGTTTTGATTAGGTACCATTGCCTATTGCTAATTTTGACTCAACGCATTTGGTGTATTTTTGGATGATGTGTCCCTAAGGTTCTCTCGAGGTCTAGATTGCGTGAAATAAAGGATTAGCCTTTTCCAACCGTTCATAGGACTTAAAAGATACCGATTTTTACTTGAACATTAATAAAGCGTTGCATGAGTCCATCTCCTTCTGTACTCTTCCCTCTCCCGTACCATCTCAAGATTCTCTATCCTCCGCCTTATACACCCTCTTCACCTCTTCAAGGCTAAGGCAAGTTGGGTGTATGCTCTCGTTCCCAGCGCTCATTGGTCCATATTTCCGAGGCGAGAGCAGTTCAAGTGCCCGAGCGGTCGTCCATCTGATTCGAAATCCAAAATGCTCGGTGCAGAGAAGACTATGGCCCACAAATCTGGAAGTTCGTATCCCACGGGTCAGCAGAGTGCAAATGGTGTGTCAATCGAAAAGTGGCGAGCTACCCTTGAAGCCGTTTTTTCCTCGCGAGCGGGAGGCCCGGTTATTTGCTCAGATTGCTAAAGACAAGGAGGGCGATTTGTGAAGGACAGAAAGATTGAAAAAAGGGTCCTCACCACACCGATGGCAACGATACTCTTCCGTCCAGCCAATGTTGAAGAAGTCAGTCAGTCAGGCATCGTAGGGTCCTAGATTGTTTTATTTTGTCTTGCTAGCAAGTGTTCCTATGGTTTGAATCTAGTGCATCCATGTTATGAGTCTTTTATTTCAATAATAAAATATTTGTTTCTATTCTTGCTAGACTCGAGACATCACTAGCACACCTACGTTACACTCGATTGAAATGGTCTTATTCCAAATGATCACTTGTGCTGCTCACCGACCAACGCTTTGAAATGACTAATGTTTAATTTGATCGGAGCGAGAAAATCGACTGATATCCTTCCCAAAGTGGGGCTTACCAATTTCCCACCTAGATTCCCATATGCTCACATACTTTCCTTCGTCCTCACCATCTTGTTGTTCGATGAATTCGCATGGATCTTCCGCGAAGTAAGCTTAAGAAGTAATGAAAACTCAATCTCGTTCGGAACATCCGGTAGGGACTGCGATTGAAACCTCTCACCCTTAGGAAAACCTTTAACCTCACCCTCACCAAATAATACCCCTTCAGTTCAAGATCGGCATGCTTTTGAAACCCATTTGGCCATCTCCAAAAGAAGAGGGACTATCCTTGAGGCTCCCGTGATGCAAAGAAAGATCGACTGCCTCCAAGTTCAAAAGAACGACGGAAAGCTATGATCCATCCTAGGGACTAGCGATGAAGTTTTCCTCTCAAAGACAAAATTTGAAGAAAAAAAAAAAAGAAGAAAGAAAAGAAAGAGAGCTTAGTCCCTAGTGATCCTCTCAAGAAGCGAAAGTCAAAAGATCCGGTCGTTACTCAAAGAGGAGCCTCAAAGTGAATAAAGAGACAACATGGATGTCCCCTCACCATTACCTTTAACCGATCCCAGACCGTCCTCTCTATTTTAGAGGACATTCCATTATCCTTACCTTTGCCTTTAGCCAAAGCCAAAATTGACCTCTCATTCTTAGAGGCATTAAAGATATAATCACAGATTCCCCTCACCTTATAAATCCCAAACACATTCCCAAAAGCCAACCTCTCATCTTTAGAAGTTGGCCATAAAAGCGCCTGAAGCCAGACCTCTCATTTTAAGAGGTCATGATGTCCCGACTACCCAAAGACCACGATCCCAGAAATCTCCGAAAGTCCGAGTCTGCATACGCTCCTACCGGATAGTAGTTTCATTCCCAATATATCGTCGAGATCTAAAAACGAGATACTATTGCTTAAAGAGAAGCCAAGTCCATCCCGGAAGCTCAAAGGCCCGCGTCAAGCAAAGATTGTACAAATTCAATCCGTTCATTCGACGCCGTCGTATGTGGAGCATATTTCATTTCTCCTCCATGAACACACTGCTTGCCTTGTGAACGATCCCACTGAGGCTTCGCATTCGTGTTCTCCCATTCGACACTTCTAGCAGGACACGTTTCTTTCGATTTCCAAAATCCTCAAAGGTCCTCCAATCCCGAATTTCACCGTTCATTCTTTCATCTCGGATAAAACCGAACTACGGCGACCCTGAAGCTCCTCCTCTAAGGAGGGAGAACGAGGGCAACCATAACTGGTCCGGTCCAAATGGGGGCCCACTCAACAGATCTCGTATAAATCCGGTCTCCTCAAGGACCATGTGCCCGTACACTGTTCATCTTTCCTAGTTTGATTCTCGATATCCAGCGGGCTTTCTCCCTCAGGCATTAATTGGAATATTTGTTCAGTGTCGGGTTTTGGTGGTTGAATAACCCGAACATCAATAAAGGAGTTTTAAGCCAAACTTTGTGATCATCACGAATAAGACAAGTTTTCAAGTGTCCTCCAGAGCAAAAGTCAACTTCTATTTCCACATCATGCTAAAGAAGAAATAGAAGCTAAACCATACCTTGCGCCTAGGTCAGCAGGGAGCTTCTGTATACACTTCTTCCACACCTTGCGGATGCTTTTTTATCCTCTCCCCAAAAGAGTCAAACCTAAAGCGAGAAGTGTCATATAGAAGTTCGAGATTCATTTCCCACCATTCGAAAGATATGCCCCCGCACGTAAAACACTTCCGAGTCTTGTCCACTGGGCGGTGTGACCGCCGTTTGAAATGATGGGTTGCTTCTTCGCCACAAGATGACTCTCGCCCTATGATGAAGCTGCATGGAATGTCCTCCTCCAGCCGGGGCTTTGGTTAAGATATCCCTCCCGGCTCTCCTTACGTATTTCCCTCTAGGTTTGCTTTATGTGCATCGTCAACGGGGCTTCCCTAAGCCGGGATTGCTCTCTCGCCTCTAAGATGATGCTGCCCTGTGCCCAGGCGCGCGATATACTTTGGTCCTCACCACCAATGGACCTCGCCGCAATCTATAATTCTCACAGAGCGTCCCCGACTTTGCCTAAGCTACACCGTACCATACCACCTCCCGAAGTCACTCATACATTTTCCACCTGCCGCGGGAGTAGGGACCACTCCTCATTATAAAGCACTTTCGCCCCATACACGATCCCCCATAGAGCATACCGGCAGGCTCTGGACATGATCTGCCTGTCACTCGCCGTGCCAAATCCCTACTTCTACTATTCTCCCCACGGCTAAGATGGACTTGTGCAACAAAAGATTAATAATGCATAAGTAAAGAGTCAAAATAAAATGCTAAGTATCTAGAGTGTTGCTGTCTCCCCGCAGGAGTACAATAATCGGGTGATCATGATGTGATCGTGAGGACGACTCCTCGAATCCGTAACCTTGGACAAGGATTCTGGGGTCAAATCATAAGATGGCCGTGACCCGCGCTTTTATTATTTATCTTCGTGTAAGGCCCGGACTCACCGGCAGATAATTCCGAAAGAGCCTCACGCCTCTAAATTTCCCCCAAGCGAGCTGCTTGTCAAAGAAATATAAGAGCCCAGTTTGCCCCCGAGAATCCGCCCTGTGATCCATAATAATGCTCATTAAACCTCGGCGGCCTCGAAACGATCGCTTGAGACATAAAGAAAATCGTACCTATGTTACAAAGAAGTCGTACCTATGGCGGTGCCTTGAGACCAATGGCCCTCAAAGAAGGCGCTATCGAGACCAAGCTTTGGCTCCTAAAGTCCTAGCCTGGACCATCGATTCCTAAGAAGCAAGTGCATGTTTAATTCTAAAAGCACCACCCAGGAACCACACATCTACCCTAAAGCAAGCAAATTCTGGTCCTACCAGCTCACCGACCCCCACAGATTGACCACAAAGCACAACCTGAAACAAAGAGTCTGCGATCCCTAGCAAGTAAGCAATCTCCCGACTTACCATACTTAAGCTCAAAGCTCAAGACACGTGAGTCGTCAACCTGTCAACAAGAATCCGCCCCGCACTTAACAAACTCTACACCTATCCCAGCGCCAGGAAACCAATGGTAGTACGAGACAGCATGACGACCACACAGACGGCTAACAAGCAGCTCCAACGCCCTCCAGAAGCCTCGGTCTCCCGGCGCAGTACATCGCGCGGTACAACTCGAGACACGAGCCAAATCTAGATTGCCCCCTCAAAGTAGAACCGAGACGGAAAAGATCCGCGCCTATCTAAATCTCCCCGGGGCACGAGTCAAAAAGCCATAAGCCCCACCGAGTCGCCCGGCGTCAATAAGAGTCGGCGCCCGGCCCAAGCAAGCGAAGTCCCCGCTTACCAAGCTTAAAGCTAGGACACAAGAAGCTAGGGACACAAGAGCGACGATCGATAATTTGCGCGCACGCCCGCAAGGCGTAGTCCCGTCACCGAAGTAGCCGACTAAAGTCCTTGGCCGTCTGCTAGCAACGAGCTGGCCCCGAAGGCCACGGTGTGGTCAGGTCCGGATCGAAGCCAAAGCGCAAGTCAAACACAGAGAGAGCCCCGCGGCCAAAAGCAAGAATTGTTTTGCCCGGCCAGCCCGAATGATCCTGTCGGCTCGTCACTAGAGCTTAGCAACATAGACCTCAGAAGCGGCTACATCTATCCCCAAAGCTGATGCATAAACCTCAGCAACATCAACCTCCGGACAGCCTACAAAGGCTTGAGGTGAGCACAACACATGTATGAAACGCATATCTCGAGCCAATTACTTTTGCTAGAAGAATTAATTCCTTTTGTGAGTCAAGAGACACTTCAGAATAATCCCTTTCAAAAGTTGAGATGCGCTTCAAATGATCTCATTTAGGTCAAGAGACCTTAAAATAACTTCCTTTAGGTCAAGAGACCTTCAAATAACCCCTTTTAGGTCAAGAGACCTTCAAATAATTCCTCTCAAGAGTCAGTTGAGATGCCTTCAAATGATCTCGTTTAGGTCATGAGACCTTAAAAATAACCCCCTTTTAGGTCAAGAGATTCCTTCAGCCATGATCCCTTTTAGAGTCAAAGAGACCTTCCAAATAATCCACACTCGCAAAGTTGAGATGCCTTTGCTAAATGATCTCATTTAGGTCAAGCAGACCTTAAAATAACCCCCGTTTTTTAGGTCAAGAGAACCTTAAAATAACCCCCTTTTAGGTCAAGAGACCTTCAAATGATCCCTTTTAGGTCAAGAGACCTTCAAATAATCCCCGCTCGAGGTTGTGATGCCTTCAACATAATCTCGTTTAGGTCAAGAGACCTTTAAATAACCCCCTTTTAGGTCAAGAGACCTTCAAATAATCCCGTTTTAGGTCAGCGATAGACCTTCAAATAATCCCTTTCGGTGTTGTGATGCCTTCAAATAATCTTTCGCTGTTTAGGTCAAGAGACCTTAAAAATAACCCTTTTAGGTCAAGAGACCTTCAAATAATCCCTTTCTTGAGGTTGAGAGACCTTCAAATGATCTCGTCCCTTTTAGGTCAAGTGACCTTCAAATAACCTTGTAGGTCAAGAGACCTTCTAAATAACCCCTTTTAGGTCAAGAGTCCTTCAAATAATCCCTTTCTTTGTGTTGAGATGCCTTCAAATGATCTCGTTTAGGTCAAGAGACCTTAAAATAATTTCTTTTCGGTCAAGAGACCTTCCAAATAGCTTTCCCTTTGTTCTGTGCCCCCTCTCAATCGGTTTCTCTCGAACTACCGACGGCTTGGCATTCCCACTTGGGAGATACGTAGGAATCCTTTTCTCAAAAGGTCCACCTATCCGATTCCCGCGATCACGCGAGTCTAGCCCTTCGCCTTATCCCCACTCGCTTTCATAGGGATTGGGTCCTTTTTATCGACAACTCACTTCTTCCATAAGTGGACAAGTTGCCGAGGGGCTCTGTGGGTACGCCAATCCAATTCACGAACCTTTTTCGATGCATTTTAAATTGATAAAATTGCATTTAGGGGCGTTTTTGGTAGAATTCCCGGTCCGTTCCGAGACTTTGAAAACATTTTATGTGTTTCCTCGCGAAGAAAGTGTATTTTAGTATTTTTCCTGAACAAAAGTGACTCCAAAAGGAATAAAGCCGGGCTTTAGGCTTTTAAAGAATTAACCCGGAAGGTTCCGAGGAAGACGAGGTTTTGGCGCCGTGAACGGTTATGGACGTGGCCCGTGCGTGCAGATAGAAATTTTTGAAGCATGGAATTTGGAGACGTTGGGTCGTGCGACAAATTGAATCTTTATTCCCCATTTTACGTTTAAATACCAAATTCCATTCA